>WBMV01006966.1:3315084-3415590 GCA_013396655.1 Campylorhamphus procurvoides
AAGAAACCCCCCCCCCCCCCCCCCCCAACAAACTGTAAGTCAATAAAAATACTACTTCTTTTTGGAAACATCAAGCCTATGTCTGGAACTGTCTGTAAGAACTTGCTTTCCTGGCTGCACAGAAGCTCAAATTTTATTGGAGAAATACTGTAGCTCATACAGCTGCATGTACTAGGGATAAAGACACTTCCTTGGGCTAGGACATGTGTGGGTAAAAATGCCCTCAGTCTTAGTAGAGCCTAAAATCTGCCTTACTCTAAGTAGCCTGTCTACTAAACTATGAAACAATGTGCACTCCCCTGATATTTTCATTTCAGTCATCACTCAGAGTGAGTCTCGGTGTTTAACTGAGCAAGTGCAGAGGCCTTACTGGCTATGCAGAATAGCAAGATTCAGTTGCTCTGGGAAGTTTTTGTTTAGACCATTCTATGTTTAGACAAAGTCAGGCATGTAGGTAAGTTAAGCAACAAATATCCCAATTGCTTGACTTGATGTAAGTACACACATGCAATCTAACAGAGTTTTGCAGACCCCAAAACAGTGTTGAATCAGATCCTCCTGCTTAATTTCATTTACAAGATTGGAATAACTGCATGATCTTCAATTTCCATAGTTCTTACGAAGTAAATTCATTAGTTGTAGTGACACATTCAGAATTTACTTATATGAGAAAATCCCATGTGAAACTTAAAAAATGAGGGTTTCATCAGTGTTAAAGTAAGAGGGAAAACTAAGAGTTTGTCCATGAGACATTTTGCGTTTCAAATGCATTACTAAATCTGAGACTTTTCCTAGCACAGAAAAGAATTTTGAAAGCAAGAGGAAGGGAAGCCGTATGGCCACTTCCAAAAAAACCCAGAATAAATGACAAAAAAACTTAGTACTAGTTATGATTAAAGACAATGTTTTGGGCTGGAGGGAAGAATTGTTTCACAGGAAAATTGTAAAGGCTGCAGTTTTATGTACAAGTAATCAAAACTTAAATGGTGTTTCAATTTAGGAACTAAACAGCGAGAGATTAATGTAATGTTGAGTAGGTGTTTTCTGCACAAACAGCTTCCATTCTAATGTTTAAATGATATTCTGAAATATCACAACAGAGAAAAACGTTAAATCAGGAACATATAATTGTTAGCAGATGAAAGAGAGAGATTTTGGTTCCTGGTACAGTAAAAATTATGTTTTAAGGGGTTATTTTTTTTGTTTTTAATAATTCTTAGTCTAGCTAACATTTTACAAGTTTTCTTCATGTATTTATATGAATTAAAGTCCCACCCATACCTTACGAATTTACACTAAAAACACACACACAAAACCCAAACCAAACTACCCTGCCAAAAAAACCCCAAACCAAAACAAACAACCCCCCCCCCAAATTATGAAAAAAAAACACACAAGAAAACCCAAAATGAAACCAAACACAAACAAAAGAAAACCCCTCAAGTCAGATGGCTTTAGAATAAGAATTAACCCAGATATCATAAGTATTGTATTAGAATAACAATGGTTCATAAATTAGAGATCTTCAAAATAATGAAATTATCTAATAAAGTTTGACATTTAAGCTAAATAAATGTTTATTTCATTTGCCATACACTGATATTTCCATTGGGGAGGAGCAGAGAGTGGCTCTGACATTATATTTTATTGCCTCCTTAACAAGCTATTGCAGAAACATTTAATGGCACCATAGAACTTGGCAGGGATAATGTCACTATATTCACAACATCACATGATTGCAATTATTTCATTACTTACATAGAATTATTTAATGAAATAAAGATCAGTTTCATGAAATCTGCTAAGTCAAAGTACCATAAGCAGATTTGCAAAGTCAGATCTTCCAGTTAAACTAATTCAGTTTTCTGTGCTCACACACTTGTAATCTGATTTTCTAATGCCACAGTGAGTGCAGCTTTTGAAAATCTTGAGTTACTTAAGAACTTAAGCTGACTCCTTGTAAATAAATATTACTTGAATGACTGGATCTTTGAATGGAACCACAGATATCTACCTTTTCTATCAGAAATTTGTGTTTGAAGTATGAACTTTTGTCTGTACTGTTTCTACCCTAATTGAAAGGTGATTGCCTGGTTAAAAAATGGCTAGATTTATGACATATATGTATGTCAAAATCCTGACCTTGAAAGGTAAAATTTATATGCAAGTAATCCTTTTTCCTTCCTCTTAGTGAAGAATAAGAAGTAATAATGCTTTCATCAAATTGCAATTATAGTTTGAAATGATTCCTCTTTATACGTGTCTGAATTATATAAAAGATTAATAAGAAACTCAACACTTATTAAAATCCTAATTGTTTGTTTTAAAAAGTAGGATAAAAAAAAGATAAAACATTAAGTTAGATTCCTTAGCAAGCAGGATGAAATATTTCAAGTAATGTCAGTGCACCTTTACTTACTAATGCCTTCTTATAAAGATGAGACCATTGCATTAGGAGCAAATCTTTACACTCAAGTTGTCAAAGATACTAAAGTTCAAGTGGCATCTAAGCATTTCAAGAGAGTTGATATATAAAAGCTGGGTACATCTGTGACAGACTGGGCCTTTGGAAATCTTTCTTAGTGTGAAATTAACTTCTCAGTCTCTCACAACTGTTAAACAGCAACTGAAATTGCTTGACATATGAAATTGTTACTTGCTGATTGCATGCTCTCGTGAAATGCTCTAAGTTTTCCACATTTGCTTAGTTTTTCTGCAGGAGTCATCGGTCTTGTTGCATGGGAACCAATTGTTCTGAATGAGCAATTAAGATATTAGGTAAAATGGAATAATATGTTAAAAGTATTCTTGTGTGCATTTTTTTTTTAAAATATGCTTTTTCTTTCACTTTTATCCTGCCATAGGTGAGCAATTCCTTACAAGAAGAAAAGTAAATATATGAAAAAAGGGAGTCAGGTGAATCTTATCAGACCTAATCTCATCTAATCAAGTTGTGTTCACTTTCCTTAAACAAAGGGTCCAGATGATTCACAACACTTTTCCATTTGAAAATTTAGTTTAAGAAACTTTCACCTGCCCTTTTTATATAACATAAAGAGGGACTGCATTTGGACTAAAATTCTACTTTGTATTAAAATGGAAATAGTGTGTTTGGGTTTTTTTGGGGGGGTTGCTGTTTTTTTTATATATTTTGCATAAGCTTTCTTATTATCTGCTTGCTTTGAGTTAATATACTTTTTTTTAACTGTCTTTGGTACTNAAATTAAATATATGTATTAAATAAATATAATTAATTATAAACGAATAAATATAGTTTATCATATAATTCAAGAGGTTTTTTTAAGGCTAACTCATAAATTCTTCTGAGTTTCTTTCTTTAATTCCAAGCAATACACTTGCAAATGCAGAATTAGGACTTGTCTAGCTATAACTGATTTATTTTCCAGTGACTGTCATAGCCTCCAGGCTAAACATCTGTGTAGACTACACCCTATTCTAAGGAGTTACTTCCTCTTCAGAAGCAGTCATGTAGTGTTGAATCGGCATTATGCTCTACAGCCTTTGAAGCATATGCAATTACCTGAAGTGAAATCAGAACTCCACCCTACGGAGTGTATTGCAAATGTAGTTTATATGGACACTGCAGAACAGTAACTTTTGTCAATGTGTTTCTTACAAATAGCTCTAAAACACTGATACGTGGTATTGCAGTGGAGATCACCACACCTTTTTTGCATATGTTATTTTCTGTCGTTGAGACTTTTAAAGATTTATGAAAGTGATTGAGATTCTAAATAATGAGCACTTCTGAAAAAAAAGTTGATATTCCCGATCTTTTAGTGCTTGTCCATTTCTTAAGTTTCACTTTGAAAAACAAACTGCCTTATGTTTATATTTCTATGACTATACATATTCTACATATAACCCTTTTGATCTGTGGATTTAGTTAATGGTGTATAAAGTACTTGGCAAAATAAGTATCAATCCATTCATAGAACCACAATGTTACCTCTGAATAAAATGAGAGAGACTACATCTTCAAAAGACCTTTCAAAACCAGAACAAAAACTGACATAAGCAAATATGAAATATATAGGATATCCCACTATTCCCAGAAAATAGAATGATTATTTGTATTGTTGGTGAGAGTGTTGAAAAGTATAACATCTCAAAGATGTTGTCTCAAAGAAAGGAATCCCTTTTTATTCTAATTCTATGATCCAGATACCCCTAAAAAGCATGCTTACTGCCAATTACTCTAAGCTGAACATCTGATTTAATGCACAAGTTATGTAACTGAAACTGCAAAAATTGTAAAGATAAATACAGTAAAAAGTAATGAATTAAGTGGTAGGCCATGACACCTGTTCAATCACATCTATCAATTACACTTCTATCAGTCAGCTGGCAGAGAGAATCACTTTCTTTCGTACCTTAATCAACTTCAGAAGGTACTAACTAAAGGATTAGAATGATAGGGAGGTTAGTGGGCAGGAAAAGTCAGCCCTAAATTAGTGAAGTACAGTCAAGAAGAAAAGTAACTGAGAAAATGATAGAAAACAAGATAGGAAAAAAGAGATCAGTAATTGCAAAGTGTAACAGTGGTAAGGAAACTTGATTTGAGTGATATGTACAGACAAACAGTTGTAAAAGAAGTTCTGTGACCTCTGTTATTTTCTTTTAACATAGACATTTCCTTACACACAACTAAAGTAGATTTTGGGGATTATGAAATAAACGTCTCAGAACCTGTGGGAATAGAGTTGTTTGATCTAGTGCCTTGACCACATTCCTCTCTGGATATTGCCCCATTTTTTAAAAGTTGCATATGGTAATTGTCTGTATTTCCTATTCTGAACTGGTAAGTATCTTTGCTTTATATTGTCAAACACCTGCTTATTCTTAAGTGGTTTGTGTGTCTTTGGTATGAAATATGATATATCCAAGAGTCTGGATCAAATAAATTGCTTGGAATTGCTAAAAGGAAGTTTTACATGGCAAAGTTATAAAGGTAAATTCTCAGAGTTCCCGCTGCAATGTGTGTGGAGAGCAGGGAAATGAGTATATTCAATGCATTTGAATGAGCTAATGGAAGTAGGACTTCTATTTTGGTTCTCATTGCAATTGATGAACCTCTCTTTGGAACAAGGCAAGGGATTTGGAGTCCTTTTGATGACTCTAAGTGTGTCATTTGCATATGCTCTGTTGTAAGAGTAGATTTTGATACAGCTACTTTCATCCACTCAACAGCATAAGAATTCTGAGTTTATAAATCTGAATCGAGAAAAAAAAAAGGAAAGAAAAATAGAAAAGAATCAATGCTGAGGCAGAACACTGGCCTCATTAAGTCTTTTCCTGGGCAGTGAAGTGGGTAATGAATTGTGATATCATCTTTACAATTGTCATTAATGAGAAATTAATCTTTCCCTTAGGAAATAAGACCTGCTAGATGTCATTAGTCAAAGTTAATAGAATCACTTGCCAGGACAAATTCCTTCCAGCTATATTTGCACAAGCACAAACAGACATCTTGACTTCTGTGACTGCTTGGCCACTGCAATAAAATATAGTTATAATCTCGGTAACTAAAAGGGAGGAAAGGGAGTCATAAAATAATTACCTCCTTTCTGTTTCTGCCCAAGGCCATTTTATGGTGTATTTCCTATCTGTATTTAGCACTGTTTCCAATATGATGGTTTTCAGACTAATTATTCTTTTTCTAGGCATTATTTACTTCTACTTTTCTGAAGTGAAAAAATATCATCCTACCAAGAATGCTGTTACAAACTCTTCTTTCTTGGTAATTTTTATTCTTGCCTAATAGCTTTCTCTTCTGCTTTATTCCACTGAAGGTTGATGAGTGCTATAATGAGTAGTTTTAAGGGTCACTGGGTGAAGGTAAAGTTCAGGCAGGTTGACTTCTGAATGACCCTCAGTGACAGCTGTAAAGAGGGCAAACAGTTCTAGTACGGAGCTCAGGCTTACAATGGCCCACTTCACTATTTGGGAGGTTGGGGAGGGAGGAATGGTCTTTATTAGCTGAAGATATTGTGCTGCTAAGCAGCTTGTAGTTCACGTGCTAATGGTTAATTTTAGTAGATGGGTTGTGACATTATCCTTAAAGAAGTTAAAATAACATTTTCACAGCCTCAGGTAATAAAAGAAGTCTTGCAGTAATAAAACACTCCATTGATAAAATATCAGGAGGAAAAGAACTTCTACATGACAGCAATGGATATACAAAAGTAAGAAAATTCATTCTCATGTTTTGCAGTTTGTGCTTGTTAGATGTATTCTGAGACTTTTTGTCATGCTAATGTTACATCATTCTATGGAGGGGGTTATTTAATATTATAGAGGCATTACTTAGAATGCCATTTCCCCTTGACTGCAGAAAGACATGCAAATGCTAAAAATCTACAAAACACTCTAACTAAATAATATTTTTTTTTTTGGTGCTTAAGATGTTGGGTTTTTTTTGCTTGAAATAAGTGTCTAAGATAAAAGGAATTATTCCCACCTGACTGTGTTAAACTGGGTAGAGAGAGAGATTCTTTTAAAACTGCATGTAAATGTTGAAGTATCAGTGCTGATGTCAGCCCCACCTGAATTTTAGCAATTTCATGTGTGGATTGTTTCCAGTGATCAATGTAAAGCATCAGGACCTGTGTAATATGAAAAGACATGCAGTGAAATTAGGGATTGAAATGAAAGTGCACTTTTTTAATATTTAAGTAGGAAGAATCCCAAATTATATTATTTTTATTCAAGTGTAATTCAGTCTTTGTAAATAGACACAAATATAATCTTTTAACAACATAAGTATTTTATGGCCTCATTTTATGGCAGAGGTGGAGTAAATTTCCTTTAAGTATTTTTGTAAAAGTAACAATATCATGGTTATTATTTAATCCTAAACTTAATTCCAAATAAATTTAGTCATTTATTAGTATATATAGTAGTAAAATTAGTATTTTTAGTCATAAATTTTTAGTCATTTTCTTGACAGTATGCATGATCTCTTTGCAGAGCAAACCAGAAACACATGCAAAGTATCAAAATTGTGTCAGAATAGCAACACTCAGCATATTTTCCTGTATGAATTAATGAGTAATATAAGAATATTTGTGGGAATTGTGTGATTACCTGTTCCATTACCAGAAGACTACACCATTATTATCTGTATTGATATGGGCAAGAGCACACAGGTAATATAGTTAAGAAACACTTATTGCTATTTTTGTGATCTAAGTTACTGAGGAGGTGATGTATGTGAGTCATAAAGGAACAATTGCCATAACTTGTTTTCTCAGCCAACTGCATGCTCTTTGGCAAGTTAACAAGGGAGAATTACACGGGTTACATATAGTGGAATCTCTGAACAGCTGCTGTGGTGAGAGCAGTCAACAGGTTTGTCAGTTTTTAGAGTAATTAGCCCAGCATGAAATCCCTTCCCAGTTGGCTACTGAAAAGAATCAAGTTTGGTGAGCCAATGACAGGTGAGAAAATGAGTGGGGATATATACAAGTATCTCTCTCTTTTTATAGAACAACAAACACTATCCTGAAAATTATGTAGTTGAGGCATAAGAATGAAAATATTGCTTCAGTCCATTTACTCATCAAGATCTGAAGTATATCTCCAGAAGACTCAGACTGGTTGTAAGCAGGTACTCAGGGAAGAGTATGGACAGAATAGACTTCGTAATATGCTCTCAGATTCCAACTGATTTCAGCTCAGGGTTTTCTGGAGTCCCAGTTGGGTTTCCTCCCTAATCACCCCAGCGTACAACTTCTCCAAGTGGCCATCCAAGCTTCCGATGAGCCTTGTAAACTCTTTGCAACCACAATGTCCTTTGGCAAAGAGTTCCACAGCTCTTTCAGTTGCATGAAAAATATATTTGCCTTTCTTTGCTCCAAACTTGTACCCTCTTTGGCTCTGCCCATCGTCCCTTCTTCTGGAAGAGATTAAGAACTGTCAGCTCCTATACCTTCTGTTCCTCATACATACAAGTATGCATAACAGTTCTATCACCCTTTTGGCAAACTGTGTCTTTCCCATGCTGAACTATCCCTGCCTATTTGAATTTTACATATACCGGAGTAATTTCATACTCTCTTTATTTGCTTTGCCTTTCTTTGAAGCTGGTTACTGAATGAAATTGCATTTGATTGGATAAGTGGAGTGATCACAATATAATCTTTGCTCACTCTATGTAAACTAGCTTATATAAGTTACAATTTATGAACCAAAAAAGATGTATATACTGGGTGATCTCTTTGGTGGTTAGTTAGAGAGGAGTTCAAGAAAATAAATTAATCCAAATGCCTAAATATAATCTCTTGCTTTTAGTTCAGTCCAAGTAAATGCCCTATATAGGACCTATTTTTCATAGCACCACAGCGATGTAGTAATGTCTTAATTATTCAGATTTCTGGAGTGCTGGAGAGGGACTAAAAAGAGCATAAGAACATATTTTGCAAGGAAGATGTAAAAAATAGAAGTACACCAGGGACATTCATCTGTCAAGTCATGAATAAGCATGGTTAACTGAACCAAGAATTTTATATCACTCTTCATAAATAAGTGTGTAATCCAGCTATACTACTATCCTATCTATACAGGAGACTGGAAAACAAAAATCCTTAGAGATGACTCCAGAAAAAAGCAGCTTACTGCAGGTAGGAACCAGAGAGAGAAATACAAGTGAAATACAAATTCAACTATGCCTGCAAATCAGGGACAGCTTGGAGGGAATTCCAAAGAATTGTTGTTACCTACATTGTTTAATGATTATTCAGTAATCAATCACAGGACATTTATATCTTTTATTCTCAATAGACTTTATAAAGTAACCTCCACAGTTCACACAGTGGAGAATATAGTAAATTCCATGGTCACACACATGAGGATGCAAATCACGAAGAGATTAGACATCCAAAGGACTCTGCATATTGATTTTTAATACCAGGCAAGTTAAAATGCTTTCAGAGTTCAGAGTTCTTCCTAAAAAAGATTCTTAAGGGAAAAGTAAAACCTGGACAGATATAGTAAAACCAAATACTACATTATTCATTTTTATAATATGTGTGTGTATTCTGCTTATTTAAATATTAATGTGTACAAGTAATACAATGAATTAACGTGTCAGTAATATTTAATGCTGAAAAAAAGTGTTAAAAATGAGCCACTAGTAACAATATTGGTTCAACTTCTCAACTAATAGGCCATACCTGCCTTTACATCTGGTGCTTTTTTTTCCCAAGACTACATTGAAATAAAGTATTTAAGGATTAGTTTTCTCCCTTGTATGTTTAAAATGTTACTACTTATTATACCTAACCCTTTTTTGGCACAGAAATAAAATACATAAATTTTTCCATTGGAAGTTTTTTTATGAAAGATCTCCCTTTATTTTAATGTCTTTTAATACTGAATTTCAATTTCAGTAAAGCACATATATCTCTGCACCAAATACTAAAATGCGACAGTCATTGTAAATTCATTTTACAGAAATAATTAAATAGAACTTTCAGAGGTTTTAGTATTGACTCATCCACAAAAAGTACCATGAATGAAACAATAGTTCAGGAACTAGTAAATGTATTTTTTGACTTAATATTTATACCAGTATTTATGGGTTGTTGTTGTTATTATAATTAATTTTTAATACTCGGGCTATTCTTATATACCTACAAATTTATTTACACCATCAAACGTGCATCAACATGAGTAATCTGAGGCAAACAGGGGTGTGGCACATCAGAGAAGGTGTGGCATGGCAGTTTGCACAGCAGTTGGCAGCTCAAACAAGCAGGACCAGGTAGAAAAGCTCCTTTTTAATCATCCAGGAGCAGCCAATAGAGGCAGCAAACAGACTCGGTAGCTGGTAAGGAGGAGAAAAGAGATCCCTTCAGCCCTAGTCTTATTAGTGTATTAGTTTAAGCTTCCTCAGTTATGGTGATGACACACTGTAGAGCTCAATCCCTTGTAGCTGCAGGAGTCACTGAACCAGCTGTGTCAGAGGCCTCCAGGCAGGCAGACCTGCTGATGGCAGACACAGGTCACAGGTTGTCAGGAGCACCTGATGCCTCTTTGTGAGACTGGGACCAACACACAGTTATTTTGCAGAAGGTGTGCTGTGGTTGGAGAGCTGTGTCTCCAGGTCATGGAGCTGCAGGGAGAAGTGAACAGGCTGTGTAATATTTGGGCAAATGGGCAAGAGAAAGACCAATTATTTTCAGAGTTGTTACAGTCTCAAGACTCCTGGGAGTCTCGAAGCTCCACTATAGGGGAGCAGCAGGTGGACTCAGAACCCCACAGGGTAATTGGTCAAAGGACTGTTGGCCAAGGTTCTGTTAAAAGCTGGAAACTGGTCATTGCACATACCAGGAGGAAGGTTCCTCCTCTTTCTCAGAATTTGATAGTAGGACTGGTATCTTCTGCAACAGGTATGAGGCTCTGGAACTAGAAGGCCAGACAACTGATGAAGTGGGTGAAGGTCCTTCTGGGGTAATAGGGCCTCCCAAAGCAACACTGCCTGTACCCCCACATCAAGACCTCCTCTGTTAACAGGAAAAGAAGGGTAGTTGTAATAGGAGACTCCCTTATAAGGGGAACAGAGGGCCCAATATGCAGAGTGGGCACAACTTGCAGGGTAGTCTGCTGTCTCCCAGGGCTTGAGTAAGGGACATTACTGGCAAACTCTTCAGTCTGATAAGGCCCTCTGATTACTATCTGCTATTGTTTGTTCAAACTGGCAGTGATGAAATGATGACATTGATGACAAAGAAGTCAGAGGGCAATAAGAGACTTCAGGGCCCTGGGATGATGGGTAAAGGGATCAGGAGCACAGGTAGTAATTTCCTCGACTCCTCCCATAATGATAAATAATATAGATAGGAATAGGCAGATCCACCAGGTCAATGAGTGGCTCCAAGGTTGGTGTAATCAGAAACACTTCGGGATTTTTAACCATACGATGATGTACTCAACACCTGTTCAGCTTACATCTGATGGCATGCACCTGTCTCAGAGTCTAGCACAGGAGTTAGCAGGGCTTGTTGACAGAGCTTTAAACTAGTTTGGAAGGGGGAAAGGTAGAAAGCCAGGCTCATCAATGATGGGCAATGGGATGGTGTCCCAAAGCTTTTACAACATAGAGGGAGAACTGGATGTCTCAAAAACTGAAGCAAAACAGTCAACATGCTAGAAAAGCAGTTTTGGGCCATGGGTTTCACAAAATAGCATGACACTACACGTTTTATAGACTGTTAGACAACTTCCTTTCATACAAATGATATCTTCATAATTTTGTATTGTGTCATCAGTAATACCTGGTACCTAGATATTTAACTGCATTGTGTCATATAAACTCACTCTATGTATCAAATCAGATGTAAATAAACTGCTCATGTTTTAAACAAAGAGAAAAACAAGTATAACCTTTAGTTACAGTAAAAACTGGCAATAACTTTTGAAGTATTTATGAACAGAAGTTAATTATAACTTCTGTTATAATTAACAGGATATTAAGTGAGAATGTGTTACTTTCTTCTGGGTTGTTAGTCTATTTTAATGCACATTTCTTCATTTTTGTACTGGACATTTAGCAGAAAGCTTTGAAAGACTCTATATCATCCTGTTGGCCTGGCATTCCTGGCAGAAAAGTAGGAAATGGAATGTCATTACATTCTGTGCATGAGAAGTACTTTAGGACCCTGGGGCCCTGATTTATTATATTCTTTGGGGATCTTTGTTTTCTTACTAATTTTTCTATTAGCAACTCAGCAGCTTTTGTAGAAACTTTCTTGTGCTATTGATTGCTGTTTTACGTGAAAAATATCCTCTTTTCTGTTACCACATTATCCTCTTGTGCTAGGCAATGTCCAGCAAGATGTATTTCATTTCTCTTTTCTGATTTATGTTGTGCCATATTTTCTTCACACTCCATTCTCCTATTACGTATCTAATATCTGTTTATTCAATAACCTTGGATTCACAGTATTCGCACTTCAGACACTCATAAACTGCATTCAAAGAATTATTGGACTTGCAGTCTTGTGTTTCAAGGCATATTATCAGAGTGTGTTTCTCTAAAAATAGCTGCACTACAACTCTCTTGACTTATTTAATGCTAAGGAATCTGAAAGTTGAAATCTCTGAGAGGAAACTGGGTGGAGATTCTTAATGAAAGTTAAGAAAAAAGAGAAAGATACTGGTTTGAAAGAAAAAGGGACCATATAGTGTGCAACAGGAAAAGCAGACAGCTTACCACAAAACAGCTAGAAAATTTCTAAAGGGGTGAGATCCTTGTTATTTTGTTTTCTTTCCATTTGTCAGGGGTTTAGGTGAGTCTGGGAAGAAATTTACTAGAGAGAATGCCCTGGGCAACAGTGCAATTAGGAAAACTGAGAGGAGGTTGAGTATGCAACCTGCAATTGAAAAATTCCATGAATATCCAGAAAGATCTTACTGAGTCAGATGTTCTGAGAGAAACCTTTGGCATCTGAGTATGTAGAACATTCAGAATTATTCATAGAAATATGAAATGTATTTGAACATTTACCTCAGGGCACAATCCATCAGGAGAAAATACCGAGCCTGCAGAGGTACTACTGTAGAGAACTAATGGATGATTCTAGGCATAAGAAAGACGAGGATGACCTTTTGAATTTTAACTGAGGTTTTCTTTGCACTGAAAGGAAGAAGCTTTTAAATCAGACAAAATGACTGTAAAGTAAAATGCACCTGAAGGATATATGTGAAATCACTGAAATAGGCTGCTATTAAAGTGGAATTTAAAATAAAACTTGAGTGAGAATCCAGTTCTCTACATGATGTCCAGGTGCCTTAGCAAGATGTGTCAGTAGTTGTCAGAAGTTTGGTGTCACTTGGCCCATATTAATGATAATGTGGGATTAGTGGGATTGTTGTAAAAAATAAATGCAAATTATGTGTGTCTAACATTCTATTTCAAACAACTGAGAATTTTCAAAAGCTAAAGGTTTTTTCCTACTTTTAGGCAGAAGTGAATCTGTTTCTCTTAAATGCAGTTAGAATTTAATATTTTTAACTTAGACCCAGATGACCATATTGACAGAATGTTTGAACATACACTAACTTCAAAAACCAGACACTATGGATGTGGCATACGTGGTCTTAAGATGAGCACTATGTGCCAGGACTCCACACGTAGTTGTGAGGATACCTTTTGGGAGGATATCCTTAGCGAATACCTCAAAGGACCATATACAAAGTCTACATATTCAGTAGGGAACACTAAAATGTAATCACTTAAAATCTAGGAAAATATAGTTATTTCTCATCAAGTCATCCTATTGTACCAGGATGGCAAACAGCATCCTGGGGTGCACCAAATAGAGCATCATCAACCAGCCAGAAGTGATTACTCAGCTGTATTCAGCATTGGTATCTCTACTCCTCACCTGGAGTATTCTGTACAGTGCTGGGCCCCAGTTTAAAAGGAATGCGAAGGTACTTGAATGAATCCAGAGGAGAGAAACAAAACTGATGAGAGGTTACCTCAGTGCTATCCACAGGTATCCACAGAGAAGGAAAAGTGGAGAGGGACGTGTTGATCTCCTGGTATCCAGTAGAGGGATATGTGGGAATGATTCAAAGCTACATCAGGGGAGGTTCAAGTTGGCATTAGGAAACATGTTTTTACTGAGAGGTGATCAAACAGGTGGAAAGTCTCCTAGAGACGTGGTCAATGCTGCATATCTATCAGTGTTTGAGATGCCTTTGGACAATGTCCTTGATGATATACTTTCACTTTTGGACAACCCTGAAGGGTCACAGTTTGACTAGATGACTTTTGTTAGTCCCTTACAACTGAAATATTTTGCTCTGTTCTGCTCTATGCTATTCTAATCTATCTCTTTTTACTATTTGATGATTGATTCCAAATTTTCCATTTATTTGGATCTACAAAGGTGGTCACAAATGTCCTTTAAAGAATTAAGCATGCTTTACTCTTTCTCTTATGAAAGACATAAGATGCATGAGAGAGACACATTTATTTTTGAGAGTTTATTTCTGAGAGTTTATTTTTGAGCCTAGTAACTAAATTTTTTAATTTTTTAAAATATTTTTATTTTAGAAATAAAGGAATTGTGCTTTCCATGGCACAAGGGGTTTCAAACCTATAGTTTCCATGCACATCCAAATATACCGGCTGATGCATACACATACAGTGTGTTGACATGAATGATAACAAAATGAGATTCAAGGCACCAAATATTTGGTACACCTTAACAAATTTGACATGTTTTTTGGCATTTATGTCTATTGACTTCCCAGGTAGAAATCATAGAATCATAGAATACACTGGATTGGAAGGGACCCATCAGAATCATTGTGTTTAACTTCTGTGCCTGTGCAGAACACCCCAAGAATCACACCATGTGCCTGAGAGCATTGTCCAAATGCTTCTTGAATTCTGGCAGGCTTGGTGCTGTGATCACTTCCCTGGGGTCCCTGTTCTGGTGCCCAGCCACCCTCTGGGTGAAAAACTTTTTCCTGATATCTAACTTCAGTCTCCTCTGACTCAGCTTCATGCCATTTTCTTGAACCCTGTCACTGGTCACGAGAGTGAAGAGATTGATACCTGCCCCTCTGCTCCCCCTCGTGAGGATGTTGAGGACCACAGTGAGGTCTCTCCTCAGTCTCCTCCAGGCTGAAGAGACCAAGCGACCTCAGCTGCTCCTCATACACCTTCCCCTCAAGGCCCTTCACAGTCTTCGTTGCCCTCCTTTGTACACTCTCTAACAGCTTAATATCTTTCTTAAAATTGTGGTGCCCAAACCTGCACACAATATCCAAGGTGAGACCGCACCAGTGCAAGGTAGAATGGGACAATCACCTATTTTGACTGTGGCAGTGCTGTACTTAATGCACCCCAGGATGCAGTTGGCCCTTCTGACTGCCAGAGCTGGTTCATATTCAATTTGTCATCAACCAGGACCCCCAGGTTTCTTTCCACAGTGCTTTTCTCCAGCCTCTTTTTCCTAGTCTACACACAAAACCAGGGTTGCCCCCTCACAGGTGCGAATCCCCAACACATACGTGCTGAAGTTCATATGGTTGCTGATTTTCCAGTCCTGTCATTTATGAAGGTCTCTCTGCAGGGTTTCTCTGCCCTCGAGGAAGTTGACAGCTCCTCCCAATTTAATCAGCAAATTAGTATTTGCTGATAGTCATAGTCATCAGCGAACTTAGTAATCCTTCAAGTCCAGATCATTTATGAAGATATTGAAGACATCTGGGCTGAGGATGAAGCCCTGCAGAACCCCACTAGTGACTGGACACCAGTCTCATGTTACTCCATTCACTGTAACTCATCCAGCAAAGTCTAACCCTCCCTGAATATGACTACTTTGAAAGAGCGTTCAGATAAGTGGGTGCCATTGCCCATCTATCTCAGGTGCAAACTGGCATGCATACCTGGAGCTACAAACTGGATTTCCAGATAAGGGAAGAGGCTGATAAGAGGCAAATACTGCATGATGGGATAATCCTTATCATGCCAATGTCCTCTTTTACATGATGACTCTGCTGTGAAAATCCTTCTGGGGAACCTAAAATACATTTCACATCTAGTCTGGGCTAATCATCTCAGATGGTGGACCATAATGGAGCATGGTTAATGCTGACAAAATAGGCAGCTGTCAGACACCTCTTGGATTTGTCAGAGACTCATGACATGTCCCATGACACTATCCATTGTAAAAGTCCCCGCCCCAGGGGAGGCACAAGGTGTTCCCACCTAAACTTAAAGTGTATAATAACTCATGACTTTGAGTTTGGCAGTGGGGCTTCCCCTCCCCACAATGGATCAAGACCATAATTTCAACCGACAGACACTGAAGCTGCAACTGCCAGCTTTCATCGCTGGATCCACCAAGTGGTGACTGTATGTATCTTTCCACTTTTATATTTTTTCTCTTCCTTTCATTATACATTTCCTTAATTAACATTTTTATGTTTTAATATTGCTGTATTACTATCAATGATAGCAACCAAAACAGCTACACCCCTGCTTTCCTTTGAAACAAAATTGTTCTAAAATAAACCCCACATACATATATTTACAAACCTTATTATTCAGTGTTGTTTCACTCTAATCCACCCCAAGGGATTTATTAACAAGAACCTGGGTTACCCTCCCCTTCTGGGGGCAGTTTGTAACAGAAACGTGTCTTTCTGCCCTTCTCACTTGCAATTGCTGGTGGGAGAAGTGTGTTTCAAATCATACTTAAGATTTGTTTTAACACAATCTTCTGCTTTCTGTATTATGACGACTGCCCCATTTTCATAGTAGCTTGATTTCATAGGCTTCATTTTTAGATATGTCTCTGAAGTGAAGCTGTTCTTTCATTTAATGAGTGGGCCAATATTCTATGTTAAGCACCCAGAGCAGACTTAGGCTGGGCCCAGAAGAGTAGTGCAGAATGCTTTGCTCTATTTCTGTGGCTAGGCATTACTTGTATGGGACAGAGACAACATGGTTAAGGACAGCATGAGTTCCAGTGAGTTCCATGTTCAAAAAGAATTAATTTCAGGCTTTTACTGAGTTTATGTATCTGTTGAAAAGAAATAAAACCTTTTCAGTTTCAGCTTTATTCTCACTGTAAGTTCTGCATCTGGTAGACTTGATTATTTTGCTATTTTGCCAAGATATTTCTTCACCTTGATAGTGTCTTTAGGAGTTTAGGAATTCCCCAGAAAGATACTGATATAACTGGACTTAGAATGTTTTTGGCAAAAATCCTTCACAGCATGACTTTAAGGAAACCTTGCAGTCATGAGATAAAAGTGAAGCTAAATAGTAATTTCAAAAGTAGAAAATGGAGAGTATGAATAAATAAACTTGCCTTTCTAGGGGTGGGACTTATAATGAGAGCTATGCTCAGTGAATTTTATTTAGACCCTAGAATCCTTCTTATTCCATATTATGGAATATAAAGCCTAGCATGTTTATGGCTCCTAAATCACAGACTCTGAAATTGCTAGATCTAGGTGGAAAGCATGACCCCGGATAAGAAGAACCACATTTCAGTATTCCCAGTCCTGGGACAGAACAACCAGCAACCCAAAAATGCTTTCTTTGGAAACTTTATTTGTATTGCATGAGACATTATCAAAGAGCTCAAAAGTAATTCTTTTGGTCCAGTGGTAACAGAGAAATTAATTTTGCCAGGTTGACCGTTTAGAACTATATCCTAAAATAATTGCTTTTACTACATCTATATTAAAATTAAAAAGGGCTTATTTTTTACCTAGTACTTGAAAGTGGTGCTAGATACTGTATGTTAAACAAGATATGATAAACAGACAACATTGGTTGAGAAGCAGAAGCAGGCAATCTTTCTTCTGTTAGTGAAAATATGGAGCATATTTATGCCGAATGTCATTTCTTTGAATGATCAGATTCTTCGAATTTTTCCTTTTACATAACTTGACAAGCAAACCACAAAATAATTTTTGAACTCACCTTTCATCCCAATCTTTGTGAGATATAGTAATGTGATGGTTTAATGAAAACCTTATCACAAAGCAGAGATAACAACTAGTTCTGCCTGTGCACATTACTCAGCTCATGAAGACAGTTCTGCTTACCTGTTTACTCGGGAAAAGGCTATTGGACATCTTGGCTCAGAACTGGACTTCAAGACAAAATACACAGAAGAAGCTGTTGAGAAACTGTTTTTCTTCCTCTATAAAATAAAAAAAAAACCAAACAAACAGTTGAATGGAAGTTAACAGAGGTGCATCCTGGAAATTAATTTTCTTCTTTTCTAGTTCTGTAATTTCACATTTAAATACCACATTCCCTCCATGTTAGAAAGACAGATGTGCATGCTTCTGTTCATGTTCACCTGAAAATATATCTGCACTCTGAAATATCTGTCCTTTTTTAGTTTGCAGATATCTTTACAGCTATATCACAGGCTGTCTACCCAGCTATATAACTGCAATCTGAGAATGTTTGTTTCACCAGGAAAGGTTAATTTTTTCTTTTTTTTTCCTCTTCTTTTTATTTTTACAATGGATAACACCTGTTGAAATTTTATGCTGAAAGAAAGACATGAACTAGAAGGAAAAAAACCCCAAAGCACAGTTTTCTGGCTATTTTGATCCCCTTAAACACCAGATGCATTACAGCTGAAGCCTGGAAAAGTCATCATAAGTTTCATAATAAATGTAGTACAAGTGTGCAGCCTGCAGGCAATTCATATGAAGGTGAATTGGTGTCAGAAAATGATCACATAAAAGGGAACGAATCTCTAGTTAATGAAATAAATTCATCCACTGGTGAATGGTTAGTCCATGTTTACACAAGTTTAAGAAATGTGTATATGGGATGGAAAAGAGGAAAAAATTGAAGGAGAAACATGGATAAAAATGAAAAATTTACCTAACTCTGTAATTCTTTACAAAAACTACATTTTGCACTTTGATCAGTCTTTTTCTTCTTTGTACCCTCATCCAGTTAGTGAATAAAAAATATTTACATGCCTGATAAAAAGTGCATGTGAATATATGTCCTAACAAATGTAATCATGGTAAATGATATGTCAGGTTGCTTGTAACAACATAACTTTTGGGTGTTGACATTTTCTCCTGGTGACAGTCACTTAATTCAGAAACTCATAACTATGCTTAACCCACCAATTTGGGCCCCATCAGGATAATGTGAGTATATAATTTTCAACATGTTAAGTATATTGCCAGGTCTACAGTTATCATATTTTCCTTTTCTTCGTCTCCTACCACCTTTTCAAATTATTTAATTACTGGAAAATATCTAAAGCTGTCTTTAAATAAAGGATATATTTATAGAATTTAAATTAATTAAAGTGATTTTTTTAAACTCTTCCTCCAGTTGACCCCCACTGAAATACCAGAAGCTACTCTCAGCTTTAACTGTGATACCCCTGCAAGATACATCATGAGACTTTTGCTTGCATGCTCAACTGTGATGGCTTGTGATTTCCTTTGTTTATTAATTATGTGTTAGTTCTATCAGTTCAAACATTGTCTGCACATGAAAGTTTTTCCCAGTTACAAAGGTTCCTTGGGAAAGAGAGAGGTCTAGAAGACAAAAATATGTATTAGTAACCAATGTATGAACAAGGAAACCAGAGAGATGAAAGCAAGAAGCAAATTGTTGTAGCTTATAATGGTGTTTCTCTCTGGAATTTTTTTCTCGCTCCTGTGCAAATTAATTTCAGCTTATTGACCCTCAGAGATTCTGGAAGACTCCTCTGCTTGATGAGTTTGTCATTTGAGAGACATTAAAAGAAAGGGGAAAAAAAAGGGAAAAAAAGAAAAAAAACCCCAACCAAACAAAACAAACAAAAAAACCCAAACCAAACCAGAAAAAACCAGTTACCATGAGGTGATTCAGCATTTAGCAAGGTTTGCACAGACTTGTAAGACCTGCTGGTATGAATGAAGCCAGAACTTTGCTTCTACCCCTGTAAATGAGTGAGATGATAGAACAGCAGAAACAGAATAAACTGTCACATGATTCTTTCATTTGTAGACAATTTGTAAACAATAATAGTTTCTTTAATATTTTGTTATGAAAGTCTTTTCCCTTTTCCATGTGAATTGAATCAACGTGGCTTGTGATTTGAATGGGTCTAATTAGGGTGTCATTGGCTAACAGAATTAGAGTGCATGATTTGACTCCAGATTTCTGTTCTGAGTATCTCTGTATTCGTCCAAATAAAAATATACCAGACAAATGTCTTCTTATATCGATATTTATAGTAGCAAATTTTTGTGTCATGGTAATCCTTAGTATGGAGTAGTACTACTTAACAGGTATTCTGTATTTACATGCATGAGAAATACAAGTATGAAATGTTTTCACAGGGTAAAGCATAAGGGATAGATGTTCATTGTAAATGTAAGTGTAGGACCTATTCAAGTGACATTGTTGGTATAAATTGAAAAACATTTTTATGAGAATGAAAGCACTAATCTAGGAAAATCTTTCACTTACAAATATATTATTTATTATAGTTGGGATGAAGCAAGAGAAAGTCAATTTTGCTAATAGAATGTGTGTCCTTGAATGCTGCAGCACATGGTGAGCCTGCTGTAACTCTCCTGGAGTGCACATGAAGCTTTTGGATAATCTTGATTTGGAGAAGAAATTGAAAAAGGCTGTTTAATTAAACAATTTTTCTATCTTTTTTTTTTTTTTTCCCAGGCAAGGACATAATTTAGATGTTTTTAAGGTTGGGTGTTTTGGGGATTTTTTTTTAATTAGTTTTGCTTCTTGATAAAATATTTTTCTTTTTTCCTCATCCTTAATAATGAAAGATTGTTTAAAATAAAACAATGTTCAAGGGCCTGCAGGCACCAACAGCTTTGACTTTTCCTTTCCAGCTTCCCCCTGGGCTCCTCCCACTCTGCCCACAGCTCAGGATCCCATGTCACCCACCAGAACTGTCAGCCCCTCCCCCAGTCATGCCACAGCAGAACTGGTGTCCAGTTCCCAGAGTGCTGCCCTACCTGGTCCTTCACATGCCTGGCCCTCCCAATCTCCATCCACCCTCAGGCCCATGAACTAGCCTAGTCTTGGTCTATCTGTGTCCCCAGGGAGATGCCTTATACCCTACTCCTGTCCAGGGTGGTGGAACTGGTCCTGGCTGCCAGGCCCTGACCTGCTGAAATCCCTGGGGACCCCCAGCCACTGCGGACCCTGGCCCACAAGGAGTTGTGTGTCCCTCACAGCACCAAGACAGACTGCTGGGACATTGTAGCCCCCGGAAACTAATTAAACCAGAACCAGTCATACCAACATTGAGACAGTCATTTTTGTAGGAAAAGTGGTGTGCATTGCTAAGACTTTTGTCATGGAAGTATCTACTCAGAAATTCTGAGATGTTAGTAGCCCTACCTGAAGTCTTACCTTATTTTCTTTCCTCTTTCACAAGTTCCCTTCTTCTTTTTAATATTAACAGTTGTGACATTGAGTCATGTTTTATATTGCACATATGGATAAAAAGGGTTGGCATGGGAGAGGAAGGACAAAAATAGACAATTTATTCCAAAATAATGATTTCAAAATTACATTATTAATTGTTCATAGCTTACTCTGAAAGTTAGAAATATTTATAAGGATATTACAAGTGTCTTTAATTTCAAGTAAAGTATAAAGACAGTCATTGTACAATTCAAAGATTTCCCTCTTTTTTTGCCAATATTACCTCTGGGGGAAAAAAGAAAAAAAAGTAATAGAGAGCCTTAATTTCTTCCTGAAACTTCAAACAGATAAAGGAACAGAAATAAATGTTATTATTACTTGTGACCTCTGAGAATTTTAGTTCTGGACACAAGAAGTACGCTTCACAGTTTGGTCAGTATGTGTGTCATTTGCAGTCATAAAAATTATAACTTGAATTAACCTTGAGAGTCATGTAAGTGTTTCCTTTACTTTCAAATTAACTACATTCAAACTATTCCTACCAAATATTTGTCAAATCTGTCATTAAGTACCTCCTGTAATGGAAATGTGAGGGTTTTTTCCCTGTGGACACTCAGAATAAATTATTCCCTTCTTCTTTGCAACAAACACCCTTATTCATACAAAGACTATGCACTTAGTCTTCTACAGATTAAAAACTCCTCATACCTACAGTCATTCCTTGTAGGTCATGTTTACTGCCCTTCTGCGCATTTTTGTTACATGCTTTCTGGTTTATGAGCAAAGCTGGAAGTCTTTTTTTTTTTTTTTCTTTTCAGTCTTATGAGCAACACTCCTGTTTATATATCTCAGCACTTGTCCCCCTTTCTGCTGCACTTTGACATTCACTGATCTATTTTCAGATTAGAAACTGTCAAAGACACACCAAAGAACCCTGCTCAAAACTGTCTGTCATTTTGATGGTTAACCTCTGATTTAGTCAGTCTGTACAGTTTCCCATCAAGATTTACTCCTACTCTGTCACTTCTTTGCTTTGTGCCATGTGTCCTAAGTGTCATTGGAAGGTCATCTGAGCCAATGTTAAAAGTGAGAGAGAGTGAGTTATACTTCTCATTCCTGATAGCACCTATTTTTTTTTTCAAGTGCTCTGAAGTGATTTGTTCTTAACACTGTCTTTGATTTTCCACAAACTATAAATAGATCAGTTGATGGTTTTCTTTTCCCAGTACAGTTCTGGGAACTAAGATTAGACTAAAATCAGGAAGCTCATTTCCTCTTTCTCTCCCTCTCTCTCCCAGCCCCCTCCCATTTTTCAAAGCTGCATACTATGTTCTTCCTCTTCTGCTCTGAAAGTGGCTTTGACATTCCCTTGAAAATTCCTTTTTTCCTCAGGTGAATTTCATTATATTTAGTAGTTTGAAGTCATCCAGTCATTAGCGTATGAACACTGATGTTAAAAAATGGGGGGTGAGGAATGCCTCCACAATTCATTTGAATATTGTGCATAACTCTTGGATAATCTTGAATCTTAACAGAATTTGAGAACCAAAGTGAGACTTTGCAACCTCAGAAAAGCTTTTCTTCTTCAGTGAGCACACAAGAGCCATGGGAAACTTGAGGTTGCTGAATTCACAATGCAATGGGAGCTGTGAGCCAGTGCTGGGAATGTCTGAGAGGAATGGTACTGCTCATCAACCAGCTTGCCTCTGGGGTGCAATTTCACAATTAGCTTCAGACTGCTTAAACCACGCTGATGTGAAAAGAGATAATTCAGCCCTGCCCCAGTGTATCTTTGGGGAACAGGGGTAGGACTACTCTTTTAGAAAAAAATGTGGTCTTATGCTGATGTGAACTGACTAAACCAAACAGTAAGAATGTGAGGCTCTCAAACCACTATTTTTCACTGTAATAATAGTGAAATATTTCTTGTTGAGTTCCTCTAGAAATGTTGAATACAGCCATCTCTCTTTCTCCCTTCCTCTTAGGCCCTGGTATAACAGGGCTTACATGCTGTCACATCTGGATTCATATTAATGCTCATATATTATCTCAGCAGTATGAATATGGTTGGTGTACTCATGTCAGCAGAAAGCTTTCTGAAGATGAAATACTATTAGCTACTAGAAGAGACAGTCATAACTTAATTGTCATATCAAAACCCAGAAAATATTCACTCAGTTGAAAGATAAGTTCCCCAGATTTAGTTTGGTATGAATTTAGTGTATTAAATCATGTACATGATGATGTGTACATTTGAAAGGTGATGAAACTCATGTTTGGTATGGATTTGTGTAAGAAAAAGAAAAGACAAATTATTAATTCCTTTTAATACATGATGGTATCAGAATACATGCTAGCAAAGCCAATATATTTTTCCTTCTTGAAATTAAAATACCAGTATATACCCTTGACCCACTCAGCTGGAAAGCAGATTAGCAGAAAAGGACACAGGAGTCCTATTGGATAACAAGCTGGAAATTAATCAGTATTGTACCCTTATGGCAAAGTAGTGTAGTGGTATCTGGGGCTGGACTAGGCAAAGAACTGCAGCATGTCAAAGGAGATGATCCTCCCCCTCTACTCAGCACTGGTAAGGCCACACCTGCAGTCCTGTGTCCAGTTCTGGACTCCCCAGTACAGAGAAGTATGGTGGAAAGAGTCCAGTGAAAGGCCACAAAGATGATGAAACCTTCTTGTGAGGAAAGGCTGAAAGACCTGTGACTATTTAAACTACAGAGAAAAAGGCTCAGAGGGATTTTCTTAATCTACAGCAATACCTGAAGGGAGACTATAAAGAATGCAGATCCAGGCTCTTCTCAGTGGTACCAAGTGACAGGACAAGAGGCAATGGGCACACGCCAAAATGCGGAAGGTTCCCTCTGAATAGCAGAAAACATCTTTACTGTGAGGATGATCAGTTACTGGCACAGGTTGCCCAAGCAGGTTGTAGAGGCTCCATCCTTATTTTCTTGTACGTACCAGTAGGAAGAAAAAAACCAAAGACCCTGAAGCCACAGGAATCTTTTGGGAAGGGTGAATTACTCTACAGTGACTCAGTGAGCAGTTAATTAAATTCTTGGGCTTCTGCTATTAAAAGTTAGCTTTCATTAAAGAGACCATAATACTTCATAAACAGCTTTCAAAGTAGTTCTGCTCAAATTCCATTTATTTGAACAAGTCCTATTTGGATAGGTTTAGTTGGAAACAAAAGTTCATAAGTATGTCAGGTGTTCGTCAACCAAAGTACGAACAGTTAGTGGGGCACTGCAGCTGAGCTCAGAAGACGTGATGATTAGGTTTCTTTCACTAAGTTTTTTAGTTCTGCTAATTGCTGTGCTGTTTGCAAGGTAAGTCCACTAGATGGCATGCTGCGCTTCAAAATAGACATGTTTTACACTCTTTCTATTGCAACATTTGAATAACTTGAGTACCTTGCATTTTAAAGACTTAGAGCTGCAGAAAGAAGATAGACACACATAATATAACCAGTCACTAGTGAATCAGATGCAGAAATCATGGTGCTGTCTCTCTTGCTTAAATTTACACAGATACACAGATGCAAAATGGTTTTAACAATACCACTTTAGTACTGAGAAATTGTCACTGAACTCAGTAAGGTAGGAATCACACCATTTTGTGCTACAACTGTTCCAAAGATTTCTTAGAAAAACTCTTACACTGGCCTGTTTAGAACTTCATTAATTTACCATTAAATAAAAATTACATGTAAACCCCAACAAACATGAAATCTAAATAAGCTCCACTGAACCTGCATTCTGCTGTATTTATGAACTCCTTAATAATGACCCACTCTTTTGTAATTCTATTATAAAAAAAAGGGCTAGTAAATTGATTTTTATTTTTAAGTTCGCAGTTAAATCAAGATAGTAATTTGCTCTCCCAGTATATCTAAATGTCAAATTTTGTTTTCTTATAAGTTTGAAGCCCAAATTACTACTTAACAGTTTGCCTTTTCAGTTATGTAGTTATTGCTGTAAAATTGCTAAGATCATTCCTGAGTCATTACTTTGCAGTCAAGTTCAGTACATGTTACAGATAACAGCCAGAGATAATGGAAGCACTCATCTGAATGGGAGCACGCATACTGTGAGGATTCTTCAACTCAGCGGGGAAGTAACTGAATAAACGATAACACAGGGTGAGGAGGGCAAGGTTAAATCAAACTCTTGAGGTAAGAAGACCAGGATCATAAAAGGCTAAACAAGCATGGCAGAGGAAAGTATAACAACCCAAGCAGAAAGAAAAATGAAGGGAAGAATTTCTAAAGGATATGAAATATTGAAACGAAAATTTACAGGGAACTTGAAAGGAGGAAGACTAAGGAATAAAAAATTAAGATTTAATTTAGAAGCCAAATAAACCCTTTCTTAAACAGTTTAGCTTGAGATAGAGTTATGCCTTCTTCAAGGTTCCTGTTAATTTACAGGGTTATCTCATGGAGGGAGCTTCCGATTAATCCTGACTATTCTTAAAATCCCAGAACTTTACTTTTCCATTTCCTTCTCTTTGTTATTATGATACTACAGGTAATGTCAACTTATTTTAGTTCAATTTCACTGATGGAAAAGATAAATTTAAGGGAAATACAAAATATCTAACATACTAGGTCTATGTTCAGAGGACATTCTTTAAATGTTACTCTATTTTAGAGAGTATCTTCTTAAAAAATAAAAATTTAAAAAAAAAAAAAAAGAGCCACCCTGGCATGTCCATGCCCCACCTCTCTCTGTTTTGCCACGGTCACTAATGGATACTTGAAAGCTGGACTGAGCCTTGGTCTCATTTTATATTTCCAGGGGCTTCAGTAACTTTACGCAGACTGTATTGAAATCCACAATTATAAAATTTTGATTCTGAAAGTGAGTGGGAATTAAATGATTCTGGATCTATGTCAGCTCTAGAAAAAAGTAACCCTTGAAAATAATTTGCAAAATCTGTAGATGCCATCCTTAAGCTTGTGTATTAAAAAATCTAGGTTCTGAATGAGACTCAAATAAACTGCTTGAAATATGAATCACTTGATCCTGCATATGTTTTAGGGATGTGTAGAACTACTTTTCGTCATACCTTCTGTGATTTATGATTTATAATTAGTGGAAATATCTTGCAGGGAAATACAAAAAAACTCTTCTTTCTGCACAACCATCTAGTTATCCCAATATAAGTATTCCTGAATGTGAGTTTTAATTTTACAATAAATATCATCACAACATCTTGATGTTTGCAATGTTTATCTTTTGATGTTTTGTTGTTGTGGTGTTTTTTGTGTGTGTGGGGGGGGTTGTTTTTTGGGAGTGTTTGGGGGTTTTTTTTGTTTGTTTTGGGGTGTGGTGTTTTTTATTTGGTTGGGGGTTTCTTTGGTTTTTTTTGGTTTTTTTTAGGAGTTACTGAGTTCAGTAGCCTGATGTAGGCAAGTCTGCTGCAGCTCCCACTTCTCAAGTCCACCTAGAAGTGAAGCTGAACACAGCTTCCCAATAGAAACACGTGCAAACACACAAATAGAATCATAAAATCACAGAATCACAAAATATCCTGAGTTGAAAGGGCATGACAATGACCAATGAAGTCTAGCTCCTGGCCCTGTACAGGACATCCCCAAGAATCACACTGTATAGAATACATACGTATGTCTTCACACACCTGGCCACAAGGATCAACACAGACAGAAGACATAGCAGTCACACATCATGAGTGACACCGATGTCCTCATTATCTTTGTCTCTCTGGCCGATCCAGACAAAGGCTAGTGGCTGGCCTCAGACACTCAGCCCACCTAGTAGCTGACCACTGAATACCTTAGTTTTGAATTACCTCATGCACACACGCGCACACACACACACACAAACAGGTTTCTCAATTGATCCCACAAGATCTCACTGGCTCTGCAGAGCAGTTAGAAAATAGACATAGAGTTTAATGAAGAGTGTAATAACAGGGCACAGTGTGGGGTCAAGTGAAGGGCATGGCCACACAAGCACACTGATCAGCATCTGTTTACGTGACTGACATCTCTTATCCTACTAGTCCTCTATTTTTATGTTTGTTTCTCTCCAAATCACTTCCCTCAATCCCTCCCTTTCCCCCATTTGATTCTTCTTCTGACATTCTATCCTGAATTTAGTGAAATCCAAAAATGCTGCTCCCTTGTACCCCAACATCAGCCCTGTAGCACCAGATAGTAATGCCACTCAGTTTTCAAGGTAATCTTGCACCTGCTGACTCATGGTGATAAGTTTTCCTCCCAGCCCATGAGGCTGAGGCTTTTCTGGAACATCTGGGAAATGAGCCAGGGTAGTGACTTGTCTGCTTGATTAGAATATTGCCATTTTTCCTCTGTGATCTTTGTTGTGTGTGGATTCTTCTTGAACCTTTAATCACATAGCCTAAAAGTTTCAAAATTGTTCCTTTTTTAAGGAAGCAATAAAATATATTAGGCTGCTTAGAACCAAATATCCTGTTTTCAGCACATCTGGAATAGTATGCACTGAACGTGTGCATGGGGGAAAAAAATCCCATCAAAACACAAAATTTTATATATTTTAAGATATCTGCTGTTCTGTTCCAGTCTCTTGAAATCTGTATTCATTCAGCATTCCAGCCAGGATAGATTTTTATTGCAAACACTGACTACAATCTCTTTCAATTATTTCTTAGGTAATAACATTTTCTACATTTGATTTTGATAATAATGCATTCTAATTTAACCATTTAAGAGTAAAGCTGAATTTTCTTTAGACTGCTTTATGGAGTCCAGTATACTTAGCAAGCTCTGTCTTTTTATATGCACTATAGTCTCCAGAGTATTTTAGACTTTATGAGATCAGCAGACCTTAAATGTTCACAATCTCCTAGCATTTTATTACACTGGGTCCATTTCCTAAGATGATTTCTCCATTTGCCACTGATCTGTTGTTCACTGAACAGTAAAGAAGTAGTATTATTGCACCTTGAAGTGTGGAAATGCTGCTTTAGTGATTGCAGAATGGATATCCTTGGTTGGATTGCCAAGGAAATTGAAATCCCACTGGTCAGCAGGTCTTTTTCTTAAACCAAGGGCTTTCCTGCTCCTCTGGAATTGCTTTTCACCTTGATCATGGCACTTTATAAATCTTTCCTCTGAATATACATTCCACTGTATGTGTTTCTTTATGTCATGATTACTGTTTTTCTGTTGTTTCTCAAACTCTGTTTTGTTTCCCACATATGTGTGCTCTAAGATTATTACTTAGAAACTAACCCTTTTGTCAGATTGCACAGTTATGTTAAATATTTTAAATGATGAACACATGAAGTAATTTCCAGGACATTGAACATCTTTTTCTGTCTCATTATTTTGACAAATAATCGTGAAGTCAAAAAGCAGAATTTGTTATTGTAAAATTTTGAAAAGAAGTGTTAATTATGAAAAACAAGTAAATAAATTTTAAATATATTCTTGAGTTTCTCAAAATTTATTACGGATAAATCTGGAAGTTTTAGCTCGATTTGCAAGGGAAAATGAAAGAAAGAAGATAGATGTTTTTACATTAATAGGATAGAAGCAGAGTATTTGAAGAGATCTCTGGCAAACTGAAATTATTTACCCATAGTTAAAGTTGAGTTTTAACTTAAAAAGGAACATTCAAAACAGTGTATTTCATGGCTGGCATTTTTATTTCCAGTCAGGAAAATGCTTTCTCATATCTTTTCCAAATACATAAATAACTCCAGAAATACACCTGAAACTTGTTATTTACAGGTCTTCAAAGGCATCTGATTGTCTCCAAATATTCCACTGGGAATTTTATGAAGCTTGTTCACTCACATCAAAATTTTAGCATAGCAGCTTTCTAAGTTTAGCAGATTGGATCACAGCTGGTATTGGCATTGTACGGTCTTCAAACCCTGGGCTTTCTCTAGTGTTATAAAAATACCTGCAAAAAGCCTCAGGGAAAATGGTGAATTCCTTTTCTCCTGTGTAGGACTTTCCTTTAAATTGAAGGTGAACCATTTGAATAAACATGGTGTAGGTCAGTAAACTAATTTGGAAGTCATCAACTTTCTCCCACTGCAATATTTTCACATTAATATTCTTACTTTTTTCTGGGTAGGATGATTTCAATCCTTGAAAGTAATCTCAGATGAAAGATAAGGTTGCTTTGATTTTTTTAAATAGACTATTTGCTTAGCCTTCCCCTCTAAAGGAAATGTTAGCTTTCTCAGAAGCACAGAATATCTGGAGATCATCTAGTCTAACACCAAGATCAACTAGTGTAGGCTGTCCGGCATCAGATTCTAAATATCCCCAAGGATGAGTACACCACAACATCGCTGAGTATCCTATTTTGTCATTGCACCATCACCAGCATGAAAATATTTTTTTTTACGTTTAAGTAGAATCTATGTCCATCGCCTCTTGTTCTGTCCCATCAGGTTCCATAGAGTTGTGCATGTCCAATTTGTTTAAGTGTTTGATATCTTGATCCTTCTATGCTGAGAGTAGGTCTTCTTTAATCCAGACTTTCCTGTGGGTCTTGGGCCTGGGATTCCTGAAGGTTGAAATCAAGCCTTTTATGTTACCCATGAGTAGCTATAAATATGTTGATTCTCCCAAATTTCTGAAGAAGACCTCGTTCACTTTTTCCTGACCAGGCAATCTGTAGCACACACCCATTGCAACATTGCCACCATTGGTCTGCTTTATAATCCTGATCCATAAACTCCAAACTAGTTCAATATCAGTCCCAAAGCATCTGTCAATGCATTTCTACTTCTCACTGTCTCTGCCTGTCCTTATCCTAAGGACTGAAGATTTAGATCTTCGTTCCTCTTTCATCTGATGACCAAAGTAACTGAGAGATGACTGTTTTTTTGTGACTATAGGTGCTTTCTTCTTACACTTTTTAGAATAACTGTCTATAAAACAGCATTATGCCTTCTGGCTATTTTTTTTTCTTTGTAGATTAAACCACAAATATCTCATACAAACCATGAATGAAACATGACTTTTATTTCTGCTTTTGCATTAGAACCCATCGGTCTATGCTTTTCATTTGATTACTAAGAAAGAGAGAAAGGCAAAAAAATGTCTTTCAGGTAGCCTAACAGAAAACACAAATTCATTAAGACTACTTTTCAATGTTTTCCCACAACCAAATGAAAGGATGAATAAAAATTCTAGCAAATGCAGGCTTAGGAAGAAACCACCATCTTTTCACTTGTATCATACTTCCCATTATTTTCTGTCTCTGATGAATTGTAGTCCTGTCTTTTTCACTTCCTCATGCTTTACTGAGCCACAACTTAGAGCTGCAAAAATGTAGCATAGCAAACAGGATGCATTCTTGTCTACCAGTATCTCTCATTCTTTATTACTACAGCAAGAGTTCATTATCAAAGTAGTTAATAAAACTGAAGAAGCTCTCTCATTTTACTCGTTGGTCTTTTAACCAGTTAGAAATAGATTATTCCATTCAGGAAGACAATCTGTTTTATTTTGGCAACTACTTCTCTGACTAAATCAGCTGAGGTTCTTCTGGAAACTTGTTTATCATTTTCTTTCAGATCTGAAGCTTGTCTTTTGTGTGCTGTTACCAGAAAATCTATATGTTGATATCCCTTTGTTTATCCATAATAACACATCAGAAGCTCATTTTCCTGTCTAAGTTAAAAACCTCTTTGAGTTTGAGTGCAAGAAAAGTCTGTCACAACTATCAAGTCAGTGGACCATTCTACAGCCTGCAGCAAAGTGTCACGTTATACATGATTTCCATATACATAAATTCTTAAAATAGGATGGTCGCTTACTTGCCACAGGTCTTGGCAAGAAGTGTCCCTTATAAGTTCTTCTATCTACTTTCAGACAAGACTCTTTAACACTACACCCAAGATACACTCACTATTCATCTGCCTGCCAGCTGCCTCCTGTGACTGTACATCTAGTCAATTTACTGTGAAGTGGTAAACCTGTAAGTATAAGGCTGGGTTATTGTGTCATCAGGGAGGTGGATCATCACTGCATTCTACCCCATAAACAGACCCTCCTGGTAAGTCACTCTAGCTGCAATGATCCGTAAGATTTCATCCCTCCAGCCTTTGCACACCCAGAGTACAATTTTATAAGATTGTCATCCATCTAGAGCAAGCTTCACTACTTTTGTCCCAAAATTTTACCAACTGACATCTTTTGCCTTACTATAGAAAGGGCCAAACTAAAAAAACAAAAAAAAAAGAAAGAATGTCTATGCTCCTTGGATGAATTTTCTTTATCACTTCTTGATGAATTTTGGCAATTGAACTGTAGCAATTTAGCAAAAAAAGCTCTTGATGAGGAAACTGGTCAGGTCACATGCATACACAGCTGTTTACAGGATCAATTTTGTGCAAAAGATAGTAACTCTCATGTTTACCACTGTGGTCCCACATATGTTCTGAAGGTGGCATACTGCGCAGTGAGATACTTCATTATTATTCAGATATAATCAGTGGTGCTGCTTCTTTGTCATCAGTGGTTGGCATACTCCATAGAGACTGTGTGTAGAAAATATGATCATGCCACAGCACATTTCTTGTTTTTTGACAGGATAAGACTTGGATGGGTTTGCTTACAGGGACAATGCTGAAGGACAATGCAAAGGTGAAATGTCTTCATATTTTTTTCTGTCTATTAAAACATCATTTTGCCTACTGCAGTCCCCTAAATTATGTCCATATATTATTTTGGGAAAAATGATAGTTGAAATGAGCCCAAATAATGACAGGAAACACCATCCTTCAGCAACATGGAAAGTGATATCCCAGAACTTGAACATACTGCCAAGAATTTTTAGCGTAGATCTAGCCTCTTTAACCAGAAGAAACCCAAACCTCTCACTCTTAGATGTGGCCAAGTATGTTTTCAGAGTGCCTGTGCTATGGACCATGATTTTTTCATCACTGCTATTAGATTTTTGTGAAATGAAACACTGAAGTGGAAATTGAAAACAGGCTGATTGTTATTACATTTCTATCAATAAATATACACATGCAAAAGTGACAATAGGGGTTAAATGCAGCATGTTATTCATTATCTCAGTGTTATTATGTGTTTCTTTTCACTCATAAAATCATAGAAATTTTTATGTTGGAAAAGACCCTAAAGACCCTAAAAGACTCTAAAACCCAGCACTGTGAAATCCACTACTAAATCATGTCCCTAAGTGCCATCATCTACCAGTCTTTTAAATACCTCTGGGGATGGTGACACCACCTGTTCTAATGCTTAACATTTCCGTGAAGAAATTGGTCCTAATAACTAATCTAAACCTCCCCTGGCACAGCTTGCATTCATTTCCTCTTGTCCTGTCACTTTATCCAGGAAGAAGAGACCAATCCCAATTCATGCAGCCTCATTTAAGGTAGTTGTACAGAGAAATAATCTCACTCCTGAGCCTCCTTTTGTCCAGGCTAAACAGCCCCCAACTCCCTCAGCCACTTCTTAGAACACTTACTCTCTAGACCCTTCACCAGCTCTGTTGCCCTTCTCTAGACTTGCTCCAGCACCTCAATGTCTTTCTTGCGAGTGAATGGCCAAAAACTGGACACAGGATTCAAGATGGAGCCACACCAGTGCTGAGTACAGGGAGATCATCACTGCCCTGGTCCTGTTGGCCACACTACTTTTGATACAGGCCAGGATGCTATTGGCATATACCTGGGCACACTGGCACACTGCTGGCTCATATTCAGCTGGCTATCAATGAAGAAACAAGATTCTTTTCCACTTGGAAGCTTTCCAGACACCCATCCCCAAGCCTGTAGTGCTGCATTGGGTTGTTTTGATCCAAGTGCAGGACCCATCACTTTGCTCTGTTGACCTCATCGATTGAACCTGCCCAGATCCCGATACAGAGCCTTCCTACCCTCCAGCAGATCAACACTCCAACCTAACTTTGTTGTCTGCAAACTCACTGAGGGTGCACTCAATCCCCTTGTTCAGATCATTGATAAAGATGTTAAACAGAACTGGCTCCAAAACTGAGCCCTGGGGAACTCCCCTGTGTCTGGCAACCAACTGGATTTAACTCCATTCAACACCACTCTCTGGGCCCATCCATCTAGCCAGTTTTTAACCCAAGAAAGAGACACCTGTCCAAGCCATAAACATCTGGGCTCTCCAGGAGAATCCTGAGGGAGACAGTGTCAGACTTTACTAATATCAAAGTAGAAAACATCCACAGTCTTTCCCTCATCCACAAAGTGGATCACCTTGTCACAGAGGGAGATCAGGTTGGTTAAGCAGGACCTGCTTTTCATAAACCCATTGTGGCTGGGCCTGATTCCCTGGTTGTCCTGTGTGTGATGGAACTCAAGATGATCTACTTTATGACTTTCCTGGCACTGAGGTTAGGCTGAAAGTCTTGTAGTTCGCCAGATGCTTCTTCCAGCCTTCTTGTAGACAGACATCATATTTGCTAACTTCCAGTCAATTGGCACCTGCCAGCTGTCAATTAGCAGTCGACTAGCAGCTGCCCAGTTAGCCAGGACTGCTGCTAAATGGTGGAAAGTGGCTTGGTGAGCACTTCAGCCTGTAGCCCCATAGAACTCTATGTGTCTAAGTGGTGTAGCATATTGCTAATCATTTCCCCTTGGATTGCGGGAGCTTCACTCTGCTCCCTGTTCCTGTCTTACAGCTCAGAGGGCTGGGCATGCATAAAACAACTAGTATAGCTATTAAAAACTGAGGCAAAGCATTAGGTACGTCATCCTTTTCCTCATCCTTTAAAAATATGTTTCCACCTACACCCAGTAAAGGATTGAGACTCCCCTTAACTCTCCTTTTGTTGCTCATGTATTTATAGAAACCTTTTTTATTGTTTTCTACAGCAGTAGCCAGATCTATTTGTCATCTACATTGTGTAATATGAGATGACAATCCTTTTGTACCACAGCAGGTTTTGGTTGCAAGGTCAGCTACAGCTTTGGTGAAAGGTCCTTGGAATGTCTCGTAGTTCCGGTATAATGCTGCTAGTGCACCACTATCAGTATCATCTGCAATCTGGTTTGGACATTGGTTACTAGTAAAAACACAGAAACCTCCAAATGGTAAGCTTTTTTTACCTTGAAGAACATTAGTCATATTCAGCAAGATAAGATCTAAAAGGTTGTGGAAGTACTGTGTGTTTAACTTTCTGCCTTATTAGCTGTCTTTTCTTGATGAAGATGAAGGGTTATTCATCACTGAGAACAAACTTATCCATGCTCCTTTGTGGAAGCAATCCTGGAAGTTAACTATTATTACAACCATTAGCAGAGTTTGTCTGACAAAAAGCTACTTAGGGTGATTTAAACCAAACAAAATCCTATAAAAACTAAAATCCAAGAGAGAAGTTATTAAGCTTTGTGAGTGAACAAAGTTGCTCAGTCTCATTTATCATGGAGTATTTTGTTAAGTCAGGCATGCATCAGGTGAATAGATAATTTGCTGGTATTATTTTTTTTTTGGGGGGGGGGCGGTGGGAGGAATAGGGTAAGGAGGGATCTTTAAAGTAAAGTAGACATGCCCAAAGTAGCTACATCACACTAGACACTGATATTTTTTTCAGATCAATCTCTTTTACCTATACTAAATGATGTCCTAGCAACATTTACTGTACTGTGGGATATTTAAAAGAAAACATAACCCCAAGATAATAAACCAAAACAAACCTGTATGGCTTAAATGAAATCTTTTTTAGAGGAAATACATTTTAACTTCAGAGCAATACTAGTCATCTAATAGCTTTAATTTTTTTTCTAGTGCATAAAATTGCATGATAAATATATGGAACTTCCAATCTCCTTTTCACTCTCAGTAGTCTGGTGCTTAGATTTCAATTCTGTCTGGTTTAGAAATACTCTTGGAAACTGATGTTTCTATGAACAAGTTCAATTTGATTTCTTTTAAGACAGAGATTCTTAAATGTGCATCCTGAGCCAGATTCTTTTCTTTGGTTTAGTCACCACAGCATAAAAGGGTAAAATAAATTTGTTCTGATTTTAATAGGCAGGCTTACATGACTGCAAATACGCATGTAAGAAAGAGCTGAGTGCAATGTGCAGAAATATATTAGATTGATTTGCAAACTGTATTATATGCAGCGTGGTATTTCAGTATTACCAAGCACTAATGGTTATTACTCAGTTATGGACAGGAAATGTAATTGATGTGAATACTCTTTTTAGCTAACAGGATATAAGAAATCATGAAGTATACAAACAGTGCTTAAAAAGTTTTATTATCCCTTAAAAATAATTTTATTTCCTCTGAAATTACTTCAGAACTCTACAGTACCCGTCCATAAAATTTGATCTGATTTTTGTCCTTTTGGGTGGAAGAATCTGCCTTATTTCCCTCTTTTTAATACAGAGGTTAAATTTACAATTTTATCTGTGATGTCTGCGTGGAATTCAATGTAAGATGAATAGCTAGCACAGAGAAAAAGAATACATAACACTGAGGAAAACACAGTTTTTATTTATTTTTAGTGCTATATCAGATGAAACTATTACTAAATTACCTAAGTTGCTTCTTTTAAAGCAATAATTAGGATTTTCTAGGAGGCAAGGAATGAATGTGTTCAATAGACCATCTGACATGGACTATGTGAGATACAAATGCTTGTTTGTGTTCTTTTTCCCCCTTATGCAGATGTCTTTACTCATCAAAAAGCATAGAAAGCATTATTTCATCCTAAACTATGCTTCAGACTATATGGATTCCTCCTGGAAGTTGGTTATAATTAAATATTTCAAATATATTGAAAAGAATAACAGTTAAGTAGGAAGTTTTAAAAATATAGTATTTATTTGTAAACAGCCTTTCCTTAACAATATGACCTTCGGTTGCTTTGGAATTTAATATATATATATGTATACATATGTATGTATGTATTTTAATGATGGGTTGAAGAAATTAGTGCAAAATGGCTATATAGCTTTCCTGTTTCTCACTATATTGTGATGATAAAGACATATAAATGGTTGATCAGTGATCATATGATATATTAGTAGCACTCACCAACAACTAAAACCTGGAAGTGTATTATTGAGAGTGACAAAGCTTGTGTCCATGGTGATCAAGGAAACAGTCTGTTACATTTTTGGGCAATAACATCCATGCAGTATTCTGCAGAGACTCTTCACAATGTGCCGGTGTCTGATTAGCAAAGCTAGTCCTTGTTCTGTGTGTTGCTCACTCAGGTGACGGATTTCTATTTTGTGGTCTTTTACAGAGTGTAGGAATTCCAAAAATTTGTATAACCTGTGAGCCTAAATGAAAACTCAAAGACAGAGAAAACTCTTGTTTAATACAGGCAAGATGTGTTTTCAAATGTGTTGAAAATTTGCAGTTAAAAAAAATAGTCATAGTCAAGGAAAAGAACCAAAAACCTGGTGGTATTTAAGCCATTTTGAATGGACTTCTTCAGAAGTATATTCATACGGTGATGAACCAGGTAATTAATTCAAAGTTTTAAAGGACTGATTAGATTTGGAAAGACTGCATTGAGATTGAACATGACCATGAATTTCCTTGCCGCACAATGTGATGTTCTACTTTTTTGTTGGGGTTTTTCTTTGGTTTTTGTTTTTTTTTTTTTTTTTTGGTTGGTTGGTTGAGTTTTTTGGGGGCGTTGTGAGGGTTTATTGGGTTCTTTTTTTTGGGCGAGTGGTTTTTTGTCTTTTATTTTATTTTTGCTTTTGTTTAAATTCACTCAAGACTGGTGTTTCTTAGAAAGAATAGGGATTTTGTAAAAGACTTATAAAGCTCATACCATAATCTGCATATAATCTGATATAAAAATAAACTAACTAAATAAGAGGGCTCTGATTATGCAATTGGTCTTTTAACAGTTCCTAGAACACATATTTTGACTATCTAAAACAGAAAAATGCATACCCTTGCAATTCCTTCTGTGGGACTGAGAATCAAAGGGAGCAGAAATCAGGTATATAGGAGAGGAAGTTCACTTCCCTGGGTAGGCTGCTGATCACATTCACTTTTGATTACAGGGATATTAATTTCTTTGTTTGGATGAGTAAACATAGTATGTTGGATATTTCTAAGATACTCAGTGTGCTTAATTTTATAAACAAGGGGAAAGTGGGCTTTTTTAGCACACAATATTATGCTTTTGTGTTTGTAAAGTCAAAATTGCTTAGAGACTCTCTTTATATAAATTTTGATCCAGTCTATGAGGAGAAATTGTGAATTTACTGCTGTAAAGTAGCTATTTCCTATCATATTAGGTCCTACTAACAAGATAGTTTTACTGATGAGCAAATATACTAGCAAATTTTAATGCACTTTAGAAGATATTGAAAAGAAATTGATGGGAAAATGCTAAATAGGTTCTTTGAATTTTGTTTGGTTAAGGAGAGTAATAACTTGGTGATTCTAATATAAGACATATATCCTGCAGGAAAGATTTCCAAAGGATGTAGTGGAATAAGTTGTCACTGATTTTCCCCCAGTTATGGATAATCTTCTCACTACACGCAAATATTTTGGACAGCAGTTTCACACAGTTACTATTCACAAGCCACGTCTTTTTCAGAGTATCCTAAGAAAAACAGAAACTTAGCAATGATCAATTCAATGTCAGAAGACAGATAAGGCTTTGATACATAACAGCACTGTGTTTCAGTCTTCATCAACAAAATCTTTGGACTCTTTGCTCTTAGACACAGGGTCTAAGGAGGAGAGGAACTACCACATGTGAAGGATGATTTTTTCGTAACTCAACCCATACTAGATTGGGATACAAGACAGACTGCATCTGTGGGTGCTTATTGAACTTGTCAGTGCTATTCTAAGGCTCTGGTCTGTCATCTTCAAAAGATCATGGAAATCAGAGAATATTCCCAATGACTGGAGAAAAGCAAATATTCCACTTACCTTAAAAATAGTTCAAAAGGTCAACCTGAGAAACTACAGTATGGTCAGCCTCATGGGAGTCCCTGGAAAAATCTCAGAGTGAGTTCTGACTGCATCAATTTTTATCAAGAATGAATTATTCCTGACACACCCAATTGCCTTCTGTGATAACTGGATTTGCAGATAAAAGGAGGGCTGTGGTTGAAATTTATCTTTAATTATGCAATTAATTATCTTTAATACTATCTCAAATACCATTTCTGTATAGAAGTTGGAATACTTGGCTTGGATCAGTGCAAAAATCAATAGCTTAAAAAGCAGTCAGATGACAGGGCTCAGAGGATAGTGGTTAATGGGTGGGGTGTCAATAAAACCTACAGGAGTCTGAATGAGAATGTGTCCTGTTTAACATCTTTCTCAATGGCAATAAGGAGATGATGCAGTGCATTCATTAAATTTGCATATGACACCAAGTGTGGAGGAACCAAAAGACACACTGAAGGTCAGTGCTGACATTGTGGAGAAATGTGTTGACAGAACTTTGTGAAATTCAGCAAGGGCAAATAAAAAGTCCATTCTCTGGAAAGAAAAATCTCTTGGCAAGAATACAGACTGGTGAGTGATGATCTAGAGAGGGACAGCTCTGATGAGAAGGCTCTGGGGGTCCTGGAGAACTGAGAGGAACGTGAACCAGAGCAAGGAACCCTGACAAAAAAAACAATAAGCAACATATAGGATTGCATGAACAGTAATGCAGACGAAAGATATGGGGAAGTAATTAACTCCTACTCAGATACATCTAGATAATGCACCTGCTTATATTTACACACCCCCCACCCCCCAAAAAAAAAATCCCAAAAAATAAAAAGAGCAAATAATTGGTAAGACTAAATAACTTAGAAGAAGTTCTATGGAAGGCCAGTAGGCTGGTTGGAGCTGGGTCACTTACCCTCTGAGGAGAGTCTGAAGGGTTTGTTGGTCTTGCAGAAGAGCTGGTGATGGGGGGGCTTAACAGGAGCCCACAGTGCCTAGTGGGAAGTCAGAAAGAAGATGGAGTCAGGCTTCTCCCAGAAGTGTGTGGTAGAAGAATAAGAGGCAAAGGAGGAAATTTGAAATAAAAGTGCTTCAGATAGCACAAAAACTTCTTCTCCAGGAGAACAGTAGTGTTCTAGAGCAGATTTACCAGAGAGGCTATGACACCTCCATCCTCAGAGGTTTTTAAGACTCAACTGGACAAAGCCCTGAGTACCCTCTCAGACCTTCCAAGGTCTCTTCCAGTCTGAATTACTGTAACTGTATTAAATTGTGGGTGTCAGAAATGTCTCATTTACTTCTAGAAGTGTTTTCGAAAACCCCTTCATAAATAGTAGTCATATATCAAATAGCATGCCAACAATTCAATTTTTCAATGGGCTCCTGAATTTATATTATCAAATTTTTTTGATGTTTAGGTAATTATCTAATTATCCATGTACTAACCAACAATGAGGAAACACTTGTGAAGGTGATTAGGTACATTTTGTGGTCTATATTATTGACAATTTTACTGTAATAATAGCAAAATTTCACAAAAATACCTCTATACACAAGTGCTGTCTCTCACAGAAAACAAAAAGCATAACAATCAGGATATGTTAAACTGATATGTGGGATGTAATAAGTGACATGTCATCACATGTCACACCCTTCCAAAAATACACTGAAATTACTTTAGGATGTAAAAGAAGTATTGGTGTTTTTCAGAAAAGGGATGTTTCTTAGCTTTGGTTTTATTTTTAAACTTATAAGGTCACAATTTTGTTCTGGAGTTTTGCATTGGTCACACAATCTCTCCTGAAATACAGAGGTGTTTCTACTGCACAGAAATCCCTGAGATATTTATTTTTAATTTTTTCTGTTAAATGTATTTTACAAGACATGGTAAAGGAGGAGAACATTTGTGTTTCCATAGTGTTAGCTAGTATTATGTGCTAGTGTTCAATTAGCCAGGTAAATAAGAACATTGGTGTAGAATGTATATATTTTGGGGTAAAACTAATATTCTGATATTTTTGTATGCACTATGTGTCTCAACTCTGTATCATCTTTTTTAATGTACTTGCTGTCTTTATTAACACAACTATTTTATAATATAAAGAAAATATCCACATAAGCATTGAAACCAGCTGCATTGGGTTTGTGTAACAGTGTTTTGGTAGCAGTGGGGCTATAGGGGCAACTTCTGTGAGAAGCTGCTAGAAGCTTCCCCTGTATCTGATGGAGTTAGTGCCAGCTGGCTCCAAGACCAGCCCACCACCTGTCCTTATCTTGACCCATGAGCCTTCTGTTATATTTTTTGTCCTCTGTCTGGTCAAGGAAGTGGAGAGTTGCAGCAGTTTCGGTGAGCACCTGCTATCCAGACAGGGTCAAACCACTTCAACAGCATATCCTTTAAAAGAGCAGTTAAAATTGAATGTCTAAAGGCTAACTTAGTATATTCTTTACATTGCACGCTGTCGACTTTTGCAAGTGTAAAGAATTCATATGCAGCTTTGTTTTGGAATATTTTCTGTCATGAGAAGCAAATGGACTTTCATATTACTTTAATCACATAATATTTCCTTAGTAGCTATAAATGCCAGGAAATCTATAACCTTGAAACACACTTGTATTTTTTGCTTTTCTTTATTATCTAGAGAATAATTTGTTTTCGTTCCATTTCTACTGTAGTGCTAATTCCCTTGTGTTGTTCCTTCTTTATTATTTAACACAAATATGCACAGTCTGATGTTGAGAAGTCTTGCTTTTTAAACATGTTTATGTTCATAACAGTGTATCCAAATGAAGGAATAAATGTTCAAGAATTTTACATTTTGAGGTTTGTTTGTTTGTTTGTTTTTTAAAGATTGTCCATATGAAGCCAACTGAAATTTAGCTTTTACTTTCATAAAGGAAAAATGTCAAGTACTGTTCACTTTGGCAATACATTTCTTTCTTAATGGATTTTTTTTTCTTTTCTTTTAAAGGGTGTTTTCATCAGTGTTGCCATTTGGCTTCCCTCAGTGAATTTTCCTTTTCACTTTGCCTGCATGCAAATTTGGCTTAATTGTATTTTTGCCGAGAAAAATTTGGGATGGAACTTCTACTTGAAGGGCAAACTAACAACTAAGAGACATTAGAGACAAAAGGATTTTGTAAATCATTAACAGCAGCAGAAATCCATCTCTACCTCTTTGCCAGGATTGTCCCTTCCTAATTTTTTTCCCCTCAGTAACAGTTTAATTTCACAGAATTTGAACTACTTGGTGATAGAATGTCACAAAATATTTGGAGAAAAAAAAAAGTCAAAAAAGGCAGGCAGGAGCCAGCCCTTCAGACAGTGCAAATCAATATTATGCAATCCAATTCAACATAACTCTTGTTTGAAGAAATTACTACAGAATACACACATTCACAACCTGGAGAAGAAACATGCATTAAGGAAACTGAAAGAATGGAAATGGGTAAAACAACAAATATAAGATTCTTTGTTCCCAAATGTAGTTTTGTACAATGAATTTAGAAAAAAAAATACTAGAACAGTAATATCTTAAATGGCCAACAATTAAGCTTTTTAATTACAATAAGCAATCATCCTGTTGAAACAGTATGTAACATTCAGAGAAACAACTTTCTTGCATTATGATTAGTATTTTATGTGTGGCAGTTTATGAAAAATCTAAAGCTAAACACATGAATTTGTGTCAGTGAGAAAAAGAGAGCAGATGATTAAATAATAATAATAAAAAATTTGAATTATACATTATTAAGAAAGAAAGGGAAAAAATAGTAGCCTTTTCCAGGGGTTACCTCTGGGAATTCATAAAAAAATCAAGTCTGTTAATTATTGGAAGACTTCAGCAAGTTCATCTGCAACCCTATAGTGAAATATATTATTCTCAAGGAATGCTAGACAAATGTTGCCAAAAGGAAATGCAGAGTCTAGATCTGCTTTCTCCACAGAAAACATGTGTAGAATTCTGAAACCATTGTACAAATGTTCAGTCTGTGTTGAGCTCTTTAATTCTTGGCCAATTCAAATATTTTCAGCAACCTCCTCTTCCACTTTGCAGCTGTTTTTATTAAGTATTTGTAGACTTGAATTTCAGATTTCTCTTTCACCAAATATGCAGCCTGGAACTGTTTTGTATCTCCTAGACCTGCACATCTTTATCTTCTGAACTTTTATCCTTAAATTTTTTAGAGTGTAGTCGGGAGTGGATTTGAAATTTTCAAGGTTGTACCTGACTTGAGACATGAACTAAAACAAACCCAACCAAAACCCCTCCTTCACCTATCGAAGAAAACACTTTCATTAAGCCCAGCAAGGATAAACTTCTTTCTTTTTGCATTAGATTTGTTTTTGTATTTGTAGAGATGACTATTTCTTTCTAGTTACAATACTCTATACTTTCCTTGAATTTGAATCCTACTTATTTCTGTAATTGTCTAAATGCACTTGTGCTTTATTCTGTTTACTTAAGTACTTTCAAGTCCAAAGATGTTTGAAAGTCCAAAAAGGAAATGTCTGCACAATATATAGGCCTCTTTGAGAGATCATCCATAGGTGAACATTTGTCTCCAGGATGACTAATTCATCCCTTTACTCTTATATGTGAAGATGTTATAGAATACCCACTGAAATTTCATCTCTTGATACTATGCAGCTATCATTATATTCCAGTCAGAAAGCCATGAAATTCCCATCAGTCCATAGTATTAATATTCAGGACTCTGAATATTAGAAGACAGGCAGCACCTTTCTGAAGGTATGTCATTCTGGTAGATAAGGATTCTAATTATCCTTAAAATTAACTTTAGACATTTAGCTTTGCACATCCTTATTATTGCCTTTTGTAAATCAGTTTTAATCTCTCAGATGTTAGACCATGTTCTTCCCTCATCTCTATGAAGATGTGATTCTTATTCTCCTTGTATTAAGATGGTTGCTAAGGGAGTCCTTTCAGTTATGAGAAGTATCCATCAGCCTGCTCCCTCTGCAGAGTATTCCATTCACCATCTTATATGCAGCAATCCTTTCAAGTAATCGACTTTTCCCATCTGCATAAGTTTCTATTTACAACCTGTCAATTTAAGATGACTTTGCATGATCCATAGGCTCTACACACTAGCCTTGTTTTGTTTTGTATATGGGTTGTATACCAGAGCATAGGTAGGGGTTTAGGTTTTCATTACCTAGTCCTTAACAGTGGAAATGAAAGTATAGTTACTCCATGGAGATTATTTCACTCTATAGATATGTGGTGGTTTGACCTTGTATAAATGCCTGGTGTCCAGCAAAACTCCTTCAAGGCCTTCCTTCCCCCCGGCTTTCACCTTCCAGAGGGAAGGGAAAAAAAACAAACAGCTAGGAATTTTATGACCAGAGATAACACCTGAAAGAGGAGCTTTGATTGATATCACAGGCAAAGCAGAGCTTGGAATAATGCTAAAATTGATTACTAACAAACTAAAAACTAAAAATAAGAAATAAAAACAGGTTAGAAACACTTTTCCACCACCACCCCTCAGTCTGTCCATGCCCCCTCCTTCCCCCAATGGTGCGGGGGACAGGGGAATGGAAGATGTGCAGTCAGTTATTGTTGGGTCAGCCATTTGCAGATGTAAGTCCAAAACTTAAGCAACAGTTCTATCTCAGGGGGCTTTCCTATGGGCTGCAAAGGGGACAACTCGCTTCACCACAGTCGTCACCACAGTCACAGGGGAATCACAACTCTGAGTCCTTCCCCTGTGCTTCGTGGGGTCCCCCCCATGAGAGAGAGCTCTCTCGTGGGTCATTCCATGGGGTGCAGTGTCTCATGAAAAGCTGGCTCTACCTGCTCAGTGTGGGCTTCTTCTTCCATGGGTCTCTGCTGCAAATCTCTGCAGGACCTCCACTCCATCTTGGGGGCCTCCCACGAGGTAACAGCTTCTTTCATGCCTCCTCCTGCTCCGAGAGGGAGGTCTTTGCACCCCAATGGATCCCATGGGCTTCGAGGGGACAACTTGTAATCACCATGGTCGTCACCAACGTATTCAGGGAATAATAGTTTTATCTGTGGGGTCCCTCCCCCTCCTTCTCCTCTTCTCCTCCTGCACTGACCTTGATGTTTGCACTGTGATGTTGTTAACCCTTTGCTGCCAATTTCTAACTGCCCAACAACTTCTTAAATATGTTTTCACACAGGGGCATAACTTAATGGTTCAAAAGCAGGAAGTTTTCCTCAGAGCTGGCCCTCATTGGCTCTGCTCTATAGGATGGAGGTAAACTTCCAGAGGCTTCCAACAGAAGCCAATCTTTCTCTTATTAAAAAAACAAACAAAACCCCTAATCAGAGAAACCTCCGACAAGATATTTTCCAGACATTGCAATTTTCTTTCTCAGGTCCAAATTCCTACAGTTGCTCTTTCCAAATATCTTCAATGGATCCTGTTTGGTTTTTATGTTTATTGTTTTGTGGGTTTTGCTTTTTTGTTTTTTTAACTGCTATTAAATCCTTTTTGCCTGGGTGATCCCTTAGTCACCTAGGACCTTTTCTGGAGTAATTTTTGAACATCTCTAACAAAACAAGAAGAAAGAAGTAAGAAATGTAGTAATCCAAGTTTCTACCCATTTTCCAGCAGCCAGCTGGATGGTCACGCATGTTGCTGACTGCTAGTAAATCTGTGAAGGTGCAGCTTGTGGCTGCCTGTGGGCATCAGGAGCTCCCCAGAGGCTCCCGATGGGCCACCAGGACGGACAGGACTTGGTTTCACTGACCCAGCTAAGGCAGCTGGGGAAAACTAGAACAGGCCCATCCCAGGTGTCAGAAGCTTCCCTGGGGATGGGGCAAGGCTGAGAGCACTACCCTGTAGGTAAGAGCCTGGGTATGGTTCAGTAGAGGCTGGAACTCCGGCAAGTCCCAGCAGGACAGCTCCATTGGCAAGGGAAGGGAAGCAGGCCCTACCAAGTCCACGTTCTTCACAGCAATTTTCCCCAAGGTCACTAGCTGGGCTCTTTCCCAACTGGACCTGGGCCCAGGCTAGCAAATGCCCAGAAGTCAGGAGATGTGATCAAGGTCCTTGCAATAGCTTTTCAGTCCTTAAAGCTTTACTCAAATATCGAAATTTAGATATCCATGTCTGAGGTATGTTTCTATGTTCCCACCAAGGTCAATGGTGAGATAGTCAAACCAGTCAGTGAAACTTGGGAGATGAGTGTCAGCTCTTAATTGTGGTTGTGTTTTCTGGTGTGCTAAAGATATCTGAAATATTCACACGGGCCTGACAGATACAATTCACACAAAAATGGGTTGGAGGTGGGGGAAGAGGGTGTGAAAGAATGAACACTTGTTGGAAAAGGCTTCTGCCACAGCATATGGGGAGCAGAGACAGAGGAGCATCCAGACTGGGCATCATAGAGGAGGAAGCCCCTGGAGACAGGACCAGAGCTGTGACAACCTCCAAAGGACCAGAGACTTTGTAGTTCAGCATTACCTGCGTCTTTTATGGTTTTCCCCTGTTTAGATGGTAACCCCTAGAACCCCTTGCACACACGTGAAAAGAGTGTTCCTCTTTCCCGAGTATCCAGTCCCGCCCCGCCTCCCGACCTTATTGGATGTATCACCTGTCATTCCCTATTCCTAGATTCCCACTGGGTTCTGGTCCTCTTGCTCCCTTATTGGCCCCTGTGCCCCCCAAACCACACCACTCCCCCTGAACCCTTACCGAATCACATTCTACCTCCCAAACCCTCCCCGAAGGGCTTAAATGCCCTGGACAGCGATAATTAAAGGGTTTTCTATGACCTGACTACTTCGGTGTGCAGCACTGCTTTACTCCTGACCACGTGGGGATTTCGCCATCTCCTCCAGACCATGAGAGGCCTGAGGAAGTACAGGAGCCGAGCTCCTCCTCACAGCTGTTAAACACTTCTATATGAACTACTAAAGACTGAGAATAATAATGTCATTATTTAAATTTTCAAAATTGGCTGTATACACACCTCTGTTTAGGCTACTCAGCTGCAGCACGGAAACCTGTGCAGATATCCAAATACAAGAATAAATCAAAATTAGATAAATAGATTTACATTTGCGAACTGTTGGACACCTATATTTATACACTGCAATTTAGGAATCTGAAGCTGAATCCTATCTCAGTAGAATGAAGAAATGTTCTGATTGGTTGTCTTCTGATTTCATAATTCTACCTCATCTGATTATACATCACAGGTTCCCAAGTTTATATTTTATTATAAGTTCACATAGTAAAGTGTCATCATGTAAAATGACATTTGATTAAAACGAAAGGTGCTTTATTAGTACCAACCTAACATTTCTTGCATGACTTTTTAAGTAAGTTCTATTCAATCTCTTAGATTGAACGTTCTTCTAGTAGACATCATATTTCAAGCCAGGAGACATTTTTTTGCTTTATATCAATTTTAAGAACAGGACAAATGAAGAAGAAACTAAAGAAAATCTCTCAAAAATTATTTAGAGCAATTAAGAAAGGAGTGAAGATTCTGACTATATAAGATAATGTAGAGTAACAATTCCCAATGGCTGTTTCTTGATTAATTAAACTGTATACATGGCCTTGAGCATATTTTTCTAAATAGCTGTTATAAGAAGATATTTAACAGTAGAAGGCTACCTGTCTAGGGTATTAAAGAATCTTTTGTTCTCTGGCATGTATTCATGGTTATTTAAAAGTCTAGCTATTTTTTTTTTTAATTTGACAGCAGTTTTTTTTTCATTTAAAGATGGGAGCAAGTTTCTATAGAAGCAATTAAAGTTGTTTCCATGTTTTTCAAAGCATTTTGTAATAGAGTCAGAAAATTGCATGAATGGTAATCAGTAACTGATGCTTAGCATTTCACTGCAAGAACATTATGAGGTAAGTAAATGATCCTTTTTTAATATTTTGCTTCTCTTTGCAGTTTTGGACTTGATGGAAAATACATGTCTGCTATCAGCTATTCAAGTTAATGAAATGAAGTTAAGGAGAAAATTTTATAAGAGATTTTTTTTCCCTTGTCTCTACTGAGCATATAAATATTCAAGAATGGGTCGTGACTAGAATAGCTTGTTTGTCATATAGGAAAAAATAATCTTTATTTCTTTTTTGGTTTTTTTGGTTTGGTTTGGGTTTTTTTGTTGTTTTGTTTTTCTTTTTTTAATGCTGAGAATAAGATAAGTTTTCTCCAAGTACATACCTGTCTTAATCTTCATTATTCCCAGGCTAGTATATAAAAGAAAAAATATACATGTTGTACACATGAGAAGGCTTTTAGTAATTAAACCCCCAACTTTGTGAAACATTATAGAGCAGAAATTATTCCTAAATATTCTTTGTCTTTATACCTTAAATATCTTCATCACTCATCCTATGCATGTCCATGGACAGGAGCGTACTCTGTATGAATTGTGAAAAAAATTTTTTTCATTATTTGAGATTAGTTTCTTTTGTGAACTGAACAAACTCCAGGCAAACTCTTCAGTTCTACTTGAAAAATATAATTGAAAGTAAATGGATGTATGTGCTCAGCAAGATTAACAATGTTGCTATTGTTTTCTTTAGGTAAAATATCAGACACTGTATATAGTTTATGTGTTGTATAGTTTTTCCACATAATAATAATCTGTGAGTGTTGGAAAGGTCATCTGACCTCTTGATATAAAGGAGATCTATTACAGGAATTAATAGAAAACTAGATAAAGAATTAGAATCAGTTTATGCCTCAGACAAAGCTCCTGATAAACCAGAAATAAGGAAAAAAAAACACAAACCCACTGTTTTTCAGTACCAATATCTTTTGCAGTGCATGATGGTGAATAATCCAATACATGAATTCAGTTTTAAGGATATAGCTGAAGTCACCCCTCAGAACTTCTACATATCGCTGTAAATTGCACCACTTTTCTTGGATACCTGATGTGAATCACAGAGTGAGCAGGATTCTGATGCACTTTATGCTAGCAGATAAACATAGGCGCATGTTGCATTGCTTCTTTAAGTCTGTTAGTTAGCTTTGACTTTTATTAACTGTCTTTCCCTCTTCCTCCTGAAATGATACTTCAAACCTGGGAGGATTCTTGAGGTTTCTGAATGGTCCATGTTTAATCAAATGCTATCAGTTACTGAATTTTAGCTATTTTATGATTTCCCATGTAGTTGGTGGTATGAAAATGCTCTGGTGTCAAATGTGTTTGTGCATGCATGTATTTGTACTTCCATTTATTTTCTCTTGACTGTCTAAGGCTAATATCAAAACCTCTAATACTTTTCACATCTATTCCAGATAGCATCTTATAACAAAATTGGTTAATAATTTGGAATTTTATAGGATTCCTTCTAGCTAATGAAGAACAATTTTCAAAACTAATTACACTATATTATTAAAAAACAGACTTCTAACTATTATGCAAACTATACAGTAATGTTTGCACTTACTGGCTGTGCTTATGTAGAGTGTTTTTATGCATGATGTGATCTTCTAAGAAAGTGAAACTTCTGTTAAATTATTGACAATGAAGTCTTCAAGTTTCTACAAAGCTGAAACAAATCTCATGTGTAACTTAAGTTTGTAAAATTACAGAATACAATACAGGATGCAAAAAAACCAAACTCAGTTCAGAACTCAGACTTTTTTGAACATTTTCAGTTCTAAATTCATATTACATGTAGAGCAAGTACCATTAAAATCTTGACATTTAGTACTGATGATAGTTAAACTTAATATGGTATTTGCAGTACTCCCCATTCAAGCTTAGGGGAACTGCAAATGCTTCACTAATGGCAAATACCACAGTGTGTTAAATGTCAAGACATTAATGGTTCACTGTAATAATTATGGGATAGATTCTGATAATTCAGACCAAAATGGGAAGCATCTTGCTCCACAAAAAATCTCACTGACTTTACTAGGACTGTTTGTGATAATGTTTGATAGAAGAGCAAGCTCATCTTTGTGGGCATTTACTGAAAATTTAAAATCAAATTTAAGGTCAAATAACAGTCTAGATTAGGTTCTTCAGCTTTTCTTAATTTCTTTTCCTTTTTTTTTTTTTTTTTGGTAAACTCATTTCCAAAATAGGAAAGTCCACTAAAGCATAGTCTAAGGTAATGCCTGTTAGATATAATATAGGAAGATATGTAAATATATGAAGTATATTAATTCAGCACTGAACTTGAGCTAGCAAACTCTCATGGGTGGTATCTGCTGGAGAAGGCCAGGGCCCCAGCTAGTCACAACCAGTTCCAACCATCTCAACAATGGACCCATTCCACATCAAATCTGAGCCCAGTGGAAGACTTCATGACATCTCTGTGAAAAGATATTTAAGATGGAAGAAAATGCTGGAAAAAGGAAGAAGAGACTTTGACAGATAAATCAATCTTAAGCAAAACTAAAGCGAAAATAGCAATTTGTTCACTATGCCCAACTGGCAGGCAGAAGTTTAGCCACTTCCAGGAAAGCAGAACTTCATTGTGTGTAACAGTTACTTTGAGATGATAAACACCATAATTATAAATATCTCCCATTTCATTCTTCTTTCCACCAGTTTTCATGTCTGAGTCCAACCAAAACCTCTACAAAGTCTTAGTCTCCCAATACTGGAACCAGTAATAAAATATTTAGGTTATGCTAATTGGCAATACAATAAATTAAATTCTCCAAGTTATTCTGTTTTGCCCACAACAGTAATTGCTGAGTGAATTTCCTCTTGTTTTTTAAATCCACAAGTTTTCTCATTCCTATTCTTTCCATCCTCTCCCAGTTCTTTCTAGGGAAAGAAGTGAGAGGGGAAGTGGGTGAGCATCCTAAAGCTTAAGAGCTTCACTGCTGATGAGGGCCAAATCCCCACAAATAGGAATTGTCTAGACATTTCCTAGTTTGTGCTTGTTCCCAGTAGAGCATGAATGAACAACTTGAGTAAGGAGAAGAAAGAGGTGTTGAATTCTGGTTATTCTGTCTGCCACCATAGGGTTTTGGGGTAGGATTTAAACAGATAGCTCACCTGGTGGGGATGGGCCTATCAGCTCAGATTTAGCAGAAGCATCTGAAATCCCACTTCTGGATGAGTATATTAATAATTTTCTAACTCCATGCCAAAAAAATAAGTGCAGATCTCTATTACTTTGAACTCCATGCTAAGAAAATATATAATTTTCATGGTGGGATTTTTGGCTTGACGCTTACTCTATGCACAAAATTTATATCAGAAACTGTTTCCATAGAAGGAATAGCAATCACTAGATATCTGTGCATTTGAAAAAAAAGGATAAAATAAGGCTTGGAAGCCAGAGGTTAATCTATGCACCCCATTAAGTTTAAATATGGAAAAAAGCACAATGTTTTTGTTTGCTCTTCTGTCCTTCTCTATTTTTATTTTTTTTAAAGTGTAGTTCTTATCCTGAAACCTTGTAAAGAAACAAATTTCAGTCATCTGAAGGAATCTGAAAACAATTTTTTTTGCTTTATTGTTTTGTTAGTTTTCTACTACTTCATTTACAATGCAACTGAGCTTGCAAGGTAAATGTCTGATGTATTTTTAGACTGCCTTTATAGGTAAGACTTGTTAAATATTCAGGCCTTGTAGGTCTTGTTTAGCTATTGTGATGCAGCATGGGCATTATGTAAATTTGAAGTTACTCATTATCTGACAAGAGACCTAAACTGTCACTAGCGTAAGAATATCGACAAGTTCCTTCTAGACTTCTGCGTCTATAACTTCTGTTTATATCAAAGATGAAAGTTAACAGTGTAAAGCTCCAAGGTCGATTCTTTTGTGTAATGTTTTCACTAGTGTAATTCCCTAAAATAAAAAGATCATGGCTCTGCAACTCTGCAGATATGTAAGTAGAAATGATCTTTTAACTCCAAGCTTGACAACTGAAAGAATAACCTGTGAGTGAAAAATTGAAATTCAGGCTCTCATTGCTACCTTATGTCTATCTTATCTTCCGCATGAAAATATTACTAAACATCCTTTCATTATAGAAGCATGCAGTGTGCTATTCAGCAAATACAATGCAATAAAGTACACGATATATTGATGCAAAATAATGGTTGACATTTAGCAGACAGCAAAGTTGGTAAAGTCAATGTTATGGTTCCCAAAGAAACCATATCTCATCTTGCTTGCATAAACATATTCTTTAATATATGTGCACAAAGTGGCTGAATTATGGTTTCCATGGGAACAATATCTCTGGATATACACATTTGTCATTTCCCTATGTAGAGCACTCAATAAGAAATTGCCTTTATTAATAACCTCAGTTTCTTAGACCCCAGCAACACATTCATAAAAATGGCATGAACATTGTGAACACAGAGATGAAAAATCTCTTCTCTTACACTTTTCAGGATTTCTGAGATTGTTAGTCTAAACCCCTCCCTTTGGTCTTAACTGATGAGATTTGTGTTTAGTTGTGGAGTCTGCTTATAATTCTTATCAGACCATGAGTTTTTACTGCTCAAGTATTCAAAGACTCATTGTTAGATGTATGTACACTCACTGTTGGATGTATATCACTCATGGATGTAGTAAGATAGACAAGCAGAAGTATTCAGAGATTTCAGAAATTTTGAAATTTAAACTGTCCTGCTAAAAAAGGCTTGAAAATCTTTGAAAAGCAAGCCAAAAAAAAAAATCCTAAAGCTTCAAATGCTATGATCTTGCAGACTTAAGAGGACATGGGTCAACAATTTTCCTGAAATAATGCTAAGTATTGAAGCATAGCATGCTAATTTCCTGATGACAAGGAACATGTAGCTTTCTGCAATAACAAGAATTTGTAATGTCACGTTTGTGTTATACAGTGAAGACATATTCAGTTGCTATTCATGTCAAAAATTCATAAGTAAAACCTTTGCTTCAGCTTTTTTTTTTCTTTTGTTGTCTTTTTTTTCCTTTTTTTTTTTTTATGAGGAGGTAATTTTCTCAGTATGTCATCACTGAAAGACTGAAAATTCCTTTTTGCTCACATTTAGGGCTCTCTATAATCTTCATCTATTTTTATATAAAAATATTTTTAAGGCAGCTCCGCATGATTTGCTTCAAATCATCAGTAGAGTCTATAATCAATAAAATTTTCTTACTTTTTTGCATCTATATTACTATAGCACAATGATGAAAATTGTTACACAGGTTTTTCTATTTTTTGTAGTGTTGATTTTTATTTCAGAAATTAACATAGGAGTAGTGATGAGAAGGAGATAGAAGTTTTATTCTCTCATTTATTCATACTATCTGATGTAGCATTGAATGTGATGGCTTTATTCAAAGTATTACATATAATACCTCTTGTGCATGAAAACAGAATAAATTGTTGAAGGGTTGTCCTACATTGAATTTTCATCCCAAATTTTACTTTTAATGTTGCTTATATAATTATTATTTCAAATAAATACATTTCAATTCAATGAAGAATTTGTAAAATCTCAGGAAACTTGTCTGCTACTGAGATTTTTCAGAGAAAAGTTTTCTTCCCCTTAGAATTCTGGTTCTAAACCATCTGTAAGTCTTGTTTTTAGTCAACAAAAACAATAAAGAAGACATAAAGAAGTATTCTTAATGTAGAAAAACTCAAAGTGATGTATTTCATAATTTTATGTGAAAAACTTCTGAGTATCCTGTCAAAGGATAATATAGTAGTCTCCTTTTATACAGAAAGACTGACATGGACTTGTCATAAATGGAAACAGAGGATAACCTTGTATTAAATAAAAACAACCTATTCTGATATCATTGCTTATTTTAGTGGCATATACATAGACTGGTTTCCAGATTAGATTCCGTACAGCATTTAGTGATAAGGAATGTGAAACATTTGGTTTAACATAGTAAGGTATCAATGTTGATGTAATGTTAAATAATAAAGTGAAGCAATATCGGTGGCATTTAACAATTGTATAAACATACATCCTATCTGAAAATATACATATAAAGCTAATGAGTTAAGATATAAAATATGTTTACAGACAAATTCCACAAACATGCTTTTTCAAAGATATTTTAAAAATTTATGAACCATCTTAATTTCTACAGCTCACAAACTCCTTTGTGTAGATTTTGGAGTAATTCTTTTAAATTTAACCAGAGAAAAAATTGCTTACATATTGTCTAAATTTTACCCAGCATATATGACTCTTCCAGAAAAGGCTATCATAAAACCTGATCAGAGGATTTAATGTGACAGATGTAACTGTCACATGACAGATGTAATTCTATCTTAACCTCTTGGACAAAAGGAATTATCATTAAACTTCTATGTAAACCAAAAATGATCAATCAGAACAAGAAGATATGGATAGAAGATTGCAACAGCTGCCTGCTGTGATCCTACATTCCAAAAATATACAACCAAAATTACTTGACTGAAGACCTAAATTGGCAAGTGTCAGAACACTGTAGAGAAAAGTGATCCTGGTCTTAGTTGCCTTCACATTTCTGGGATAAGACAGAGAAGTGACATGAGAGAAACTGGATGAAAAATCCCAAAATAATATAATTAAAACTGATAAAATCCAAAAATTTAAATAGTTTCCCTGATTACAGGAATGCTACCTGCTCTATTTCTTTCTATTGGGGATGTCAGAATTTTCAAGACTACCCCCTAAAACCAATGGATTCTGAAATGCCAATTTCAGGGTATAAAACATAAAATACTAGTCATGGGCCCATTTTACAAGCAAGAAAATAGTCAATTTAGGAACAAAGGCAGAGTTAAACTTAATTGTTGGCATTGCCAAATTTTAAAAATACTAATTAAAGGTGGGGGGTTGAGACTGAAATACAACTATAGGTCGTAGCAGACCTTTTCAAAACTGTGATCAGTATATGGCACAAGGTGCAGTAACAGCAGCATCAAGATCTGAAGCTATAGACAATGAGTGAGATGCATCATATGATACTCACTTTATTATGTACTTCAGTAGAAGACATGAAGAGTAGAGAAGTAGCCTCCTCTCACATTCACATACATAGATCATTTATATACCTGCAGATGATAAGCTTTTTCTCCATTTTCTCTAACATCAGGCACTGTCAGAGCCCTTAATATCTTCTAAAGACCTCGAAGGCATTTGGATCACACTAGTCTTAATGATTACTATGTAGGCTAACAACTTAGATGGAAGAATTTGTTCTACATCCTTTAGCTGTTTGTGGAATTCTTAGTGATTCCAAATACTAATACCAGATGGAGGAAGTACATTTTTTTTCAGAACCGCCTACATTCACAACAAAACAGCAATCAAAAATCATTACCTTACTGTGAAATTCTTCACATTATTTTTTTTTTTTTCCTTATGGAGGATACATGTGTGACACAAGTGCATGTCATCTGGAGCCTGTTATAGCATAATATTATCTTATAAATAAAACCATACAGTATGCTTCAGAATTTTCTTGCCAGTATAATTTTCAGGATAAAGTTTTTTACTGTGGAATAGTAAAGTGCTTAAGGTGCCAAAGGTGTGTGTCCTTCAGTTGTTGATTGTGTAGCTGAACACACATAAATATCCAAAGAGTATAATTACTTGACTAAATATTCTGACGGGGCAGCTCTGGCAATTTTATGGAAGTTGTTAGTCATGGAAAATGCCTTTTTATCATAATCAAATGAAATGATAGAACCTCTCTTGGAAAATCAACATAAACGCTATTTGCTCTTGCACAATTGCATACATAATTTATGGAGATGGCAGACAAGTTGACAGCAAATTGATACTTAGACAAATCTGCTTCACACAACTGCAGTTAATCAAGTTACTCTCTGGCTCTGTTGAATGGAATGTTAGTGGTTGTAATCCCTAGACACATCAAGGAACTAAAGTTATTTGAAATATTGTCTGTCCAAAACATGCAATCCCTTCCAAATATTGTTTTTCTGAATACTAAAAATGAGCAATCTTTCCCTTAAATATCATGCAACAAAAGTGTAATCTGTCTTTCACTCCCAGACTTATCTATCTGGCTCTTCATTCTAATTTTGTCATTCATTGGAGCAAACAGCCTTAAAAATATCTATTAAAGTCTCAGAATCTTTCTTATTCATCAGAGGTTTGCAGAAAGTTTTGGAGAAAATAAAAAGCTTCCTTGATGTTTTTTTTTTTTTTGAGTTAATAAGCTTCTGGTTATATTCTGTCAGTAGTACTACAGCATAAGTATTAGAGACTTTTTTTTTAATATAGGTTTTTGTATCTCTAAACAGAAAAAAGTCACAATTTACATCTTGCACTGTCATTTTGAGTTAGAATGAGCATTTATGAAAGTACATACAAAATATCATCTAAGAATCCAGATACAAAAAATTGAATCACCAATACCATATCGGAACTATGTTTTAAATAACTGTTAAAAAACACACTTTTGACTACTTTGAATATTAACTTAAAAATTTTGACAACTTTTCAAGGGGAAGATACTGCTTAGAACAGCACATAAAATTCCTTATTTTTAATTGATTCAAATGTCATCTTCTAAAATATGTGTGTTCATGCTTATATGCAAGGTTTCAGATATATTTTCATTCTTTTAAATGGGTATGTAGATACGTAGATGGTTGCATTTGATTAGTATTGAGTATTTATCACTTCTTGTGCTATGAGAAAGTCAGATTAAAAGCTGGGGGGGCGGTAAAATAGGAATCAATAGGAACTTTTTTCCTTGGCTTTGGATTTGGATCACTCAGAAAAACATTGAAAATTCTAAGAAGATAGCAAAGAGTTATGCAGGAGATTTTTTTCTGGCAAATCATGTGGGATTAGATGTTTCAATTTTAATTATGAAAGAAGTATTAACTGTTAGTTTCTAATCTGTGAAGAGACACTGAATCTGGAAGAGAATCCAATCTGTAATATTATTAGGAGACTTCAAAAATTTGACAAATGTCTTGAAGATTAAAATATAGATTCAGAAAGTGAGAGATTTGGATTTGCTTTTGCCTGTCAATAGATTTGAATCCACATGTCTCATGGAAATGTCCTAAGCTCCAGACCCAACGTGTAATATATTGAAGGATGTTTCTTCACCAAGGCTACTGTTCCTGGATTACTTTGCATCCGACTGTGAAAATCCTAAAGAAAGACGGAGGTGGTAAAGACAGGTGTGAATATAGTCTCTGATCCCTGAACTCTTTTTTCATTCTATATTATATAATCTTTACTAAGAAACAGAAACAAAACAAACTTTGATAAAGTTTTTCTCTCTAATGCAATTTATTTTTGCTTTTTTTTAATTATTAGAAATCAACAAATTCAGGCTGGGTAACGCTATTCCTCTCACATTAGAAATGTACTCAGGGTGCATTTGATCTCACTGTGTATGTCATGGATGAATTATTGGTCCCAGTATGGACCCTTTTGAGGCACCACTCATTCTTAGTTTCCACTTAGACATTGAGCTATTAACTGTAGTTCTTTGATGCAGCCATCTGTGCAGTTCCCTAGCCATTTAATAGTTTGTGAACCAAGTGTGCATTTCTTCATTTTAGCAGCAAGAATATTGTGGGGAACAGTAGCAAAGGCTTTAAAGAAGTCTGGGTAGGTGTAATCAGTAGCTCTTTTCCTTTCCATTGATGCAGTGACTCAGCTGTAGAAGGCCACTAGATTAGTGAGGCATGGTTTGCCCTTGGTGAAGCAATATTGGCTGCTTCTAAGCACCAGTCTTCCATATGTTTTGACATATTTTTCAGGAAGATATATTCCATGCTCTTAGCAGGCACAGAGTTAAGATGGCTGGTCAGTAGTTCCCAGGGTCTTCCTTTTAAAAAAATGTGCACCAATATTCCTTTTCCTCGAGTCACCAGGAACTTTTTCTGACTGTCATTACTTTTCAAATATGATGGAGAGTGGCTTAATGACTATATCAATTGATTCCCTCAGAACCCCAATATGCTTAAATGACTTAACATAAAGTATATCTTGTTTTCATATCCTGGTAGGCCTTTAGAATGACCCTAATTGCAAGACAACAAATGATCAGATAATATTAGTGTAAAACATACGGCTGCACAAAAAGCATGATAATGAAGTCTGGTGATCCACGAACATATACCTTTTGGACGCCATGTGTTCTACTGAAATAATACTGGCTTTAACCATATTTCCTTTGACACTCCTGGGCAAGAGAGATATTGAGACTAGACACCACGCATCAGCAAATGCAGTACATTCAGACAGACCAGTCTGATGTTGCTAAGAAGTTCGTACAAAATTAATTTCTGCTTCTTTTTCCTTATGTGAAGGTACAGACTGGGATTTCTTTATATACCATGGTGACATTATCACAGAAATTTTAGGAATTTAATTACATTTAAGACTTCAAGCTCATTCCAAAATGTAATTGAAACTGTCCCAGAGATCAAAAATAACTTGCAGATGTAGAGCAATACAGAAAATTGTATTCATCATATTGGTAAGTATTAGATAAGCAGACTTTAAATGAACATGACAAAAATCAAGGTTGTATAAGGAAACTTAATAAATATACACATAAGTATATTATCCAATCTTTCCATGCCAGATTCAGAAGAAAAAAAAAAAAACAAAATCAAAACAACAACAGCAATTAAAAAAACCCCCACAAAACAAAAAGAAAACCACCCACACGGTAATTTTTAAAAAGAAAAGGAAACTCAAAATCAGGTTAGAAAAATACTGTGTATCACATATTTGACTTGGGATGTGGGATACAATATTGCCTTGACTCAAAATAATACTTTCATTGACATAAACATCCCAGTTGTGGTTTCCATTATCTTTCTACTGCTTTTTGAAGTTGTTTATCATTTCACTCAGATTCCTGAATTGGATCAGCTGAAACACTTCTTTAGCCAGAAAAGCATGTTCATCTCTGTTTACTTCCTTGTTTTCCAAAATGCACCCCTGTAGAACCTGACTGAAACAAAAGGATTAACTGAAATAGAGCCAAGTCAACAGATGAAAACTGCAAGAACACTGGCAGAAACAACACCCAGCTTCATAGATTTGACAATAGAAATAATGTTAACTGCTATGCAAATTTTGACATGAAACTGTTATTTATTCTACAAACTTTTGTGCACATCATGAAGGCAGCAGCTGGTAACCATTGTTAAAGCACTTGAAAACCTAACTGGGAATATTAAAAAAAAACCACAACAAAACTAGACTTAATGAATGCACTGACTTATGGGTTTATTTGTTTGTTTCTTTTCTTTAAACACTTATTTACAAACAGTACATATAAAACCTTAAAATACCTTGGAGCAACAGAGACCGTATCACACATTTACTCTAATTATTGATTGGCACACTAATGTATTTTAGGAAAAATACAGAACAAATGGTGACCTACCTGAAAAAATTGTGTGGTGTTTAAGAGGCTTATTTTCCCACCTGTGTATTTTCTCCATAACCCATTTCATACAAATTCTCTGTCTTGCTGGTACACTGATCTGCAAGACGTTTTGGAGCTATTAGATGCATAGTTTTTAAGCTAGCTATTTGGGAGGAGGACTAGAGGTGGGTGTTTTTTGAGAGGAGCAAGGTATGTAAATAAGGAGCTGATATATAAATTGCATGCATCTCCTGGATGTGAAAATGTCAGTTTAGGATTTTCATCCAAAGACTTACCATTACAGAGCAAGTGCGATAAATACTATGTGCATCTCCTATATACAACAGTGGGTAAAATTTTCTCAGTGACATATCATTTCGAAACACTAATTCTAGAAATATCATTCATACATAACAGTAAGAAAAAGATAATTCTTCCTGCTCTTGCATGAGTCAGAAACAGAGGAGACTAGTAAGAATGAAATTGTGATAGGAGTTTTTTGCAGACCACCTGATCAGAGCAAAGAAGTGGATGAAGTTTTCTCAAACAATTTCAAGAAGGTTCTGTATCACGGACCCTGACTCTCATGGCAAAATTTTCCGTCTTTCATATCTGTTGCTAGTGCAAAACAGTGAAGGCAAGCAGTCACAAAGATTTCTGGCAGGTATCAGGATCACAGAATGGCTGAGGTTGGAAGGGACCTCTGGAGATCATCAGGTCCATTCCACCTTGATTAAGCAGGATCTCCTAGAACAGGCTGCCCAGGACCATGCTTTTGAATATCTCCAAGCATGGGTATTCATTATTCTTCTGACAAAAAGTTATAAGTGAAAACCTTGTGACACAGGTTCTGCTACTTAGTGAAAAGGAAGAACTGGTCAGTGACTGTCTTGTCAGTAGTAAACACAAAACACAGAAGTTCAGGACCACAAAAGAGCGAGGAAAGTAAATACAGACTTGGATATCAGCACAGCAGACTTCAGATTTTTCAGTGTTATCCTTTAACCTCAGTTGTCACTTAAGTCCCATACATCTACTTGCTCACTTTCCCCAACAGGATAAAGGGAGATACCGTCAGAACAGTAAAACTGAATAAAATTGTGGACTGAAATAAAGATACTTTAATAGGTAAAGCAAAAGCCAAGAACACTAGCAAAGCAAAACAAGCAAGTTGTTCATTACTACCCTTTGGCAAGCAGGTGTTCAGCCATCCCCGGGAAAGCAGGGCTCCATCACAATTAGCAGTTACTTGGAAAGACAAATCACTCAATGTCTCTCCCCTTTTCTTCTCACAGCTTGTTCAGCACGATTCCATATAGCATGGAATATCCATTTGGGCAGTTCGATTCAGCTGTCCCAGTTGTGTCCTCTCACAGCTTCTTGTCACTCCCAGTTTCCTCTCTGGTGGGTCAGCATTAGAAGCAGAGAAGTTCTGTGCAAGCACTGCTCAGCAGTCATGAAAACCTCCCTTACAAAGGTTATGTTTTCTTCAGAGTAAAGTTAGTTTATGTTCATAGTCTTGGTTTTCAAATTTTGCTTTTCCGCAATTTGTGACAGGGGTTAATATATTTAAAGAGAGAATACATAGAATTTTTTTATGCTTAATCTATTTCTAAACACAAAGTAAAGAAAATAAAACACAAAATACAAGCAACACCACCACAAAATAAGACTCCTTCCCTTCCCCCCCCCCAAAAAAAAAAGGAATGCAGTCTTACATGCAATCTTATAAAAATACCCTTCATGGGCACATGAATCTGTGGCAGCCCTGTCTCTCTTGAGCTGTTGGATCCATCACAAGTAATTTTCCTCTACCACTTAAGTATTCTTATATTTCTATTTCTTGATTAAAGGTAGCTAGACAATCCCTTGGTTGGATCCCAACAAATGTATTACATGGAATTAAACAGTATCCTGGTCTGTATTTTCCCATGTGGGAAGATTGTTAGATGGCATAGCAATCCCTCTACAGTTTAATAACAGGATTTTCTTACACTGAAAAACTTCCATGCATAGTGGAAGCTACAAGAAAGGCTGGGCCATTTTCAGCTTTCTCTTTAGATTTCCACTTGAAAAACTTCAGTTAGCTAATATATCTTGCCCTGATGCTTCAAGGTTTCCCAGTTTAGATTATATATCCCATAAAAATGTCCTTTTCCTTTTTTTTTTTTTTGTGGGGGGGGGGAGGGGAGGTTAGTTTGTTTTGTGTGTGTATGTGTTCTCATTAGGTTACCCTACTATATAAGCTTTCCTGGCAAGTCTCAGTTTCACCTGCAGATCACAAGAGAAAAAAGACTTTCTTTTAGTACATGTTAAAAATAAATGAGTATATAGACCAGTAAGGAAAAGGTGATATTTAAAAACATCACATTTCATTTTTACTGCATTTTCATTTTCTCCTTTGATTCATAGGCTAGTACCTAGCATAAAGGAGCATCAGTGATGTGGGCTGTTGTGTCATACCGTAATGAAAACACTAAACCTTACAATAATTATAGAACTGATTTAAAAGTTCCTTAGTAGTACTTTAAGGAGTGCAATGTAACTCAAATTTCCTTAATAGAGGTACAGATATGCTACATTTCATCTGTATGTGGTTATTGCTTAGACTGTTTTTAAGGGTTATAGATACTGAGAAGTGTACTTTTAAAGATTAATAGCTAGATCCAATGTTAACATCACGTGATTTTCACCAGGGAACTATAAAAATTCAAGGAGGAGATTATAATGAGGTAGAGAGATATTATGGGCATTATTTACTGTATCCTAGCAGGTGTTATTACCAACCTTGTACGTAAACAAAGACATGTTCATTATTAATTGTCTAGAACAAACAATGTGCGAGAGAGGCTGATGCATCTTGGGTGCTGCCAGAAGCAACTGTGGGAGATTGAAATGGCTCTATTGAGCACCAGCAACCACAAACATAGCAAACAGAGTGGGCAAGCAAGGACTGAGAGGCCACCGTAGTTTGTGCAGCAGTTCACACAGAAGGGTACGTGAGAAGGCCTGTGCATCCTGCTTGCATGTCCATGGCCCAGAAAAGTGCTCTGGCTCTCTGTCATCAGGGTAGGCACTTGCCTCAGAGTTAAAATCAGTGTTTCACCACAGAAAGCTCATGAGGTGCCTGGAGTTCAGGGAAGCTCCCAGAAGACTAGAAGAAGGCTAATGTCATCCCCATCTACAAGAAGGGCTTAAAGGACAATACAGGAAATTAGAGTCCTATCAGTCTTACTTCAGTTCCTGGAAAAGTTAGGGAGCGAACGCTTGTGTGGGCTATCAGAAGTCAAATGAAGCATGAATGGTTGGGAAAAATCAGCATGGATTCACCAAGGGCAAACTGTGTTTGACAAACCTGTATGCCTCCTATGACAAAGTATCCTGCTCAGCTGATGTGGCCAAAGTGGTCGACACTGTCTACCTGGATTTCTGCAAGGCTTTCCATGTGGTTTCCTACAGTCACCTTCTAAAGAAACTGATGCACTACCTGTCTGGGGAGCAGCCTTGTGGAAAGGGGCCCTGGGGGTCCTATTGGGTGAACAGCGTGCTGCTATGGCAGAGAAAGCAATCAGGAAGCTCAGTTGCATCAACAAGGCTATCATCAGCAGAGATAAGTCATTATCCCACTCTACTCAGTGCTTGTCAGGTCACATCTGAAATACTGTGTTACATTTTGGCCTGGGCTATGCAAAAAAAAGATGTGAACAGGCTAAAAAGGGTCCAGAGAAGGGTCAAAAAGACTGGGAAGCCTGCCATATGAGGAAACACTGAAAAAAATGGGTTTGTTCTGCCTTGAGAAAAGGCAGACCTTATCACAGTGTTCCAGTATTTAAAGGGTGATTAGAAAGACCATGAAGACTTCTTTTTAACAAGGAGTCACACGGAAAAGATAAAGGGTAACAGGCGCAAGTTACTCCTGGGGAGATTCTGATTGGACACAGGAGGAAAATTTTTCAGAAGGGGAGCAAACAGCCATTGGAAAAATCTCCCTGGCAACTGGATCCCTCAATGCTGGGTACTTGAAAGATTCAGCTGGACAGGGTGTTGGGACATGTTGTGCAGACAGTGCTATTGACAAGAAAGATTGGACCAGATGATCTTTGAAGTCCCCTTCCATCCCTGTCTGTGATTCTATCAACTGTTAAAGATTTTATTTAGAAAAAACCTTTCCAAGGATTTAAAATAATACTGAAAATTTTGTTTTTTTTTTTTTTAAAGCTGATATGAAGCAACATAGCATTTTTATATATTCAACTAAAATGGGTGTATTCACTTGGATAAAAAGCTAACCTAGTCTCAACCCATTCCTTGAATTAAACTCCTGTTACCTTTGAAAATGTCATAATATTTTCATGTTTTCAGATCTGTTTTTTTGTCTGATCTTAATTACTGCTTTGGGATTATTAGAACAGAATATTATAAAGCAATCTGAAAAAAAAATTCTGTGTTCCTATACCCTGAAACAAACCTAATTTGTTTTGGGGTTTTGTTTGTTTGTTTCCCAAAAAAACCAGCAAGTAAAATTGAGCAAGAAAAGAAAAAGTTTTGGGTTTTTTTCACCCTACAACAATTCCCTGCTGTACATCAAGATGGATGTCCTAACTTTCAAAATTTCATTTGGGAAAACAGAGCCATCAGACAGGGCAAGGCACTCGCCCAGGAGAAAATTTTGCTCATTCTCCTCAGTCTCGGCCAAGTAGGCATGTATTTGAAGTTGATTTTTTTAATCCAGTGAAACCTATCCCAAGTGTTCTATCCTTTTAAACAGAAATATTGACCATATTGTTTCTAATACTAGCTACTAAATAACCTTTCAATTTGATAAATTTGTATTTTAGATTAAAAATTATTTAATTGAATAAAATCTAATACTTTCTTATTTCAAGACAAATTTCCATATCTAGGGCACCAAACCCATTGGTTTTATTCAGAGTTTTTCATCTTTTTAAAGGAAAATAAAAACGATCTTAAATATCTTTTTCTGTGAGAAAGAAATGAAACTGTATTAAAAAAAGACCCCAAACTCCCAGCAAAGTCCCCTAAACTTACAACTCCCCTCTCGAAGTATTTATTTATTTATTTATTTATACAAAATTACTACCAATTAGAATTATCTTCTTACTAGTAGCCCAAAGGGTAGGGCACTTGGATCCTTAGGATTTATTATCTGACTTCTGTGGTTGCAAGCTTTAATTTCATTGGAAATAAATGCCTTGTGGAAGAGAACTCTTGATTTGTCTTATAATATTGAGTCAATACTAATTATAGGAAAGATAAAGAAGCCAAGTTCCTTAGCATTTTGCCATTATTTCTGAACTATGAGCAAGTGCAATTGTTTACTGCGAAGTTTAAAGGAAGAGAAAGAGAGAATGTACATATCAGCCTCAAGCAGAAATAAACTGGAGGGGTTTCCATCATTATATTAATTTCTGAATGAAAATCACCAATAAAAAATCTGAACACACAATGTAGCAGACATGCATTGCATCTGAAATATTTCTTTTGAACAAAGGGAATATAATGGCTACTGAAAGACAAAGTGAATTAATGCATTTTTTCTGTCACCAACTCCAAGAAACAGATTATTAAATGCAAGTGGATTTTTTGGGGTTTTTTGGGTTTTTTTTTTTGGTTTTTTTTGTCTTAAATAGGCATTGTTCTGAAGCTCATTTTTATCCTTAATTCTGTACAGATCACATTGCTCTTGTCAAGTTTACCAGAGACTGTGCTGCTACAGATGGAAGGAAAATGATGAAATATATCATATTTTTTTTATGAAAAGGAGCATTTAATAATTGCCTCATCATTATGAAATTCTAAAGGAGGTTCACTTTCTCACAGCCTCACATGTGTCTTTGAAAGAAAAAAGGAGTGTCCCCTGGTATTCAGATTTGAAGCTGAAGACATCTAGAAGGCCATAAGTTGTCTGTGTCCTGCCTATAAAAGGGATGGCTGTCCACATCCATCAATGCCACCTGCATTTTAATCTACTTAAATAGCTTCAATACCTAACTCTAGAAGGACTGAAAGAGATAAGAACAATGCATTTAAACTCTGAAAATTTAAACATCTAGTACACAGTAGTTCTAGATTACCACATAGAATCTTTATATAGAACATTTTAACACTGTACTGAAAGTTGTTAAATTGATGAAATCCCTCTACAGAGTTTGTCAGTTAACACAGTTTGGGCTGGTGAAGACAGAGTCTTCATGAATACAACACAATGAATTACGTTTCATCCCTCTGTGAAAGCAAGGCACTACCAAAGTTTCATATTCTGTCCTTCCACACATAAACCAAGATCTGGTTTATTTCTTAGCTAGTTTTGAGTGATTTCTAACTTTAGACTTTGTCCTAAATTTGTTAACCTTAGACCAGCTCCTAAATTTCTTCAATATTCAGTTAAACAATATGTTACAGGAATCAACAAGGTAATCTGCTACTGTGTAAGGACTCAGGCCATGCATGTTCTTTGAGAAAACCTGTAGCAAAAGAAAGCCTAAATTATATTTTAGATGAGTCAGCAATGTTCAGATGAACAAAACCACTCCAGCTGTTCCTCTCACCATTTCAAATTACTGTGTTACATTCAGCTGTCACCCCATATTGTACAGAATAGAACAAATCCCTCCTACTGACCTATACTCCTGGCAAATTTACAGATTGCTATAGCTCATCATGGAGTATACTGCTCAGGACTGCCATCCCAGTGTTATGTTTAGAGTTTAGATATGATATTGGGATTCAGCTGAAACCTTATGAAAGCCTAGTAGCAAAGGCTTGAAGAAAAAGTCACATGGTCCTTTACATGAAAAGCAGGAAGCCTGAAAAGATGATCCCACTTTTGGCATCCAGTAGAGAAATGCAAGATAATGAGATGAGCGAATCATTAGCTTTACATTTCCTTTTATTGTGTTTAAGAAACATTTATCTCATGATGATCTAAATGAATGAAGATTTTCATGAAGATCAGAGTGTATAACAGCCTGTTTCAAGTAACTGTTCCTATCTGTATTGTGGGTGAACAGTCTTTCCAATCCTAGACAATAGCTTCTAGAACCAGAGTGAAAGAGTTTTAATCTGAAGAAATTCAGGAGACATTGCCAAAAAGTCATTAATGTACTGTGAAGTGTGAGAAAGTATTTAAGAATTTCTGTTATGCCAATGTTCTGTGCTACATGCAGTCTGCCTAAGAGCAAGAGAGAGCACAAGCTGCTGGCAGAGCTGTAGCGTGGGAAAGGATAGCAAAGAGAGAGCAGCACACAAAATCCATGCTACTGTGGCAAAACTTCACAACCACAATATGCAAGTCAAGTATCAGTGAAGAAGAAAGCAAGCAACCAGCTGGCTTCAGAATTGCTTCACCAAAGGAGAAGACTGTTAATGATAGATGTATTTTTGGAATTAAATATGTTTGATTACCTTGTCTGTCTACCTTTTAATATTTTTTCTCTCCTTCATTAAATATTATTTGGTTATATAACAGAATTCTGTTTGTAACAGGAGAAAACTGACATGTAGTTTACTCCTCTGACATCTTTGGGTAAAGTCTTACACCAATGCTTTATCAGCTATCCAAATTACGTGAACATTGTCCTGCTTGTTGCCAATTAAGTTGTCAGAAACGTTACAGTTACTTAATATGCAAAAAAAAAGGATGAAGCTCATTTTTCTTTGTTCTATTTATTAGACAATTGTATAAAGACAAAACAGAGGGTGGAAAAAGGACTATAATATTGTTAATCTTTATTAATAGAAATTCCTTTAGAAACATTCCTAAGGATTCTTTTATTGTTAATCTATTAGAAAAAAACCCAGAATTTCTGGTATAAACAACAGATTGTCAAAGATGTGAGAGGAATGGACCTAGGTATAAATTATAAACAATTTAAAAATCAAAATATGCTAATTAAATGAGAAACAGAATACTGTCAGCAATTGCCTGCTTCCTATTGTTGTAGGAAATGATAGTAATGATTGGAACTGAAAGGAGGAAGATGCTGTAAATGAGAAGACACACAGGTGGTGAAATGATTAATGTTGGATCTAAACAGTACAGGTGTCTGGCACTTCTTGAAATGCCCAGGAAATAAATGGGATATTTATTCTCCCTGACAGGAAGAGGAAGAGCATGTGCTTGATTCTTCATCTCAACAAATGAAGTGTTGAGTGAACTGTTCTGTTGATTTATTATGCTGGTATCAGCTAACACCCTTACTGAAAAAATTTTCCTTGGTATTTTCTGTATGAGCCACTATTTCAAGTATTTCCTCCCTAACCATGAACATTAAAGTTTAAAATACACTGCATTCAATCAGGTAAAGCAGATGGACATGAGACTTCTGACACATCCAATACTGCTCTTTCTCTCTCTCTGCATTTTTCTCTCTCACGTTGTGGTTTAAGTCCAGACAGCAACTAAGCCTTGTGCAGCCGCTCGCTTGCCTTCCCCCCCGTGCCCCCAGCCGAATCAAGGAGAGAATGGGAAGGATAAAAATGAAAACTCATGAGTTTAATAAAGAGAGTTTAATAGGTAAAGCAAAAGGCACATACACAAGCAAAGCAAAATAAGGATTTTTTTCATTTGCCACTTCCCATGGGCAGGCAGGTATTCAGTCATCTCAAGGACAGCAGGGCTCCATCACATGTAATAGTTATGGGAAGACAAACACCATCACTCTAAATGTCTCCCTTTCCTTTGTTTTTCCCCAGCTTTATATGCTGAGCATGATGCCATATGGTACGGAATGTCTCTTTGGTCTGTTGGAGTCAGCTGTCCCAGCTGTGTCCCCTCCTAATTTCTTCTGCACTGCAAGTCTCCCCTCTGACAGGGTGACGCGAGAAGCAGAAAAGGCCCTGGCTCTGCGTAAGCACTACTCAGCAATAACAAATCATCTTTGTATTATTGACACTGTTTTCAGCACAAACACGGAATAAAGACACATGTTACCTAGTATGAAGACAATTAGCTCTACCCCAAACAAATTCAGTACATATGTAAAGCAAAATAAGCTACCAAAACCTGCATATTTTCTTATAATTTATTTTTGTAATAATTTGATTTAGAAGGTATTGATCTTGTTCCTCTGCTCTATATGTTCATTGCACCAATATATATTTAGATTTCGGTACAGAGCTTAGTCCTCTTCCATAACTTATCCATGTGAACAGTTTTGCTTCTGGAGTTGTTTCATCAAAACTGGTCTGGAACTCAGCTGCTTGGAAATTCCACTATGGTAAGCTAATCTCTACTTCAGTTTCTAAAAATTCCTGTGCTTGGGAGAAATTGCTTCAGTTCTTGGGTTTAGTATTCCATTTTTGAAAAACAAACAAACAACTATCATAAAATCCTTATCTGATGTACAGTTCCTTAAAATTTCAATGATAAATAAGATACTTTGCGGATGTGGATGTATTTTAAACCTGCCATCCATTCATAGCATTTTAGAATCAGCAAAGGTATTCATTTCCATTTTAGCATTCAAGAACATAGAAAAGAAATTTTTGTTGAGAATGTTGTTACTTAAAAATAAATGGAAATCTTTGAATAATTCATTTACCAGGTCTGATATTTCAGCTAATGTATTTATTTTCCTGCTTAGCAGACAGATATTGTAGACTATTAGTATTTCAAACAAAAAGAGATTTGTATCTTTTTTTTATAAGGCTTTTTTTTTGGATAAATCTTTTTTCATATGGGGAGTCAGGAGCTCATCTCTATGTTCCTGGAGATTTTCTTTCTATTCATGTTCTGTTAATTTCTGAGAGGAAGGGAGAAGGGGGAAGAAAGGGAGAAAGAGGGAAAAGAAAGAGTAAAAGGGAGAAAGAGGGAGAAATTGAGAAAAAGCAAGCAAACAGGCAAGCAAGGAAGAAAAGAATAATTAGGATTTTGTTCAGAAAGGTATATTCAATACTTTGTCCTGAACCCACCAGAATCTTTTGACATAATGTTTTTAAATGTTTAATTTTGACAGTTGGATATTAAAAAAGAGAAAAAAATAAAAAGGAAGTTTGTTTTTATCAAGCACAGTAGTTGAGTAATTGATTGTAGTCACATCTGATGAAACAGATATGTTCTTGCAAAACAATATTTTAATCCAATCAACATTTTCCAAGGGCAAATTTTTCCACTCAGACATTTTAAATTAGTTCTTTTTCTAATACTTAATACCATTTGTGAACTATTTTTGAGTGCAAAATGGTTTCTATATTTGTCAATACAGCAACTGCACTGTCTAGATATTACTTTTCTCTATAATTGACACGGAAATAAGAGTATAATTGATAATGTTAATTCATTTTAATGCAATGCTAATTCCTTATTATTTAAAAAGGATCTCTACCACTGCTCAATTTTTGAAGTACCATGTCACGTATTCCTTGTTCAGAGTATCCCTGTGAAGTACCTATTAGTGTCATTTATTCATAAGGATGATGAAATTGTCATCCTGTTATGCAATTATTTAATCTATAAGTAGGAAGCTCTTCACAACATTGCTGTTGCTAGTCTGATTAAGTCTTGTCATTAAAGACCTTTAAATATAATGATTGACAAAGGAAACCTGTTGCAAGAAGGTGACAGATGCCAACAGGGCTTTCAATTAATATAATCACAAAAGTTTACTGCACAATCCTTTCTAGAATTGTCTATTCCTGGTTTTGATATTTGATATTGGTCCCCTTTCACTACTTTATTCCCCCAAAACAACCACACATACCTCAATATACTCTTATGCCCCACTTTTTTGTTGACAGTTATCCTAGTTTCTTGCTGTTAGTGACAAAGTTAACTGAATCATCTACCTCCCTATTCTAAACTTCTCCCAATATACTGAGCAGATGGTTTCACTACAGCTTTGTCTGACATTTACAGCTTAAGACCCAAACATTTCAGGGGGAAAAAAAAAGTCTCTAACTTTTTAGCAGTAGATTGAAAAAATATATTTTTCTGTTCTGTGCTATTTTTGCATCACGAATTCCGTGAAGAAAAAGGTAAAAAAAAAAAAAAAGAAGAGACAGTAAAGCCTCCCTTTCCCCCCCTTTTTCCCTTTTCTTTTTTTCCACTGATTTGATGATGCAAAAGTAGTTCAAAAGGAAGAAATACATTTCTGTGTATAATTTATTTAACTCCAATTGAACTCCTTATAGTTATATCTGGACGTTTTTTAGAAGTTTTCCTTCTCTATAGAGGAAGGATGCAATGTTTACCTATTGAAGTTTTCACTGATGCTCAGACATCAACCATACTACTCTGCAAAAATATAACTTCATTATTAGTAAATTAGTATGTTAGATACTAAAACAAATTCAAGTTCAGTCACAGGCTTTCTGAGAGATTTGAGCAAAGTCACGTAGTCACAGATTCATCTCATCCAGCTTTGAATAAATGCATGCTGTGTGCATTATTTTCATACTAAATCAAAACCACAGCACTGTACCAGCTACTAAGAAGAAAATTATCTCTATCCCAGACGAAACCAGGAAAATCTACTCTGATTATATTACATAAATTACATGAGCATCTAGGTGTTGACAACTTACTAAGATGACGATTATTTAAGAGTGTTGTTTCATAGTGGCTGAAGAGAATTAATAAGCTAATATTTTTTTAGTATGAAATATTTAGATGTCCAATAGTTTTTAAACCATTATTGCAAGATGGTCACTGCAAAATGACCTATACAAATATGACAAAATATCAATGCTATTATCCACACATCAGAGATAACACAATGGGGGGGCGTAATCTCTCCATCATACATTTCACTTCAGTGTGTAGAATTTACTTCATCAGCTACATCTACAAATCCGGACCTGATGGAACTGAGGTACAGGCTCATATAATTCTTTTATTATCCTTCCTTTCAAAGTATTAGCTTGAGGAAATTGTATAGGCTTGACAGCCAGGGACAATATTTTACTTAATCACCCTCACAATATTTAGCAAAGCTTGTCTTCTAGATCATTAAAAAAAATAAAATTCATTTTTATATTTGGAGCCCAAATGTTAGACAACAAAGACATGATCTGTAACTTTATTTATTTTTATTTTTTTAAGTTTTTTTTTTTTTTTTTAGATTTCTGGGTGATGACACACTGGAATGAAAGGTTTTGGCATAAGCAGGACATGGATTTGAGTGAAAAATGGTGTCATTCCCATCTTTACTAAACTAAATAGTAATACTAAATTGTTATTTACTGTTTGTACCAGTGTACATAGGAAAACTTTAGCCTGCAGTTGTTGTAGAAGGAACACCAAGATCTGAGGCCAAGAAAAAGGAGGTGCTCGCAGGCCCAGGAGATAGCTGCTGCAGCCCATGTAGAGCCCAAGCTACAGCACATTTTTTCCTAACAGGATCTGTAGCGCATGTGAGAACCCACTATGGAGCAGATATTTATTCCTGACGGATTGCAGGTCATGGAGAACCCACGCTGCAGCTGGTGAAAACTGTGAGGAGGAAAGAGCAACAGAGAGTAGCTATTATGAACTGACTGCAACACCCATTCCTTATCACCCTGCAATGCTCAAAGTGAAGATAGAAGAATCAGAAGTGAAGTCATGAAGCTGAGATTAAGAAAGAGTGGAGGAAAGGTGTTTTGATTTTGTCTTTTGCTTTGTTTTCACCACTTAAATTAGTAATTAAATTTTTATTTTGATTGGTAATAAGTTACATTAATTTTCCCCTACTCTGCTTGCACTGTCAAATTGGTGATCTCCCCATCTTTATCTCAACCCATAAGCTTTTCTTTCTTGTTTGCCTCATTTTCTCCTGCTGTTGTGCTAGGGGAAGGTGTGATCAAGCAACTGGGTGGGCATTTGGTATAGATGGTCTACATTTAGAAACTTTAAAGACACTTCTACCCACATTTCCCTCTTGCATTTTTGTCCCACTTTTAGTTTTCAACAGATATAAATAAGATGATAAATGAACCCACCCCCAGTAGTAACAAAGAGAATATTTTCCCAAGAATTTCCAGTTCTGATGCAGTTGAAGTAACACACTCAAAATGTATTTTCCTTTGGTCTGTCAGAGACATGCATCAGATTTGGAATGTTTCTTCTTACTATTTGTGCGTACAAAATGCAAATAGCTTGTCTATAAAGTGTAAGAATAGTAATGCCTCATTAATATTGTTACCTGTGTGCTTAAAAACTAAAGTAGTTTACAATGTAGCTAAATGTACTGAGTTTAACAAGTTAGCAAGATCATAATCTTTGGAGCAGTGTGTTTATGCCACTGTATTTGAGATGGTATCAGCATTTCCATTATAAATATTTTAAGGATTTTTAACTCAGTAATAGAAAAAAAACAGTAGTCTTACTGCATTTTAAAGTAGTTATTATGCTCAATGCATCTTCAATGCTGAAGGGACCATATGATAAAATTTAACATTTTCCTCTAGGGGATTTAGTAAAGAAGATAGACATTCAGTTTTAACCAGACAATTTAAAAAGATTTCTCAGTGTTACTTTGAATTTAAAGTTTGTTTAAATGTGATGTAGCTATGTGCCAGGGTATAATGATTTCGGGATGCATTCCTAAAACAGACACTGCAGTGACTACCACTGTTAGTCAAACAATGAGTGATAAAAGTGATGTTACTGCAGAGGACAAGAAAGAAGTCACAGGAAGAATACCTTTTTTGTTACCAGATTATCCAGCAATCATGGGTGTGCATTAGGAAGGAGAAATATATTATATCATTCCAAAATTTATAAAAAAGACTTATAAAAGAAAAACAAACGCACCCACTCCCCTCCAAGAAAAAATAACAAAAAACACAAACCAAAACCACCCAACCAAACCAAACCAACAAACAAAAAAAAAAAAACTGCAAGAAAACCAAACCAAACCAAAATCCCTTAAACATGAATTTATTTATATACTAGTGAAGAGTTTTGCTGATTTCTTCTGAACTATGCACATGCCTGAAGCAGACATTTAAAGAATTGCTGAATTGTTGCTCAGATGAAGATGTACTTAGCAGAAGTCCAACAATGAGGTTGAAAACAGGCAATGATTTCTATTAACTCAGTCATGTCACTATCAACATGCCAAATGTTTTCATCATTCTTATCCATCATTCTTAAATTCTGTAACCAAACTGGAAATAAGAATCAAGAGAAAGTGGAGAACGAGGATTTGGCAAACAGGGTTCACCCTGGTCTAATTTCTTAACAAAATGAGCTAGGAATTGGAAATACTTTAACTACTGTGGAGACCTTAAACACAGAAAGTTCTGCTCCAGTCATCTGATGTTCAGTGTTATGAATCTTGTATTTAATTCTAAAGCACAATTTTTTCATTCATACTTTCTTTTGTCAAAGTATATGTGCTGCCGCAGGATTAATGGAGTTAAGATTAATATGAGAACTTGGTCATAACTGTTGAGAAACAAAGGACAAGTGCTCTGCAGTGCATGAGTTTTAGTCAGTCAAATGGTATCTTTGTCATTAAAAAAAATACACTGACTACATAACACTATTTCTGAGTTTTATCTTTTTTATTATTTTTCTTGTCCCTGAAATGTCAAGTACAATTATTGCAAAAAAAATGTCCATATATGTAGTTGTTGCTGGGACGGACTTGATAAAAAGCAGGTGAAGATCCCGAATTGAGAAGAGTAAAAGATTTTATTATATATATATTTTTTTCACACAGCTACTTTTATATATTTCCTAAGTGTGCATGCACTAACGTTATTGGTGCTCATTACACACAAACAATCATCTATTGGCCACAGTTAGAAACTACTGTCTCTGTACAAACTCGTCCAAGTTTGCTATCTGCTGCTTCTCCTAAGTTCTCTCAGTCTCTGCAAGCTGTTTATCTGTACGGGTACACAGCAGTCTGGCCAAGGTCAAATTCTTCTTGCTCTGTCAAGAAATCCACAGACCTGTCTCCCACACATATAGTGTTCTAAAAGAACAGCAAACACTACAAGTAACCTTTGCATGAGGTAAATACTAAGCAAAAGAGAGAAGATCCATAGTGGACATATCTGGCCTTCACAAAACCTGAGTGATTACTACACTGTTCTACATTTCTTATGAGAGGTTTTGTTTCAGAAAATATGAGATGTTGGGGTTTTATATGGTTGGTTTGGAGTTTTTTCCCTCATTCCTAAAGAGACACTGCAAAATCCCATTTTTAAAAACACCTTTTGTTTTGTGTTAAATCACAGTCAGTTTTGTCTATTTGGTGTGCCCATATCACTTGAAATTCTAGTGCATCTAAACATTCAAATTATTCCAATTCATTGCAATCAGCATGATCAGATAGAGGCTTTAACTTGCAGACTTGATGAAAAGCTTGTTAGATATCCTCAGGAAAGCTTGTGCAGACCCTGTAAGATTTGAAGTGCCAAGTTCTTGCGCATGTTGCAGGTGAACTGCCTGAGGTGCTAAAGGGGCTGTTGTCCATTCAAAAATATAAACCTTTAAGATTTTCTTTTTTTTTTTTTCTCCTATAACACTGTAATCGAGCCTTCAGAAATAGTTGTTAAAACTGTTTTACTTTTTGATATATATGACTTTTGGGTATTCTATGCAACTGTAGTGTTCACTCTCTGAAATTATATTCTCCACAGATTTTGAAAATGTCTAGCGACATTTCTTGTGTGTGAACTAATAATGTGGGTCAGGTGTTTAGTTCAACGCTGCTTTGGTGTATTCAGAAATATTAATTTGTAATTGTAGTACATAGAGCTGTGATTTAAGTATTTATTCCCCTTCTAGGAAAGATTACCTTACGAGAATGTTGTTAATTTGCCCAGTGCTTTTAAACATTAAATGTAGATTTTGATAATATTCCATTTAACTTGATTGGTATTTCAGAAGAAACTACCTATTCTGCACAAACTCACAGGACATAGTTTTCTCCATTTCAAGAGGTATGTTCCCATCTAGTCCTGGCTTTATGAACATGGCAGCTAATTTTTAACAGTGCTCATTCCTTCTAACCTGTCTTTGATCATTACTGTTGAGCTTTACATCTCTGGAGAAGGTTGGAAAAACAATCAAACAGGAAAAAAAAAAGAAAACGAAAAAGAAAAAGATAGGTTTAATCAGTAGATGGCAGTAAGAGCTAGCAATAAGCCTGAAGCCTCATCTTAGACCTTTTGCGCATTAATCATACATGCAGCAAATTCCAACAGTACAAACTGACAAAGACCTTGCTTTGCCACAATCAATCTTTATTCACCACTAGATTACAGTAGTTAGATATACTTGATTGCTTCAGATCCAGGAAGAAGCTTATAAAAACTACATATGTAATCGGCTTAAATTTTTGCTATTGTGTTTTAGATTTTGTCTTTATTTTAAACTGAGCTTTGGATTAAATTGGTCTATTCTTATCTCTGCTATGTGACCAGACAGTCCATCTGTCCCCTTGACCGTGAAGTTGTAATTTTACTGTTTGACTCTGTAAATGTTTTAAGCATTGTTCTATTATTTACAAAGGGAAGTATATAGCTAATAGACTGTAGTTGAAAGAGGACTGTCTTAGCTCACTTGTCTTTATTCTAAGACTTTTACTACTGTGTAACTCTGTTATAAGCTGAAAAGGCTTATAGAATGATGAACTAAATGCTGTATTGTACTGCAGGATCCATTTTGTACAGCTCTATTCTGTAGTATCCTTTTCTTTTTCGAAAAGTCAGAATGTATAAAGGATGTTCACTTTGTTCACCTTGGAAAGTTACCAATGCAAATATTCTCCTAACACACACTCGACAACAGAAACTGTATATGTATTTTTAAAATAAAAAGGGAAAAATGGAGTAATGATGTAGATTTATTTTCCATTTCATTATATAATGAAATAATTTATCTAGAAATGTATATTTTGGTTTGTGTAATTTTGCAGATTTGAAGTATTTATTTTATATAAAATATGAACTCCATACTATATTTCTCAATTTGGCTCTATTTTTGCTACTATGCAATTTTGTAGCAGTCAGTTCCATGACATTTTATTATTCAGCAGCCCTTTCTCTGTGAAAGAAAAATCTGTTACTTTTCTGCTTCTAGTTCAGTACTGCAAATACAAAACAAAACAAATTATAATTCTAAAATAACATTTTGTAAGGTAAAAAAAATAAAAATTGAGAAAAGACTAAGACATGAAATGGAACAGAAATTATTTGTTGCATTTAGTGTTAAATACTGAGGCTGATATGGGGTACAAGATAAAAAAAAATCACCTTGGAGAGAAAGTCTATCATGACAAAGCATGTTTTTCATAGGAAGTGAGCAGAGTCATAGAAGCATGCAAACACACACACATATATGAATGCAATTACAGATACTAATTTTTCTAGTATTTTTTCAATATTAGGAACCTCTATAGTGCTTCTGAGTACCTGTATTTCCTGCTGGATGATTGCTTTAAGAGATCAGCCGCAACAGTTTAAATGCAGATACCACATTTTGAGTGGTTTGCTTAACATCAAAAAAAAAACAAACACCCCAACCCACCCCAACAAAAAAAAAACCTACAAAAAAAACCCAAAACCCAAACCAACAACAACAAAAAACAAACCACCAAAAGCAACAACCAAACAACCAAACTCCACCCACAACCACCAAACGAGTACAAACCAAAAAGCAGCTTCCCCCATCCCTCCCTGGGCTACAATGCTGTTTTATATTCTGCTGAAATCAGCTGAAGTGTGTCATACTGGCATCGAAAGAAAACAACAGGTGGTGATTTCAGATTTCCCAGGTGAGGATTGCAATCAGTTGATCAAACTGCAATTGCTTTTTACTCTGGGGTAAACACAAATACGCATGGATTGTTCTTTGTGGTCTTGCTTCATTGGAGTCTAGTTAGCTTCTGACATCATCAGCTTAAAATACATTTCCTTTACAGGCAGATAATTTTATCCTTTTGCTCAAGACATTCACATAAGTCACAGTACTCTGTGCATGCCTTGGCTATAGGAGAATCATTTGCTTTAATTTTTTGAGAAATAAATATATTTTAATGACAACTTCTCCATTCTAATATTTTTTACTCTGTTTTTTGTTATTCTTCTATGTATCATTCCCTCTTTAATAAAACACTTTAATAAAAACTGTGATTTATTAGTTGCAAGTGTAAAAAGTTTGAGCAGCCTCTAATCTAATACTTTTTCCTTTTTATTTTATGTTTGGTATTTGTTTGTTTTGTTGTGTCATTTTCCTTTATCAAGTGATTGATAGGCTTTAGAAAGCTCTATCCATTTTCTTGATTAATACAGTAAAGTATTACCTTTAGTTCTTCATCACCATGAAGGTTATAAAAACTTAGTAGCACTCTTGACACAGATAATATTTCAAACAGAAGACAAGAATGTTAAATTTGCCTAGTATTTTTGACAAAACTGCCAATGCAAGGATGAAAATGAGGCATGAGATACCATCATGACATTAAAACTTTATAGGAAGATGTTGTCATTTTTGTACTTGAGGGTTTGGTTTTGTTTTGGGGTTTTGGTGTTTGGGTTTTTTTTGAGTTTTTTTGTTTCTTGATTTGGGTTTTTTGTTTTGTTTGTTGGTTTTTCTTTTGTTTGCTTCATTTGGTTTTGTTTTATTTTTAATGTGCTTTACACTACTAGAATGTCTGGAACCTTATTGTCTTTAAAGAAATGTCCAAACCCTTCTTTAATGCATGTTCACAGCTTGAAATCAGTTGAAATTGTGAAGAAGGTCAGCAGGTCAGAGTGCACTTCATTAAGTTTATATGAATAAAAATAATCACTGGGCTCAAAATCTATTCCATTTTATTAATTCAGACTGTAATCAGATAAATGTGGGCTTAACAGCTTTTCTGTTTAAACCCAAATTCAGAAATCTGATGGGAATTCTGCTAGTAACTTGTTAGTGTGAATATATTTAGAATCATCTTTCTCTTCATTGCAGGTTTTGTATTGGCAATATTATAATGCAGTAATACCTTTCTTGGGCAAGACATATTTATAATGCTAATTTAGTTCTTGGTAGTATCACAACTTTGGAGCTAGTGACAAAACGATAGAGCAAGTTCATCGGGTCTGAAAAGAACAAAGGAAGTAATGACCTGTGGTACAGGCAATATCTATACTTTTAAAAATTAGAAAACCAGGAGACAAGTAATTCCAATCTGACAAGTCACCTTCAGTGTTTGACAATGAAAGAAAATACAGAAGAAAAGAGAGAACTGAAAGTACAAAAAGTGGAGTGGGAAGAAACACAACTTTGACTATAGAAAAGTGATATTCATGCAGCAGTTCAAATTAAGGAATTAAACTTAGTGTTCCTTTTTATTTAAAAATATTGTCTATCCAAATAATTTCACTAATTTTTTGTGAAATAATTTTTTATGAAGATTTTGGTATCAGCAGTATGAAATTATATATATATGCATATGTTAAGAAAAATTGGCTTTATTAGTCCTTCAGAGAGAAATATAAACCCTTTTTATTAAACAGACCCACACAAGACACTGATCCTATACTTACTGTCCTGCAATGTTGTCATGTAATCCAGCTGACAGTCCTTTATATAAACAGTTCTTTGTGCTGAATGCCACTGAAAAAACAGGTTGCTGAAAATACCTTTGTCCATCTGTCTACCAGAATATTCATCCATCGTTTGCAAAATATACTGTCTTCCCTTTAGACAGCAAAATTCAAAGATATATTGAAACAGTTGTGACTCGTTAGATTGCTACACAACTTAGAGGGACAAGATACTGTACTTTAATTATTTTTGTTTGTGAATGTCATGCCTGCTTGCAAAAACAGTTCTGTTTTAAATTATATTCTCAGCCGTCCAAGACAGTGTGGCCTAGGTATAGGGTAGAAGTGGATAATAAAGGAGGTGGCAAACTGAATTCAGAAGATCAGCTGACCAGCTGGCTATCAACCATGAGTGATGCCTCTCAGAGCTCAGTAACATGATCAGTACCATTCCCAGCTTTTTTATCAGCTTCAGTGAAGACATTACCTGCTCCCTCAATGAGCTTGCTGAAGATATAAAACTGGTGGAAGCTGCTGATAAACTGAAATACAGGGTTGATTTCCAGGGTGACCTAGACAACCTGGAGAAATGAACCAATAGAAAGGTTTTGAAGATCACCAAATGTAAATGCAGAGTCCTGCATGAGGGAAGGAAGCATCTCATGTGATAGTTCAGGGTGGTTATGATTGGCTGGAAAACCATATTTCTGAAAGAGACCCTGGCTCAACAACAAATTACAGAGCCAGGAACATGCCTTTGAAGTAAACAAGGCCAGGCATACCATGGGAAGAATTACCAAGAATGAGCCTAAAAGGTGAAAGGATGTCATTATTCCCTTCTAGCACTTGTGAGATTGCAATTGGAGTGATGAGTCTGCCAATGGGCTCCCCATCCCAAGAAAAACATTAACATACTGGAGGGAGTACAACATCAGAAGCTGGAACAGATGCTGTACAAGATGAAGAAATTTGGTTTGTTCTGCCTTTTGAATGGAAAGATGGGAGAGGGATCTGATTAATGTCTTCAAAAACCTAAAGGAGGAGTCCGAAACTCAGTGGGGCATAGGATATTTTGGTTTTACTTTAGGATTCATCTTGATGCCTCCGATCTCCCAAATAAAGGTATTGTCTATCTTTCTCCATTAATGTTTTTGTCTGAGTGCCTATTTTCCAGGATTTTAGGCATCAATCTAAAGACTTGCTTGTGGAAATCATTTTTTTTTTCTCTACATATTATTGATCAGCATTCTTAAAACTGTTTCAGTGGGATGCTCTTGGCATCTATAATTACTGCAAATATTCTGAGAGCATGTCTGTCTTACATAAAGCAGTACCACATCTACACAAATATCCTACTGTTTGATGTGCTAGGTTCAATAAAAACTAGCCTGCACATAATTCCACATTCACATGACAGTTTTGTTTCAAGACAGTTGTACAACACTTCAATGGACAGTGAGATATATTGTAATTAAGGTCACTTAGTCCAGTTGATGTGTGGAGATATGGAACATGTGCTATCTGAACTGACTCCTTGGGAAATATACTCAAAAAATCTCTTTCTTTTTTTTTTATTTTTCAATATCAAAATAACCCAAGGAATTAAATTTGAGCAACATTTCATACAACACCAAATGCTAGAATGAAGAGAGATGGGAAAGTTTATAATTATCACTACTACCTATTGGTGAAATAAATGCAACATGTAAGAATGAAATGTTTGACTCATTTTTGAAAGCCTAATGCACATAGATGTCAAGAAAGTTTTACTTTGAAAAAAAAATTTACTCACTTATTAAGAGGTTGAAACAATGATGATTCACACAGAGCAACTGATTATCTATTTTTATTTTATTTAAAAAGAAAAAAAAATCCAAACAACCTGATCCAGTTTATATTAAAAAATAAAATTATGGTTTCAAAATTTATATTTAGAAATTAACATGATAGAGAGCATCCCTTCACTCAAGTTCAGCAGGTATCTTTATGTTAATATTTTTGTATCCTGAAACATATTAATTTTCCCCAAAAGTTCTTTCTTGATGGAACTCGCAAAGTGGTCTTATCCATTATATAATTCAGACACTGAAATTTTAATCATAGCTTACAGGGAAAATATTTAGTAGTATATATAATTTCAGATTAAAACATCCAAGATGCATTTTTAAGTGGCCTGGTTTCCATGGCAATGGACTGGAAGATTACCAATGACAAAGAATAATAAAAGAAAGAAAAATCACCTTCATATACTTTTCTCTTGATGCTTTAATCTTCATTTTACAAACTGTTTTATTAAGCAGCACAAGTTTTTACATTATTTTAGTAGATTTTTCTTTTTGAACACAGGTTGTTTTAATTAAAGATAATTCCAAAATAAAACTGGCATATGTGCCCTTGCAATTTTAATACCATCACCCAAATTGGCTCATGCCTTCAGTAGCATTGTCTTGGATGGTGTAGGTATTCAACTCAGATAACTTGGAACCAGTTTTAATCCTTATATTAGAATTGGCAAGAAAGGTAAAGCCAGATTGAATTTGGAAGATATTACCAATATAGAAAGGATTTCTGCTGTGTTTGAAAAGATCATTTTAAACAATCACTTAGTATTACAGAGAGAGCCTTTACCTGCTCATTTCTATTTGCTATCATTTTATGGTTTTATAGTTTATCTGTCATGATTTCAGTGCTTGGCATTTCATTTTGTAAGGACTTTGATATGGTGACCCACAACATTCTTACCTCAAAATAGGTGGAGCAAGGATTTGGCAGTTGAACTGTTACATGGATAAGCAACTGGCTGGGCAGTTGTGTCTCTAGAGCCGTGGGTCAATGGTTCAGTGTCAAAGTTGAAACCAGAAATGAGTACTGTCCCTCGAGGGTCTCTACTCGGACCATTACTACTTAATATCTTCATCAGTGACACAATGGGATTGACTGAACCCTCAGCCAGATTGTAAATGTTACAAAGTGATCATCCTGAGAGGTGGACACATGTAAACCTCAAGAGTTTCAACAAGGATGAGAGTAAGGTCATGCACCTCAGTCAGGATGGTCACCACTGTGAATACAGACTGGGAGATGAATTTTTTTTTTTTAAGGAACATTTCATTGCATCTTTTTACTTCATTAGAAAAGACACTTTTCATTTTCATCTTTCAACATGTTTTGAGTAGTACTACTAATATATAGAATAGAAGAGAACAGAATGGAGTATTTTCAGTTCAAAGGGACCTACAGTGATCTAGCCCAGCTGCCTGGGGGGCTGACATGAGAGCAGACCAAAAGTTAAAACATATTATTAAAGGCAAATACTCCTTAAATTCTGACAGGCTTAGGGCACTGAACACATCTCTAAGAAGCCTACTTCAGTGTTCAGTATCAAGTATCCTCAGTAAAGAAATGCCTAATGTCTAGACTAAACCTTCCCTGGTGCAGTTTTGCACCATTTCCATGCATCTTGTAATTTTCCCATACCACCATGCGAGATGCTCGCCAACAAAAGTGCCCCATAGGGCAGTGAGCTGGGAACACTCCAGGGCTTGCCCCAGCTCCACACAGTGCAGGCAGGTCTGAAAGGAACTTAAGAGTATAAAGCTGAGAGGACTGAGAGTTGTGGTGTCATGCTCTTGCTCTTGGGACTGAGCTGCCGCTGCCAGTGAAAGAAAGTCCTGACCCCACCGGAGTCACCCAGCCACCATTCTGAGCTCCACTCCAAACCATACATTTTTCTCAGTTGGAGCTTCTCAGGGCCTACATGGCTCTGTGGTGCTGTTGTGTGGTACCACCACTGCCCACAGAGAACCCTTTGCTTGCACCCACCACCAGAGCCCATCCCTGTTGCTGCCCGCCATCACCCGGGCACCATCTCCCGCAGCTGGGGAAGCAATGCTATCTAGTTACAAGTTTTGTGCAAACATTAACTGTCTATGAGAAAATATGTTCATGACTGTTGTGGATTATACTGAACTCAAAGTGTGGTTGTGTTGTATGTGCTGGCATACTTTTTGCAAGTCTATTATATTCAGTTCCTTAGGGAAAAGGGTCAGGAGCATTGAATGAATGCTGTGGTGCATGGACCTCAGCTGTCTGCAGACACCCACCCAGCTGCTCTCTCACTTCCCCTCCTCATCAGAACAAAAGGGACAAAATAGATGAAAAATCTTTAGAGTTTACATGGAGATTACTTATTATCACTAGGCACAAAACAAATTGACTTGACAAAAATTGGTTTATTGTCAATTAAAATAGAAATATAGTGAGAAACAAGGGCAAAATTAAAAAAAAAATCTCTCCTATCCACACACTTTTTTTAGAATCAGTTAGACTCCTTTGTTTTTCCTTCCTTTATCTTCCCCCCTATTAAGAAGAACAAGGGGGTTGGGGAATTGGGGCTTGCAGTCAGTTCATAATAGTGCATTTTTTCTGGTCATTATTCCTCATATTTTCTTGGTTTCAGAGTGGGTTCTTCAGGGGAAGAAGGCCAGTCTGACTGAACAGAGAATTTTGGTGCATACTCAAGAGAAAAAACAGTGTATCTTTGAATGAAGGGCAGGCAACTTGGGGGGACTACAAGGTTGCCATAATGTTTTGCAGGAACAAAATCAGAAGACCAAAGCCCAACTAGAACTTGCTCTGGCCATTGCCATAAAAGAAAATAAAAAGTATTATTATGAACACATCAGCAACAAAAGAAGGGCTAAGGAGTATATTCATATTTACTAACTGCATGGGGAAACATAGTGACAAAAGATGATGAAAAGGCTGAGGAACTTAATGCCTTCTTTGCCTCAGTTTTTAAGAGCAAGACAGCTGTCCTCAGGGTACCCAAATCCATGAGGTAGAAGAAAGGAACAGGGGGCAGACTGAAGCTCCCATAATCCAAGGGGCCTTGGTACACTACTTAGACAAACATAAATCCATGGGGCCAGATGGGATCCACCCAAGGGTACCAGGGCAGCTGGAAGAAGTGCTCAAGAAGCTACTTTTCATCATTTAACATCAGTCCTGGTTAGGTGGCTGAAAGTTAGCATATGTTAGACCCATTTACAAGAAGAGTCAGAAGGAGTATTCGGGGAACTATTGGCCTGACCTCTAGGTGATCTGACTCGTTGACCTGACCTCAGTGACAGGGAAAGTCATGGAGCAGATCATATTGAGTGCCTTCAACTGCATGTGCATGACAACCAGGGGATCAGGCCCAGCCAGCATGGGTTTATGAAAGTCACGTCTTGCTTGATCAACATGATCTTTTATGACAGGTTTTTTATCTACTTAGTGGATGAAGGAAAGGTTGTGAATGTTGTCTGCCTGGAACTTAGTAAAGCCATTTCACACAGCTTTTTCCTGAAGAAATTGTTTGCTCATGGCTTGGATGGGTGTACTCTTCACTGGATGAAAAGGATCTGGGGGTGTTGATTGACTGCCAGCTGAACATGAGCCAGCAGAGTGTCCAGGCAGACAAAAGACCAATGGCATCCTAAGTAACGGATGAGGGAGCTGGAGTTGTTTGGCCTGGAGGAGAGGAGGCTCAGGAGGAACATTTTTGCTCTCTTTAACTATCTGAAAGGAGGTTGTAGTGAGGTGACTGCTGGTCTCTTCTCCCAGAAAACCAACGACAGGATGAGAGGAAATGGCCTTACGTTGCAACAGGAGAGGTTTATATGAGGTATTAGGAAAAATTTCTTTATGGGGGGGGTGTTAGGGACAGAGTCAAGCATTCCAGAGATGGTAGAATCACCATCCTTGAAAGTGTTCAAAAAGTCTGTGGTTATGGTTTACTGGTCAACATGACAGTGCTGGGTTCATGGTTGTAGTCCATGATCTTAGAAGTCTTTTCCACCCTCAAAAATTCTGTGATTCTATAATTCTATATAATATTCTATATAAGATTTCATTCTTATGTGCAGGTTCCAAGTATTTCTTGTGGATTTAAGGTTTAGTCCATAAATCTCTATACTCCTAGCAAATGTCACCTCATTTCAGGAACCAGATGAAGGTAGAATCCTAAATTCATCACTGAAAATTATGCCTGCTTCTTGAATCTCAGTCTTGGGGTTCTCTGGTGTACAGATAATAAAGTGATGGACATTTCAGAAATCCTAATTGACAGACTTGGGAAATAAGGTTTTCAGTTTGCACTGCTTCAAATATATCAAGCAATCAACTTATTCCTTATGAAAAAAAACAAATGTAGTCACACACGCAAGTGAATTATTCACTGGACCTCAAGTTGCTTTCAACAGAAACAGTTTTACAATGCAATTCTGGATTCTCAACTTAGTTTGATTTGCCTCAGCCTGAGAGGACTGCAAATCCCTAGATTTTTCTATAGAATATATAATTTTGCTAGGTATTCTCTAAATATCACAGAAAAAAGATGCATAAGGGTAAGACATAAAGATTTTTTTTGTCTGCCTTAGATGCTCATGTGAAGTGTATGAACTGTTTGTTTCAACCCAATAAGTGTCTTTATAAAGGCTAAATTAAAACTTCATCTGTCATTGTCTCTTTTGACTTTATATCAAGACACGTCCTAGGGGCTTTTCTGTACAGATCCATCCAGACACCTTTATGCAGTCTTTCTAGATGCTTAAGGAACTGATTTGCTATGATTTTATGCCTCCTTTGTCCTCCTCTCTTCCCTCCCAGTGTTCAGATTTAGGTTTCCTTTTATGCTACTATCTACCCTTTGATAGGTGATGCAGCTTAACTTGAAAACCAAGTTATTCATCCCCAAATGACATCCCAATTATAACTTCTGGTAGTTCTGGAGGTGGATGCATTTTCTCACAATCTTGACATGTTTTTTGTTGTTGTTTTTGGTTTTATTTGATTTTTTTTTAATGAACAACTTAAATCCAAAGTCTACACTTTCTTCAAGTATCAACTATAACTTTCTCATCTGAAAAATAGCTGACAAATTAGCAGTTAAAAATGTCATATCCTTCAAAGCACACATGGCAGTTATTAAAATTCGTAAGAACTTCACAGTGGACACAGATCATGTATCTTTCATCTATGCAGTGCTTTGCACAGTTTTCATCAGACATTAAGAGAAAAATTTCTTCACTCCTCTCTGCTCAGAGCATATGCTTTCTACCTAAATTCTGGAAAGTGGTCCTGTATGGCCTGCTGTGACACATTGTAAAGTTTAGTGGGGACATGAGGCACAAATTGAACTCATAGCATGCTTTGAGTTCTTAATGAACCAGCAGGAACAGCCTGTGTGCTTACCAAAGTATGATGCTTTCTCTTCCTGGCTTAATCAATTTCTGTGTTAATGTTCCTTGTCGACCTGTCAATCTAGCATCTGTCTGGTACACTCACCTTCCATTGCAATAATCTAATCTATAAGTACAAAAGTATAAAAGGCCAGGGAAAATCTAACATAAAGGGAATTTATATTAGATTTCTACACAATGTAAAGGTAAAAGAGAGTAGCTGAGAGAGCAGGCCAGAAAATACTGCATCAGTAAAAAGCTTCCATATTTAGTATTTTGCAGTAGGAATTTAGTATTTTGTAGTAGGAGAAGTAGATACCAGCATTTATTTCAGTAATTTGTTGTTGTTGTTTGTAACATATGACTAATGATGCTGTCTTGCTTTTTGTTTGCCTGGAAATATTTGGATGAGTGCATGTTATCCACACGAATATCAACACCTCAAGTGATCATTGAATCTCCTAAAAAGGAAGTTTGCTACTAATTCCTGCAGCCTGCATTAGTAACATTCTTATTCTGTAGGTTTTCATTATTATTAGCTGGTTTTCCCCTAAAATCTTTCTAAATTATTATCAGTTTCAGAATGTGACACATACTACCCATTTACAAGTACTGAAGAAAAATGCTCATAGAATTGTTTCTTCCTATTTTCATCTTTCCTTACATCAGTTTGCCTTAGTTTCCCCTTCTTATCCACCTTTTCTTTCTTTTTCTTTCTTTCTTCCTTTCTTCCCTTTTTCCTTTTCTTTCTTCTCCCCTTTCTTTCGTCTCTTTCTTTTCTCTTTTTCTCCCTTTGTCATTTAATAGTCCATCTAATAATGGTCTAGTTCTGTTTGGAGTCATTAAGATATTTTTACTCCTGAAAGACTTTAAAAAAAATGTCATGTTTAGTTCTGCCAACCCTAGTTTCCACTTCATAAATTTTTTTTCTTCACACAAAATCCATTATGCATCATTCTTAATTGATATTTAATTTGCCTTATAGCATCTCATTTCCCTCTATTGTATTTGTATTTTAATTGCTCCCTTCACTTTAGAAATGACACAGGATTAAATTTTAGTGAAATTAGAATATATATCCTCTATTTTCTATTAAAATTAATCTGTGCTTCTTTTTCCTACAAAAGAGAAAAAGATAAGGCCTGTAGGAAGAAGATTCACAGACATTGTCCTTCAGACATAATTTTAACATACATATGTGAACGAACTTTTGAAAATAATTATTGGGTGAACTAATAAAACCACTTCAGGAAAATTAAGCCAACACCACAAATCCATGTAATGGAGTACTCTGGTGTGGCACATTGTGGCATAAATAATTGACATTGTGTTTTTACTTTATTTACTTAAAAAGAAACTATAACAGGAAAATCAGTCAGTTATCAAACAGGAACTCTCTTTTTTTCATGATCTTCATTTTTTTTCCAAACATGAATGCAATTCAAACAGTATTAGGAATAAAATCTGTAATTGCAGGACTTCACAATTAAATACAGGGAAATCATGCTAAATTCAAAATATCTATTAACTGTGCTCTGAACCCTTACTGGACTTTTATAAAGAACAATTAAGGATAGATTAGAGGGAATAAATTGTGAGAGGAGTTACGGCTAAATGTATTTGACCCTCTTCTACGGAAATACAAAAGCTAGCTGAGGACAAAAAGTTACTAAGCAACCTAGGAAGAAGGATTTATGGTTATCTGAAGATAAAGACTTAAGCAATCCCACAGCAATTATATTTTAAGCAAACTGAAGCACTAAATTGTCAAAGAGGTCAATACTGATAAAGCCCAGTATTAGTTGTACATAATTTTACTGATGTTGCCAGTCAATATCAAAGAAAATTGTCCTATTCATAGAATTTTACATTCCATTTGTGACTATATCATTTATGTAGCCTAAATGTCCCCTTTTTGGATATACTTCCAGCTGCAACTATTAAATAAATAATATATAAAATATTTATAGATTAGATATTTCAGATTGTTTTAAGAAAGAGTTATAAAATTATACTTCTCCTACCAACAGTAAACAGCTCCATGTTCTAATAACAGCCATAAATTAAACAAAATAAGCACAAAAACATCACAAAGAAAATTTACTTATTATCTACTGCATCTCATAGGAAAACTAGTATTGGAAGAGGTCTCTGTAAACCATCTAGACCAAAATTCTGCTTGGAGCATGGATATGTTGGCATTACACAAGGTTGCTTAAAAGCATGCCTTGTTCATTTCCGAAAACCTCTAGGTAAACTGCCCTTGGTGGGTGGGGTGGTCCTTTTGTTTTACTTAGATACATATCACAATTTTCCTTGTCACAACTACGACTGTTGTCTCTCCTCCTTTTACTGTGTTACTCTGAGAATAATCTAGTTTAGGATTTTTCTTTATGAAATGGACACCTGCAGTGAGATCTGTTTTCTTCCCAGTTTGGGTAGATATGTTGCCCAGATGCCTGACACTGACCCCTCTCACCCTTGCTTTCTCATGACTGGTGAGATTCTTTCTTGTAGTCCTCTCCCTGACTGATTTTCCCCTAATTCCTATTTATTTGCTTAGCCATAGGGTAACCTAATATCACAACATAGTATTCTGAAGCATGAAGTAGAATCCAAAAAAGTTCCACTGTGGCAAATTGATCATCTATTAAATCTTCTGTTTAAGGTTCAAAGTACTATTTTAATTAGCCTATGTGTGTCTGTGCATTAACTAAAGCCCTAAAAACACACTGTTGCCTGATGATGACTAAGACAAGATAGGGGAGATGAGAAGATCTACCTATTTTAGTGTAGGAATTAAGACAAAACAAGCCATTCAAGGAGAAAGAAAACAAGTAAAATAAAAGGACATAGATTTTGCAGATCAATTGCACTTTTTGAGGAGAACAGAAGTGCCTGAGCAAAGATTCCCTTATGTTCACATTTATTCACATATAAAATGTAATATAATAGAAGAAAAGCTGAGTGATATAATTCATTTGGTAAACTCCTTGACGTAAAGGAGATATTAAGTAGTACCAGAACAACAGAAACTATATGTTAGACTCAATCTAAATGACACTCACCTTCTCATAGGGAAATATTCTAAAAGTCTGTGCTATTGATATTTACCTCTGGAATAGTTCCTAAACATAAAGAATATTGAATGTTTCTTATTTCTTAAAATAAACCTGAAAACCTTTTTAAAATGTAATCTCCTGTGCAATGAAATGAATAGTACGTTATGAGATAGAGGAGTTGGAAATATAGTCCATGAATTTCATTTTGGCAGTAACAGCCTTTTTTACTTTATTGCAAGTAATATTCATATTAACTCATGTAACTGCTTGTTAAGAATGCAGTTTGTTGGTGACATTAATAATGCAAATAGCCAAACTAGTCTTTGATATGCAGGCATTCAAACTTCTTGCTTCAGTGCACTCAATTCAATAAGAAAGCAGCTCTTGAGAAACTGCAGACTCATTTCCTATTTTAAAACACAAAAGTTAGACATGTTTCAACTTCCTTAAATTATGATGATGTTAAATAGTGACATTTTTGCTCTTTACTCATGGAAAAACAATAAAATAACTATTTTTGGTATTAAAAGGGAACAAGTATTTGCATCTAGCATGAAAGAATTCAATGATTTAATTTCTTAAGTTGTTTTCTAATATTTTAAATGACAAATATCTGCAAAAGGAAGATAATAACCAGTTAATAAAAAAAAACACAAAGGAAAAAACCACAAAACCAACAAAACCAAAACAACAAAACCCACAAACAAACAAACAAACAATACAACCAGAAGTAGAATGAACTATATTTACAGTGTCTTGTTCAAAAAATTTCTCTATTTTCTCCATTTTGTTTCCTTTGGATCATAATATAATTTTACTGACATAACTAAAGTGAACATTGATTTAAGAAAAACAGATGTTGCAAAATATGGCAACACTTACCTGAGTTTTCATGATTATCTGAACATAGTTTTGATGCTTTTGTTCTTTAAATTGCTAGTGAAGCTGGTGAAATTGTAACCATGAAATTATTTTTAGAATCCAACAAAATTCATAGTGAAATTTATCCATGTCTTTCTTCCAGTCAAAATCTTTGGCTTGCCTTACTAGCAAATCTTGTCCACCTGTGAAGTAGAGGAGATATAAAGCAATTCATTAGTTGAGATGTGACTAAAGTCAAAGAAAAAGTCTTCATATTAGAGACATGTAGACTAAGGCACTATATACATGATTATAGTATATATATTATATATATATATATATATACTATCTATATGATTTCTCCATATTTTATTTTGAAGACAAAGCAGTAAATAAATGTATTCAGTGAGAGAGGAGACATTAACTTTCTTTAATGTCTCTTTAGGTGTCAGGCAAGATGCTGATATACAAACAGCATCTACTGGTTTTTTAACCACCATATTTCTATACAACATATATATTTCTGTAAAAGTCAGTCTCCTCATGATCCCATTCTGAAAAAGTAAGTATATCTGGGAACTGTCTTCTTCTCAGATTAAAAATCCCCAACAAACAAATTCTTCATTTGTTTTTTTTTACCCATAAAAATTTAAATTAGAAGGGAAGGAGAAAAACAACTATTAACCTAATAAGGAAGCAGTCTTCCAGATCTTAGTGTATATTTTTCATTACTTTAAGAGACAGAGAATGGGTTAAAACACATGAGAACAGAGAATCATTTTATGGCAATAGATAAATTGGAGTTTACCTTCAATATTCTCCCTTAATACTATTTTCGATTCTAACTTAATCAGGAAGGATATCAACTGTTTCTGCAATGAAAAAAAGCCAACTTTCAACATCACAATCACATAATGACCTAATACAGTTTCATGGAACCATCCCTTAGATGTGCAGGATCCTATATTCTATTATGAAACCTTATCAGTTCAGAAGACTGAATTTGAAAGAAGGTGAGAAGAGAAATACAAATGAGATGCAAGACTAACAAATTTTCAGAATATTATTTTTCTCACTAGATAAATAAAATCTTGCCTACACGTAATGTCATGAAATACAGAGAGTATATAATAACCACCCATTTCTTTAGATCCCATGATATTCTTGACCTTACCCATCATTCATGAACCAAACAAGACTCCAGTTATGTGTTATGGAATTCAGTAGCGCAAGGGTGAAATATTATTCCATTTTCCATACTATCAATACAATTTTATAGTTTTCCTTTTCATTTTACTCTATATCTATTTGTATATAAGCAAAGGAGGACAGTATTCAATTTTCAGATACTATATGTCTACTGAGAACTTGAAAAGTTTTGTAAAAGGCAGTCCAAAAAAATACAACCTTTCATGTTGCTAAATCAATGCTGTATTTAAGTCACCTTCAGTAGTCTTACACTCACGCAACTCCTCCCCTCCCAAAACAATGACATTAAAGAAACAATCAATATTTAGAGGCTGTAGGATGACTGCCTTCAATGTTTGTGAATAATGTCTTCTGGAAAAAGATGCCTCAGAGTGAAGCTATTTAATTAAGGCTGGATCTGAAACTGAGATTCTGAGAAAAATGCTGTATGTGCAAAGTTTATGTATTTTTAATAGACTGATCATTAATATTTCAAACCTGTTTCATTATTGTACCACATAAGTATGAGTATTGTATCTGAAAAACAGTCTGAGTCTTGCTTAATTGATGATTTTCCAGTAATTGGGCTAAATAAGTCTGGTTTCCTTTGCTTTGTTATTTACCTTGCCACTGAAAGAGAAAAGGTTATTCACATGCCTGAAACTGAGGCTTTTGCAAAAATATTCCTATTTCCATTATCTATGTGGGATTTTACTGTAAGCATTTTTCTTTATGTCCACTTAGATGTTTAAATGTGGTCTAGTGCAGACCATATCAATATAACTCCCCCAAAGGGGTGCAGCCATACCAAGGGTTAGCTAATGTCACTCCCAGTTTGGAATAATTACATAGACTGCTCAACTTGGGGCTGAGGGAAGGGGGGAAAAAATCAAATTAATTTGAACTTTCTGATTTCATCTCTTTTCAAGTGTGTAAACCTGGGCCTATTTGCAGAATAAACTTATTCTTTGTAGGTTCAATTGCATGCATTTCTACTCTAGAAAGGTAAGAGCAAAATTTAATTCTGGCTGTCGTGGCATTAATTGGGACTAAGCAAGTTACACCCATTCCATTGTGATTATGACTATCATAAAATTAATCTAAACAGAATAAGGGTTTTCAGTACATGGCCATTACTATATCTTGTTTTTTCCATGTTTTGTTTAAGGATTTTGCCACAGCACCTACCACAAAAAAATCTATAATCTCATTTGGGACTTCTATTAATGGTCACTATTGACTCCTAGGAATTGTTAGAGATTAACATTTTGACTTCATAAAAAACTCTCTAAGTGCTTTTACATGGCTTAAAACACTATAGCCAGGATTCCAATTGCTGCTTCTGAGTCACCATAATAGAAGAAATAAATAGTAGCTGTTCAAGTCACAGAGCCCTAACATATAGTTTTAACTGCTTCTGATTTCCTAACCCTTATTATCTACAGAAGTGATAGTACCCAAAATTTCTCCTGATGTTAACAGCCTGATCAGAAAAGAATGTCTCATAACAGTCATAGAGCTTGCTTTTCTTACACTATGTACACTATGTTTCATTATACTGTTATGCAAGAAAACCAAGAATACCAAACTCTTTGAAGTTCACCCATCATTGTTGGGGCTTAAGTAAGTTCACAGTCTGCCGACTACCTGTGTTAATAAAGCCAAGTCACTAGTTAGGTGAGAGGTTTCCAGTTTAATCCATAATATATTTTCTACAGGAATGACATTGACTTTGAAAGTGGACTATTCAGCTAGACATTGGGGGCTGATGGAGGGGGATTTATCTGAATGAGATAATAGAAACCCCACTGGATGAATTTAACCTACTGCAGAAAGATTTATGCATTCCTGTCTTCACATTTTTCATGTCAAATTTCTCTGTAAGTGTCTAATACATATCCGAAGTGACTTTGGCACTAGGTGTAGGAAACTTGATTGGGTTGAGTACTTTGATCCTAGATGTAGGGATTAAATGATCAAACTGACAACTATTCAATACATATTTCTCCAACTTACTTAAAATATTGAATAATATTTCAAAAACTATGTTTGAAAATATGAACTCCTGAGTTTCATTTGTCTTCTATACCCTTTAAAATTTGTCAGAAATGTCTAGAGTTAGCTCTATCTTTAAACTTTAGAGTAACTATAGATAGGATACAATTCTTCCAACTTACTTATGAAGTCTTCTGAATGTTATTCTGATGGCCTAAGAAGTGTGAAAAATCATTTCCAAACAAGGAAAGCTCTTTAACTCTTTTCTTTTAGACTAACCCTGTCTGCGATGTGGAAATTCCAATTATGAGAAATTCTATCTTTATTAATAAATAGGAATTGAACTTTTTGGCTAGAACATCAAATATTTGCCAACTGTATGATTAAAAATAGCAATGTGGTCAGTGCAACAAATAAAGATCCTGGCAATAGAAGAAATCAGAAGTGGAAACAGTTAATCTAAGAGAATAGAGAACTTGTAAACAAAGGAGGAAGGAGACAGGAGGTTATTTGTTAATCAACTCAAGTTCTTTAATAATTGTTGAGTCTAGATTGTGATTTGGATTGCATACAGTCTTCACTAAAAACATTTTATGTCCGTGGTGGGTTGATCTTATTTGGATGTCATCTGCCCACCAAAGCCACTCTAACACTCCCCTCCTCAGCTAGACATGGAAGAGAAATATAACTAAAGGCTAATGGTTTGAGATAAGGGCAGGGAGAGATCATTCACCAATTACCATCACGAACAAACTTAGAGACTTAACTCAGAGAAATTAGTTCAATGTATTACCAATCTGATCAGAGTAAGATAATGAGAAAACAAAGACAAATCACAAAAAACACCTTTCCCCCAATTCCCACTTCTTCTTGGGTTCAACTTCACTCCCAGTTTTCTCTCCCTCCTCCCCACAGTGGCACAAGGAAATGGGGAAGGAGGGGCTATGGTCAGTTCATGACATGTTGTCATTGCTGCTCCTTCCTCTGAAGGCAGAGCACTTACACTCACTCACACTCTTCTCTTGCTTCCCATGCCTGGTCCTTCTCACAGGAGATGGTCCTTCATGCATTTCTCCAATGAGAGTTCTGTTCACAGGCTACAATTCTTCACAAACTAGTCCAGTGTGGGTGCCTTCCATGGCATGCAGTACTTCAGGAAAAGACTCCTTCAGCATGGTTCCCCCTACGGTGTCACAAGTCCTGCCAGACAGCTTTCTACTGCATGGGCTTCTCTCCCCATGAGGCCACAGGTTCTGCCAGGAGCCTGCTCCAGCATGGACTTCCCATGGGTCACAGACTCCTTTGGGCATCCAGCTGCTGTGTTCTGGGGTCCTCCACAGACTGAGGTGGATATCTGCTTCCCCATGGACTTCCATGGGCTGCTGTGGGACATCCTGCCTCACCATGGTCTGCACCACGTCCTGCAGGGGAATCTCAGCTATAGTGCATGTAGCAGGTCCTGCCTCTCCTTATGCACTGACCTCAGTGTCTGCAGTGTTGTTTCTTTCTCATATTCTCACTGCAGTAAATATTATCTGCACCACTTCAAGACTGACTTTTCGTTAACATGAATGTCCAGCCGTCTGAGTGTTTAGATGTTTAAAAATTCCTTTTGAAAAGTCACAATAAAAATATTTCAAATGATTTTCACAGGAATAGGAGTGGGGGGAATTAAACTAGATCTTTACACACTGTATTGATGACTTTTTATGTTAGTCCAATTTTTTGTGTATTTAATTGTGATTGTCTGGTTTTGACATTGCAATAGGGAAAATTGAAATAAAATATTCAATTAACAGAAGTTCAAGCAGAAAATGAATCTTTTTTTCTTTAATCAGCCTATTCCTTAGGGAAAATATGGCCTTTGCAAATCAAACAAGAATTTGAAGCGAATAAAAAGATAACAAATGTTGCCTTTTCATGGTTATAATTTTTCAGTCCTAGAATTTACCGAACTCCTGGTGCAAGCTTGAACTTGCCCGGGAAAGAAGAGGTAGATTAATCTATCTGCTTCTTTACAGAACACTTACCTTTATACTAGTCATTAAATAGGACAATTAACACCAATCTTGACAATAAGCATATGATGTAGGTCTATTTTAGAAAATTCTTATTTCAACATTTGCATTTAAAATTATTTATTAATGGTCTTCAGTGAACAAAATTTTTTCCCCTTTTAAATCTAGCCAATAATTTTCAACATGTATATCAAGAATGTTCCCAGGCACTTGTAATATTTCAAGCCCAGAAGACATTGTTAAACTCATTTATTTTTGCTTTAAATATCTACATATTAGGCATAAAAAAATAAATGCAGAAATTGAACACTAAATTGATAGTTTTAATCACCTAGGTAGAAAAAGAGAACTAACACTTTGCTGCAGCACTTGCATGTATGTAGGTATTTCTTCTATATGACACATCCCTTGAAAGGCCTCTGGGAAATTTCATCTTGCTATGCTACAAATGAAATATTCTCTTGTAGTATACTGCACCATACTTCAGCAGCAGGCATCTTCCCAGTGTCCTTCAAAATATAAAGAACTGCAGCAATGATGTGCCCGAGGGGAAACCTGGGAAACTCTTGTTAAAATTCCATCACCAAATTAAGTGGAAGCTTGGAGTGATTTTCCACCTCTAATGCAAATTACAAGTTCATGCAGAATGTTAAACCATCTCTTCCAGAGATAAATTATTTCTAGAGCTTTAATACAATTACTTTTGAAGAGCAAACATTTTGCCTGTTGGATAGGACTGCACTGCATCAAAGTGCAGGTCAAAATACCTATCTCCAGGGTCTCTTACATTGCCTTAATATTCCTGATACTGTAGCTGTTGGATCTTATGTATATTTTTGTGATATCATTGAAATTTGCCTTTTTTTTAATCAGCTTTTAATAATTTTGATCAAAAATATAATTTTTTTGAAACTGATAAACTAGCATGTGTATTCTTGTAATACCTACCACCCTCATTTTAGCTTATAACAAAAAAAAAAAGGATTTTAGTTCTTTTATCAAAATGAGAGAGTAATCTTTTGTCCCCAGTTGCTCCAGGGAAATGGAGTACATACACTTTCATTATATCTTTTATGTGAAAAATACAGTAACTAAAATTTTTAGAATTTGAGGAATTCTTTTGAGAGAAGGAAATAATGGTGACTACTTTTTCCTAATCTGTAGTACACTTAAGTTTATCAGGTAGAAAGTAATATATTCTATCAGGTTAATGCAGACAGATGTCTGATCTCTATAAAGTATGCTTATTGAAAATATGTTTATTTTGTGGGATAAAAAAAAAAGAAAATTAATGAGTTTCCAGAATTATAAGGAAAAAGAAACATTTTTTAAGAGTTTTGGATAGCTGCAACCATAAGGAAAAATGTTTTACATAGCAATGGAAAATTAACATCTGTTCTATTCCATGATATCACTGTTGTCTGAAGAAATATCTGAAAATTGTCTAACATAACCTTACTGCTCAGAACAGGGTCAATACCTGTGCAGTTGGATCTTGATTATATATGACATCTTTGTAGCACCCTTCTTCACCAGATTTGTAAACACATAGTATCCATCACTTCCTCTGTCCTCAGAGCCTTCTTCAGGCTGTACAAACAAAACTCTTTCCATCTGCCTTTGTATGAAAGATATTCCAGGCTCTTGATCATCTTAACAATCCTTCTCTGGACCCACCAGAATATGTCCGTGTTTTCCTTCTACTAGTGAGGCCAGAATTAGATCCCATATTCCAACTGTGTCCCAGCAGTGTTGGGTAGAAAGAAAGGAACATCTCCCTCAGCCTTCTGGTGCCTTTCAGAATGCAGCCCAGAAGAATATTGGAGCTCTTCTCTGCAATAACACATTGGTGCCTCATGAACATCTTGGTGTACACTTGGAGATCACGGTTTTCTGTGTGAAGCTGCTTTCCATACAGTTTGTCTCCAGCCTGTATAGGTGCATGGCGTCATTATTCTCCAAGGGCAGCGCTAGGTATTTCCTATTGTTAAATTTCATGAGATTCCTGTCAGTCCATCTTTTCACTCTGTCCAGATCCTTCTGAATGAAAACCTACCTGTTTGTGTAACAGTCACTACTATGAGATTTGTAGTACCTGCAAAATTGCTGACAGTGCACTTTGGCATCCTGTTATCTAGGCCATTAATGCAAGACATTGTATTGGTCCCTTGGACAAATCAGTAATGACTGGCCTCCAGGTGGAGGTCATGGCACTGATCACAATGTCTTGAGCACAGAAGTTCAAGCAATTTTTAGTCCACCTCACTGTCCATTTATTTAACCCATACTGTATCAATTTTTCTATTGGAATTTTATGTCAGATGGTGTCAAAACCCTTGCTCAAGTTAAGAAAAACAAGCAGTACTCCCTCCATACTGGTTTTGCCTGCAATTGAGTTAATTTTCTTCACAATAGCCCTCATGGTACTATGTTTTTCTAATCAAAACCTGATGGTGCTTCAGCTACTGCTGAACAATTCTTGCCTGCTTTGTTTTTCATTCTGCTCCCCCAGCAAGTAAACTGGGGATTCACAAGAAATTGACACAACTGACCAAAGAGATATTTCATACCATAAGATGTGCTCAGCAACAAAAGTGAGAAGGCAGTGGAAGAAAGTGAGTTTTTCCATAATTACCATTTTTGGTGGCTGACTGGTTATTGGTCTACTAGTGATGTACAATAACTTTTACATCACTTATTGAGGTTTTGTTTTGTTATGTTTTTCTTTGACCTGTAATTTCCTCTGTTTTGTCTTTCTAATTCTCTCACTCCTCTGACTGCATGGCATGGGTGTGCATGTGTGAGAGGAGCTGTGTGGTGCTTAGTTGCCTAAGGGGATAACCCACCACACACCCTCATTCACCGAGCAAGTCATTCTGCTGTAGACAGCCACCAGTTTGGACAGGTATGATTCCCTCCTTGCCATTCCGTGCTGACTACTCCTCATTATTGTCTTGTTCCTAATGTGTTGAAATTTTCTCAGGATTATTTGCTCCATTGTCTTCACAGGGATTCAAGTGGGACTGATCAGTCTGTAAATCCCTGGCTTCTCTTAAGCTTCTGATCTTCAGATGCAGCTGCTGATTTCTCAACAATATTAAAGAAATAATTGTAAAAGAAAGTTTGATCCCAGTGACAAACTAATCCCTTACTCCCTTTGTAAATCTTAGTGTTGGATACCTCTTGATCCTTCTTGGTATAAGGAAAGTGTGCTAAAAGGATAAGGAAAATAAACAATAAACTCCACAAAAAAACCCAATTGAAACACTCCCTTCCCCTCAAAATCCAAGAATGAAAGAGATGAAAATTTGCTTTTTTAAAATTTCCTGGTCAGCTGAGGACTCCTTGTCCACTGCAGCAGAGAACTCAACAGAATTATGGGATATATTGTCATACCATCACAGACGGTTTCATCCTACATTTGACTAAGGGGACAGCTAGAAGAGAGAATTGGTGAGTCTAAAATATGGAGAATCAAGCACTTTAACATCATTGTGGGGTGCTTAAATGCAAGTGAAAGTGGAAGCTCCAATTGGTGTCATCAGGTTTAAGAGACTATGACTTTGCTGCATTACGTGGCACAAAGAGTCACAAAAAGGGCGTGAAGAATAAAATAGTTACATTAATCCTGATGATTTTGCCTTACATATATTAAAAGACTTTTCTGAATCATATTCCACAGAAATAAAAGGTTTCCTCAGCACAGTCTCTAGCAGACCTAGTTGAAGCGGGGGTATTGTAGTTTGTCAGGAATAAAAAAAAATAGGCCTTAATACTAAGAATATTAGGAATGTTGTGATAAATATTTCCTTGACTAAAAGCAGTGTTGAAATATCTTTTATACATACATAGTTAAATGAACTACAAAAAAATCCATCTGACGCCAATCAATACACTCCTATTGACTGCAATAGAACTAAGTAAATTTACAGCAGCTGAGACCCCAGCTCCAAATTTCATAGTTCAAACTCATCATAAAACAAAGAAGAGAAATCTACAAAGTCAAAGAACACACAAAATTAAATTGATCAGCAAATGTGAAGTATTTCTCACTGTAAATTAATTTGTCAGCAGATACTGGCTTTTATAAAGTAATTTCAATAATCTCATTTAACAGAAGGAACTGAAGTGTCAGTCAGTTGTTGTTTGTATGTTTTACCCTTCAGCATCATCCATATAAAATGACTGAAAATAGGTTTTCTAATGGAAAGCCTGCAAAACCCCTGAAATAACAGCAGAACAAACACATTCAACTGCAATAAAACAGCATAAAGCAAATTTACTAGAATAATGTGTAGGCAGTTCATCATCACAAGTGTAGCAACATTTTAAATAACAGAATGTCTGCTCTCTGGGCACACTGCAATTAGAATGAGTTCAAAACAAATGTGTTCATTAAACTGAAACTGCTCCTCACAACAAAGATATAAAAAGAACCATCAGACGGATTACTTCAATGTAGTTTCCTTTGTTTATCTTTTCCTCTTCTCCCCCCTCTTTTCTTCTGTGTTTGAAGGGAGGATAATTTTCTTTCATAGACACCCACTTTAGATGCAAAGTTATGGTCATTTTATTGATTTTTCCTACATAAACTTCATAAGGGAATTTGTGTTTCTCCTATTAAGGTTCATTATGCTTATTCATGGGACAATATTATAGAAAAAGCATAAGTTATCTGTAAATATCTCATGTTTTGTTTTTGTGGTAGCTCTCTTCTTGTCAGATATATGAGTGATGTTTTCTTCTAGTTGCCTGATAGAATTTTATTACACTGAAAATAATAATAAAAAAAAAAACATGTCACAAGCACTTAAAATCTGTTTAGAGGATCTGATTAATCTAATAGGGGAGCAGATGAGCTATCCTTTCTTCTTCTTTCTCTCCCTTTCCCTTCCTCTGCTATATTTCCTCACTCACTAGTGGGTTTTATTATGGCAATTTATCTGAATCTAGCAGAGCTGAAGGGAAATATAGAGGAAGAAGTGCCTCCCTATGTAGTTAATAGTTACTCTGTGACATGAATGGCTGTTTCAGGTTACAGAAAGAGTGATGAAGCTGATACAGTTTCTAGTAATTGGGCTTCTTTGAACTGATTCTATTCTCACTGATAAATGATGTAAATCACGAGTAGATCTGGTTGGACATAAAAAACTAGTGAAGGTGTACTGAAGATCAGGATCAGATGCTATCTAAATAATAAACCATAAAATTGAGTGAGTTTTCACGCTTGCAAAGGAATTTGGTTATTGTTATAAGTCTGTGGGAACTGTAATTATTTAATATTTTTAATAGTAAAATCTCTGGACTAATGAATTGTTAATGACCTTTTTTTTTAACTTTTAAATCAATGAAGCCCCAGGATAACAACAAATACAAAGTACTAAGTTTCTGAAAAATAGTAATGGAAAATACATTCCTGCATCAAAGGTTTCAACAGTTATGGATAGTGTACTCATTCTTGGATATCAAAAATTGAGACACATTTAGATATACATTATACTTTCCTGACATGTTGACAAAATGTATCTGGATGCCTGCATTTGACCTTCTAAGAAAAGAAGGTGTGTACTTTTGCAAATGAGCTTTACTTCCAAAATACTAAATATGTAATAAATCTCATTGTCAGAAAGGGAAAAACAATTCAAAGTGTGTTATATCTGATAAAGACTAGTGCACTGTGAGCAAATATTAAGTGGAGCTGATGTCCTGAAGTTCTCTGTTAAAGAAAAACAATTTTGCTCAGCAGCTCCATAACACATAACACTTTTGCTTAACTTAAACTGAGTCATTGCAGTTCTGTCACTGCCTGAGCTCAGGGAAGCTTCATGATAAGCATAAAAATCAGTGTACAGTGTACAGCCAGAAACTTAATATCTTCAGAACACAGACAAACACACACACACACCCCCCGCTCTCTCCAAGGTCACCTACTCACACAATGCAGACACTGTTTATGGACTTGCATTTTCCCTGCACAGTGGGTTAACTAGAGTAGACAACAAAATACTGGGAGATCGGTTAATGAGAATTTGAATACATCTAAGGCAAACAACTTTTGGAACTGGACCTGTACTCTTTAACAATGTTTTAGCTTCTAGGACATCCAAATAAGGCAGGATGGTTCTAGAATTTATTACAACTGTTAAGTGGTTCTTGATCACACTTTTGAGCCTGTGGATTATCCTTAAGATAATTTTTTTTCTCTGCATCCCAAGTGGATAGAAACTATTGCTGTCTTAGTTCGAGGAAGAACTAAGATATCTATGTTGGCCAAGAAATAATCCCTCTCCTTTAAATTTAGAAAACAGAACTTTAATTAGGAAAAATATATGTAAAGGAAAAAATAACAGTTCTTTAACATAACACATATATATATATATATACACCAACAGTCTGCAACAAATCCCTCCACCCCCAAATGACAAGGCAAAACAGTCTAAAAGGTCCTCTTGGCTACTCCCCCAAAAGGGAAAATGTGATTATGTCCACAGACAGCAGGTGGCGCTGTTGCGCCC
>WBMV01006966.1:3415855-3519390 GCA_013396655.1 Campylorhamphus procurvoides
TAGGACAATTGTTTACAACCTTGAATATATTATTTTACACAGCTTTGTGTTTAGTGTTTTCTGATGTCTCAAGGCTAGTTTCTTTCTCAGCAACTATTTTTTTTTTTGAACCATTGCTCTTAAAAAAATCCCTTCCCTATATGAACTGTAGAAAAGACTTGGAAAACACATGTGGTTCTGGGTTCTACTTCTGCAATAACTCACTTTAAAGTGAGAATTTGGTATACATAACTTATGGGAAAATCTGTTCCTTTTTGGGATACAGAAAGGTGTAATTGAATTTTGGGCAGTTCAGCATGAGGCCTGGAGTCTGCAGACTTAGAGTCTTACCATGAACAAGTGCAAAAAGCTAAGCATCTTTAGGTGGTGTCTAAGTCAAACAGTAGATTGAAATAAGAAACACTGAGCCCTCACTAAAATTTTAAATCCTATCTCTATCTGTGCCATGACTTTTTATGAAGAATTGCTAGCCATTTGTGATTTATGGGAGAGACCCTTTACTTGAAGGCAGGTAATGAAGTTTGGCTTTGGTCTTTTTTACTCCCAAATAATTTTCTAAAGCTTAGGTTAAAGTTGTGGTGTCTTCTTTGGCTCCAAGACTCAATGGCAAGACTGTATGAAAAGAGACACTAACCTCTGAATGGAAGCTGCATTTTGTGGGAGAATATATGGAAGTTATCTCAGTTGGAAGGAAGAAATCTACAGTTTCTTGGCTCTAGTGATCACCTGTCCCACAAGGTTGATTTCTGAAATTTGATATCTCTTCCAAGGCTTATTACCCCATGTAATGAAAATACATTTTAGTTATCCAATCATTAATGAAATAAAGCCTTCAGCTTTTAACATACACTTACTAAAAACTCTCAACCTCATTCTTCTGAATACACTGAAGAGGAATTTTAGTTCAGAAAAAAAAAACACCTATTTTTTGCTAAGTTATAAATGGGACGTTAAAAATAAAAACTGGTTAGCACTCACCAGATGCATGATATACAGAACAGGTAGGTAAATCATATGTGCAGATGTCTATTTATATATGTGTGGATGAGAGGTTGTATGTGTATATCCTAAGAAAAAAAAATCCTTTTTAATAGAAAAGTACTTAGAATTTTGTGAACAGATGCAATAAATATCAAAGAACACTTCTAAAATAATCTTTATCTGCCCTAGCCCTTTTCTATACTTTCTCCATAAATAGGTTTGGTTTTAGTAGATATAAAATTATCTAAAATCTGCCCACTCTATCTTAAAAAGAACAAAAAAATCCATACAGCCATGCATATCTCACTATTTAATATGTCTTTATGCAATTTTCTCTTCTGGTGTTCAGTTCTCTAATAAAGTTGTTTGACTTTTCCCATGTGGTCTTGTATAATTAAATGTGTCTAATTACAGGCCATATACCTGCCCCTTCACATCTGATCAAAGTGAGATGGATGAGTACTATCTAACCCTGAGAAATTGTAAAGTGTCCTTCTGCCTGTTTGGAACAGAAAAACTATTTTCATATCTTTTCATACTGTCATTGGCAATCTGGAGATGACTTCAAAAAATAATAGGTATAGTACTAACTTTGATCAAATTTCTGTATTCCAGATCCTTTTTTTGATTTAGTCCACCTACCTTAGACATCTATTATGCTTAAATGGTGTGCTGTAAATGTATCTTATATTAGATTATTGGTTTTTGTCCTTGGATATCTTAGAGCTTCTCAGATTAACTTATTTGAGCACCTTAAATCTGACTGGTTATTGTATCATATCCTGTATGTGTATGGAAGGCACCTCTCCAATCTTATATTCTTGGCTACTCCCAACCTTCTCAAAATTTCTTCATAAGTACCCTAGGAAAATATCCTGTGAAGAGATCATCTGGTAAGAGTATTCTCCCCAGTTCATGCTGAGCATGCATTATACTGGAGTGTTTCTATCCCATGTTGTATGTTTCATATGTAGAGTATTTGTAGACACTACAAAGACCACTGGTCTCACTCAGATTGTTGTATCCATTTTTTTTAATTTTTTTTTTTTTTTTTTTTTGGTGGAGGGAGAGGAGGGAAAGTAAGATGTAAAAGCTGCATAATTTATTGCCTGGCACCACCTAACTGAAACTTCTTAGAAGCATCAAACATTTAAGAAATAAGTATTATAGGAAATTGTGATTTCATCTTACTGAGGTTTTTTTTTTACTTTTGAGGGGGGTTTTGACTGTTTTTTTTTGTTTTGTTTTTTGTTTGGGGCTTTTTGGGAGTCTGGTATTATTTTTCTTGAAACTGTGATTTGCAGATGAGAAGAAAAATTATATATTGGTTTAAATTTCCATATCCTGTGTATTTCTATTTTGATGGGAGTTTAAAGTGCTCCATTCGTCCACTCATTAGTGTTTTATTCATCTTTGCTAAGATATAATTCTCAATATTCTCTCAGAGTTAAAGAATATGAAAGGTTTCCTTAAGTGAATAAAGGTGCCCAGGGATGAAGTCTACAAGGCAACTGGTTTCAACGAACTTTTGTGGACAGTTTCTTATTAGCAGCTGTGAGAATCTGGATTCGTATCTCACTGGATTATTTACTGGATCAGAACAAACTGTGTGTCAGTGGAGGGGCCAGGTTGGAGCAGACATGACCTGCAGTATCCAAAGCCACAGAGCCTGCAGCCCAAAGACCAGGCTGGAGCCCGCATAGGGCAGCTGTCAATCAAAAGGCCTGCCTGGCAGCCCACCCACACCATGCCCACCTGGAGCCTCTGGCTGGCTATGCAAACCCTCACTCTGGCCTGGAGGGCACTGAGTGGTCAGTAAGCTGGTCGTCCCACCTGAGGTGAGGAGGGGGGAGGGTGCCATGGTGGCCAGACCATATAAATACCAGGTCAGAGGGCTCATCTTCCTGTTCTCCAGCAATCACCATGTGAAGGATTCTGGTGGTAACTATTGTTTTCCTTTCTCTACCCTTTCTTAATCTCTTTTGTGTAACTCAAAACTGATGGGTTGTATTTCACTAAGCTGGTGTTGGTGTGTGTTGAGTTCTTTAGAGAAATGTTTCTGCCTTCGTTGTATGTTACTTCTGTTAACCTTTTGCCAGAATGCCTATTTTCTTACTAAATTAACATAAATGTCTTGAGAAGCATACATAATTTTCTTTTTATGTGACCTCAAGGTATTAAAGAACTGAAGGCTCTGCAAAAGTTCAGTGGGAACTCTTGGAATCTTAAATAGAAGTAAAACATCTGGGCAGTGGCTTGACCTGGGGTATTGCAGCAGGACATTTTTGCATCTTACATGCTTATAGATTATACAGATACCCTATGCGCACTTAAGGAAAAAGCTTTGTTGTGATGGTAAATTCTGTATGACAGAAATGAATATGAACATTTGAAAAAACAAGTTATCTATAGAAGAATCAAGAGATTGTGTTAAATAACCAGTTTTGCAGGACTGCTTAGATGAAAAGACAGTGTTAATCTAGTAGAGAAAAACTGTGCTAGTTCCACTGGAAAAAGTTGATCATTGTAAACAACGTTGTCACCAGAAGTGAGATGAAATAGAGTTTGTACAGTAGATGGCAGAGAACGGACTGGGAATTTTATACATAAATTTGGCACAAGGTGAAATCTAAATCGGCAGTAATGTCCTTTCAAGGTCACTCAGTAGTATTGAAAGCTTTCAGCTACTTCTCTGAATACTGTAGCTCAGACCTCAGTGTAACAAGTCTGAAGAAACTGTCAGGGAAAATTCACACCCTTGTGCAGTTGTCAGAAGCATTTGCTATCAACCACTGTTTGTCTCGAATGTGCTTAGAGCCAATAAAGCAAAACCCAAGGTATTCTACTGGTTATATATAAAACCAGTAGAATTTCTGCTGCTTGACTTTAAAGTCTAAGCAAAAAGAGGTATTATTTTATATAAGTATAAAATAATGTATTTTCTCTTTGGTAGTCTTTCTTGTTTTCATTGTGTGTATATACTTTCTCAGGAATAAAAATATTAGTGGTCCAAAATGGATTTTCATTGTCTTCAGTTTGTTTTAATCTTATCAAGTCTCTAATTCTAATTGTTTCTGTCTCCTTTGACTTCCTTCTCTTTTCTAAGATAAACTAACGACCTAACATTTTTTTTACAGAAATATAAAAATTATTGTTAAAAAAAATCCCTAATTAAAATTCCTATATTTTCTGTAGTGCTGTGTATGTTAAGCTTTGGAAAGGCATAACCGAAAGTAAGGGGATGTACAAGATCCTCCTGAAGGGATGTCTTGCTGTGGGACAGAAAACCTTGAAAATCTTCATATGAAGAATGCCCTATCCTTGTGTCATGAAGTGCTGCTTTGTTATCCTTGTTCTTGCCTAATATGTATAATGCAGAAAGTAGTATTACTTATTTCCCAAATTTTTCTTTAATTTCTCTGCAATTACTTTCTGGAGTCCCTCAATACGGAAGAGTCATTTTATTGTTTCTTTCTTACATGGTAGAATTTAAAAAAGGTCTTTGAAAGCCTGAGTATTGTCAACCCCAACAATTAATATAGCTTTTATTTGGCTTTTCTTATTTTATTTTTCACTTAGGTATATTTTTATTTACTTTTAGTTTAAAAAAGTTCAGACATTATGGGTATGAAAAACTTATTTGCACTAAGGAAAAAAATATTAGAAAAGTGCCAATGATTGAAAACTCATTTTTACTATGGACACTGTAAGCACCTCAGCGTATTGCTATTAATTTTATATCTGTGAGGAGAGAATACCTTTGTTGCAGTGTCTCTATTAATTTCAAAGCTCTGCATATTTCCAGAGGTGGGACTTTTTTGGTAGTACAATATGCATTTTATAGATTTCTGGAGCTACTAGTGAAGGTAGAATTGTATGCCGAAGCAGTGATGTTGAAAACATTAATGTTATGGTTGATGGTTGTCACATGAAAAAGGGAGATTTCCTTGACCCTTAGTGATTTATGTCTGTCAGTGCCCCAGGGAGGCCAGGACCCTTGTGCCTGACCAGTCTGTCTGTGTCCTGTTATGGGGGCCTTTTACTGAATAGTGCTGCTGGATTGGAGGGTGATTCCACCACCCTTTTCAGGGAACTAAGCCAACAGTGTAAAGAAGACCCCTCAGAGGATTTTCGCACTTGTTACCCACAGGGTTATCCACTGCAGGCAACTGCCAACACCTGTAAGGACCACTACTAACAGTTTACAGAGAAACACTTTCTATTAATGGAAAAATGTCACAGGTTAAGGTTTGAAGAATGCGGGTAAGAGTATCTGACTGCAAAAATATATTTAAAGCAATATACACACAGCAACTGCCTTTCACTCTATAATTTCTATACTGTTATAACTTCTGTTAGGATGTAAAAATAACTTTTCTGTTTCCTCTAATTTTTACCCCAAGTCATCTTTTCACATCGGTATATAACAAAATTCTTTATATGAAAATATGTATAATATTTTGTGATTTCTATACTTTGAAAATAGCCACTGTTGCTGTTAATTATTGTAAACTTCCAATATTACTTACATGGCATACCTACATTTTCAAGGTAATTGAGAAGGTGAGTTAATAATTTCTGCCAACATACGTAGTTGCCAATCTCCTTGTTTATGATATCATTATAACTGACATTTCTAGGTTAAGACTACTGGAGATGTATCTCAAAGATACAGCCTTTAAGAACTATGAATTTAGGAGTAATTTGTAAGTCTTTTTCTAATTTTTATCAATTTTTTTAAAGTAACACATTTTGAATCAGAGGGAATCATGACAGAAATGAACTTCTACAGTGTGTTATGAGTTTGTATAAAAAAAACCCCAAACAAAAAACAAACCACCAAGCTGAGAAAATGGCAAGAAAACATTTTGTTTTAATGGGAACAGATAATGACAAATACTTATTTTTTCAGAAGCAAACAAAAGAATAAAACAATTCCTGTTGCTTTCAGTTATAATACTGAATGTCATCTGAGTAAACAGTTAAATAACTGTTTTCAAATTTCCCTGCTGTTTGAATGCAGTGTTCTCTGTATGTTATTGTGGTCAATGATTGTGTTAGTACAAAACAAACTCTTCAGGAAGACCCAGACTGCTTTATAATGCTGAATCCCAGAGAGAGGGGATAAAGATGAGTACAGTATCCCTGACTGTCCACATGGCTCAACTGTTTAGCCTACACCCTCACTCAGCTTTGAGCCCTTCCTATGTAATTTCATAACAAATCCACTTAAAGGTGCTTTATCTAAGAAGTTCTGTTGCTTCCCTGTATGAAGAAAAGCATGCCTGTATGTGTTGACACTTCAAACCCTTTCCATGATGGAAAGTGAATATTAGTAAAATCTGAGTGCTTCCCCAGAAAATGGTGGTCTGCACCAGTTATTGTCCCAGACAATTTCTGGGCAATTCTTTGGGGAATTAAGAGTATTTCAGGGACCATTTATGAATAATGATTTACAGTGTGCATAGTGACAAAAGTCTGAGACATCTGAAGACAGGTCCTTTTGGTCTCCTGAACAGTTTTCAGGGATATTTAATTTGGTAACAAAAGCACTATGTCACAATCAGGTTAAATCTGGGAGCCCTCACAAAAATGTTGAAGACTTTAATTCAGTAAGTTATCATTAAAGTACTTAGAGGGAGAAAAAATCATCAAGAGTGTATTTTTCATGGGGATGTGTGTGCCTGTGTTTGTGTGCATCCCATTTACCTGTCCTAAACAGGAAATGAGTGAGAATTTAATTGTTACAAGTGTCTACAACTGAAATTAGTAAATCTTTCAGGTTTATCTTGCTGTTCTTTAAATAAATAGTAAACTCAGTTTTATCTTCCATAGTCATAAAACTAAATTCCAGATGTTACCATGGAGTAACATGAATAATTACATGCAGTTTTGGTTCAAAGTATATCAGGCTTTTAAAGTTGCTTGTAAATCTTAGCAAATGTTTTACATAGAACTCAAACTTCTTTTCAAAGATCAGAAACTGGTATGCTGAATTTCTGTGTGTGGAATTAATAAAGGAAGTTGTTGTCTTCCTTTTGAACTAAAATCATAGTTTTTCTAAATGACTAAAATGTGGCTCATCAATTTTGCTCTGCAATCAAGTGAATTTAGGAAATAAATATATTTAGGTCTTAAGATGACTTGTTCTGAATAAAAATAGATCTCAGAATAAGAATACTTTTCTGGATGAGAAAACAGATAAAGAAATGTAGTAGAAGTGTTGATAAAAGCAGTATAAGTTTGTCAACCAATTGAGTTTACAAAAGAGAAGATGTAAGTGGTTGTTTCTGAAGTGTTAGCTCATATGATTTAAACATAAAAGAAATCTAGATCATAAAAATAGCAATGATATTTGTAAAGTTAACTTTTTTACTGTATACAGTAACACAGACCTGAGATGTAAACTGGAAATTAGGGTTTGAACAACACAATTTGAAACACTGATACTATTTATTGCTGGTTTTGAGGTTATTTTTCTCTGCTTTTTCACTGTCGATTATAAGTAAAAATCCTGACATGTAAGAAACCGATTGCAATAGTCATGAGGAGCAAATGACTGATTCCAGCTAAACTCCTTGTTGTGGGTGTATATCCTAAAGTATATGAAATAATTCTATCAGAGGAAATATTTCCCTTGATGCAAAACTATAAAAGAGGTACAATGTTTATGAAGTAATTAAATCTGTCATGAAATATGTGCAAGTTGTATTTGTACAGGACTTAATTGCGCTATAAATTCTCAATTTTCTCAGCCAAGGAGTCACAGAATTTTAATGCCATGTGTAAAAAACTAATTTAATGAAACTCACAAGAAAGATTTCCCTCTCTAGAATTTCCTTTTCTGAAATATCTTTGAGCTCTCTGTATGTTGGCCTTAATATTGAAAGGCCAACTCACCTGAGAAAAATAAGTAATTTAATTCATAATTTGCTATGTTTTGTTTTGCTTTTATAGTTTTCTTGATGAATTATACTTAAAACAATGCCTACATCCAGTGTCAGGGGCTTTTCCCTTGTTATTTTAGCTGTCCTGACATCAATGGACTAGTACCTTTTTTTTCTCCCTTCTTTTCCCAAGGATTTGAAACTTAATTGTCTCTTTTAAACTAAAGAAAGAAAAACATATATTCATGTCTTTGCATTCATGTCCTGTTACTACTATCATAAAAACTTTGAAGGTACAGTTGTGATGTATTTTACCAATTATGCAATACTGCACTGCACAACAAAAAGTATTTGAAACAGAAGCCAGAAAACTCTGGTGTCCATAATCTCAATACATCACTAGGACAATTCCACTGTGTGGACAGGAACTTTGAATAGTTTGCAAGTACGCATTTTATTAGGTTTTATTTATAGTTCATTTTATTTATTGTCCATTTTAAATGGTCCAATTCTTAAAATAAGGCAAAATTCAAAGTACATTATATCTCAGACTGTTCAAATCTCCAATATTTTCATGTTGGACACTTTCCTATTACAAAAAATCAGAACTGTTGAACCTCTGCTGATAACAGTCAGAGTTAGCTTACCAAAACGTGGAAGTAATCTCAAATGAGCTAGCAATTGTCAAGTACTCTTTCAGAAAAGCTTCACTCATTTGTTAGTGATTCAAGATTTGAAGAAGTACACTTCAGTTCCCTTAACAAGCCTTTGAGAGAATTTTTGGTTTGCATTGTCATTTTGATAGAGTGTTGTGCTCAAGGCAATTATTAATAGGCTGGATATTCCTCTCAAAATTAATTATCAAAAAGTGTCTTGAAGTCAGTAAGTTTCAGTGAAGGAAACGTGTAAGACTCCATAGTGCTTCTGGAACAACTGTTCACTAAAGTACTAATAAGGAAACAGGGAAAAGAGTCAGGAATATTTGGAACTATCCTTCCACACCATGTTTTACTTGTTTGACCAGATAGATGCCACTCGAGAATAATTTTGCGTTTGGTAACAGGGAATGAATTTCTGCATTTGTTTAGTTTAATTTCATCTCTAAGAGCAGAAGTTGTTTTGCATTAAGTAACATGCCTAAAAGTATCCAATAAATAAACTGAAACAAAATAACAAAAACCACAACCTTGATATATTTTGTCTGAGGATTATATATACTAAACAAAGTTTAGCTTACCCTTCCAAAATTCTATTACAGAAGGATATTAATCTTCATTTAGACTTCATTTAATCATTAATGGTTACCTATTACAGGTCATAATTTCCTTTCCTAAATATTTAGCTCTGATTTTTATCTTGACTGCTCCCTAATAATATGACTATATAAAATCCAAAAAACTTTTTCAGCAGAGGGAAAATAAGCATAAAATTTCAGAAAGTTCTTCAAAATACCCAACTTGAGTCTAAGACTGATCTCTTGTTGATTTAGGTAGTTAGCTACTGGTGAAATCCGGGAATACAGTTCACAGCATAATTTCTATAGGTTATCTGCGTTCTTGCAGTGTCTGAAAAGGCAGTCAGAGAGACCAAACTTCACTTGAAATCTATTTTCCCTGCAAAGCAGAGGAAAAGATGTTTTACCAAAACCAAACAATTAAAATAAAACAGCAAAGGAAAGAAAGACCCAAAAACTCTCAAATGAAGAAGGAAAGAAGTGCAAATTTAACAATCTCTTGACTACAATGGCTTAAAGAAAAACGTGACTAGCCAGACAGTAAGCATCTGTAAGTCCTATATGTTGACATCTGAGTCTTGCTCACATGTATAATCTCTTGGGGACCCTGACTGTGCAATTAATGCTCAATTTTATATTCTAAGAAAAAATAATATAGTATCATTTTGATATCTTAACATATCCTGCCTGGCCTCTAGTTTTCCTTCTGCAAGATCAAACACCTCCTGTAGGTACTTGTTTGTCAGGCTCACGTGTCTGTCTTAGGTACCTACATACAGCTAGTTATGGGAGGGAGGGAAGGGAATGAAAGAAGTAAGGGTGGGTTTAAACATGCCATGAAGTTGTGTATTTGTGCATTAAAAAAAAAAAAGTAGGGAAACTGTTTAGAACTATCCAGGACTATCAAATAGATAAATGGCTTACTTCAGCAGAACAAAAACCTTGCAGTGAGTGTGACTATAATGTAATTTGCATTGTGTATACTATATCATATTTATGTAGGATAATTTAAAAACAGTTCAGCAAAGCTTCTTTTGAAAAATAAAATTGTGATTATCTTTACATTACTTAGAAGCCTCCTACCATAAATAAATAATTTTAAATAAATATTTGAAAAATAATAAAAAAGAAAAACCTAGAAACTGTTAGCCTTGAGTTTTGTTTAGGAACTACAAGCAACATATATATTACTGGATGAACATTTTAACAGATCTTATTAGGATGAAAATGAATGTTTTATTCGTGACTGAATGTGCTGGTCTGTAGATACCCAACATGACCTCATTGATTTTTAGAATGGAGGTAGCACAGCTCTTCTGCAGGATGCATTTATAACATAAATGATTCATATGTCATTTTTCTAGCATATATTGTAAAAAGGTGCTACACTTCAATGCCTTTATTGGAACCTTAGATAATTTTATCTTCCTGTATGAATATCACTTGTACATTTATCTGATTTACTTCAGGATCTGTTTTTCATCAGCCTTCTGGCTCAAAACCCAGTTTGTTCCTAAAGAAAGGTCAGTTTGTCTGGGTCATCCTCCAGTGGTGGGTGTGTACCTCCTCTGCACCTGAGCTGTTCTTATGCAGATCAGAGTTTTTGCCATCACACACACAAAAACTCTCCTCTTTCCCTTCAGTTGGTGGGTTGCAAACCTGGCCTCAGCAAAACACCCACGGCTTTTGTGGCAAATGTCTGATTGTTTGAGTCACTAGCTCTTAACATTTCAGTCTTTCAAATCAAAAATTTACAAGGCCAACTTAATGAGAACATCTCAGCACCTATGGGTACATTTTGTCAGGGCCCGTGAACTTATGTATATCTAGTTTGCTTAAGTATACCCTGATCCTATCCTCTTTTTCCAGTGATACATTTTTCCTTGCTCCAACCTTTCCCCTATTCACTGACATGTTGTGCTGTGTTGTTGCTCCTAAAATTATCAGGGGGATTGAAATCTGCCAATGAGGACTAGGATCTGTGAACAGGACACTATTTCCATCTGCCTGTACAGGGCTTCACACTCTTGTTCTTTGTATTCAGGTGTCCTATAGCAGACACCTACTACAAGGTCACCTCTTCCTGTCCTCTCTAATCCTAAATTTTTCTCTGTCAGCTCCTCTCCAACCTCAGGCAGAGCTCCATATACTCCAGCTTCTCTCTCGCATAATGGGCAACATCACTGAGGTCTGATCATTTATTCTACCCTTATAACTGCATACAGTTCACCACTTAATCATATTCTAAATAGTTTCTTTCTCTGACAGAATCCTTCCCTTGTACTGGGTCTTGTTGGGATAGAGTTAATTTTCTTTAGAGTACATTGTGCATGACACTGTTTTGTTTTTGTGCTGAAAACAGTATTGATATTACAGGGATGATCTCATGCTGCAGTGAGGGGATAGGGGACAGTAGCTAAACACACAGTCTACTCAATGAGCATGTGGTAGAAGGTATTTTCCTTGGCTTCACAAGCTCTCTGTATTATAGACCCTGTGTACAATTTGTGTATTCTTTCTTTGACCAGGATGAGAACATGTGGAGGTCTTTTTCTCTCAAGTGTTTTTATTCATTCATTCATTCATTCCATTTTTTAGCTTTTTTTAAAAAAAAAAAAAAGACTAGATGTAGAGCACAGAGACTGGCTGAGATTATCCTTAATATATTGCCACATGATAAATGAAAATAGACAGAAAATTTAAGTTCCATTGGGAAGTATAACTCCTTTATTTCATAGTACGCTGTTTCCATGTCCGAATGAAGTATGCTATTGGCAAAATTTACTGCCAAAGAGTACAGCAAGAAGGGTGTCCAGGGTCTCTGTTGGAGGCAGATTTACCAGGGCAACAGGCTGTACTACTCAGTCCTTCTACAGTGAGAGGAGAGAGCATACCAGCTTTCTGGTTCCAGACCACAAAGATATTGCAGTGTTTAATAACAAACATGAATCATAAAATCTCTGCAGTGACATATTCAATATTCCCTATATGCATTTTCCTTAACACATATTTATTCTTTTTAAAGAATTACATTTTACCTGCCTGATACAAGTGCGAAAATAACTGGATTTCATAGATCTGAAATAGGAGTTTATTGTAATTATATGAAAGCACATGGTTTGTAATGAAATTCTGATGCTTCTTCAAAACTACATTGTTTTGAAGCCTCTGTAAGGAACTTATAGTTTCATATTACACAGCACAGGGCTTTTACTGGGAAATGGAGTATGGGAAGGGGTCAAAGGCATTTTCATATTCAAAACAAACATTGAAATTGATACTTTCCATATATTTCCAGATTTCACAGATCTAGATTCAGATGATAAGCGAATGCCCTAACAGACTGAGAAACATAGATGTAAAAAAATCACTTGATATGAATAATCAGAGATAATGAGTTCATGTTGCTTCAGATGTGTCTGTTCATGCTCTGCATTTGTGCTGATGGAAGTGAAATAAAAAAAAAATTAAGTACTGGACAGCTCATTGCCTTCCTGAGGGCTAGAAACTGCTACATTTTTACTAAAAGAAATATATGCCACCTGGGTATGTATAATTTAAATATATGGACATAAAGTTTCTGACTTCTGTGAAGTGTAGTCAATGTCAAATCCATCGTTTTTACAGTACATCATGTATGATAGCTACACATCACAGTCCTTTTGTAATTAATAAGTTTATGAGGAAGTAATGGTCCATTTTGCTCTACTGAATTGTTTGAAATTTGTCCTGTCTTTAGAAAGGGTGACTTTGGAATTCACAAATATATTGGTGGGTGTGTTTTAAATTAAGCTGTTCTGAAAGCAATCAAGGTGATAGTAACAACAGAACAAAACACACCAAAACTTATTTAACAATCTCTACAATAATTCAGATAATTCAGTTTTCCTTAAAGTAAATTAACTTTTTTTTCTCCTTCAAGTTTTCTTTTTCTCTATTGTTTTCTATTGAAGAAACGAAAAGAATTACATTTAGTTTCAGTGACTTCACATATCTAAAAAGTGTTGTTGAGAAAATATACTAGCAAAAAACTACTAGGTTTTTTTTAATGTGGTGAAGAAAGATCTGCTGGTTTGATATGAAAATGTGAACTGAAGCTGGAAATACAGATATGTTTTAAAGACAGAATAAAATTCAAATTTAACACACCCAAGTACAAATTGTCATAGGTAAACAGAAATTGCTGGGTTCAGTTGATATAGTTGAATAGAGCCTTACTGATTTAAATTAAAAAAAAAACCCCACATTACTACTGCTTGGCTATTTACCCATGGGTATGTTATTCACTGCATATGTTACTTTGCATCCGGATGTTTTCCTGATATTGTAAAACAGACTTCCACTGCCTTTGACATCCTCATGATCATATTCTCATAATTGATTTTTTCCAGTGCCCACATTCTAAAATGCCTAATATATTGCTATTGTTTCATTCATATTGTCCTCAGGCCAGATTCAGTTCTTCTTGAACTATAACTGAAAAAGAATGTTGAAACAGATATGAAGTTTGCTTTTGTGTTAATCAAAAGGACAGGAATTTTGTTAAGCTATGTGTATCACATTCTGTTAAAATGTTATTTTATTTTCAATGTATTGTAAAAATCTGACTGAAAAGAGCTTTCAACTAAATCTTTTATTTATGTTGTGATTAGTACTTTTCCCAATGAACAGTAGCTAGCATTTTTTCTGCTTTTGGAATTCTGTTTAATTACTTTGGATTGGAATTCATGTTTATTTACTTAATTCAAGCAGATTATTTACTCAAAAAAAGCCTGCTATGATTACTAGAAACAATATACATATACATTATATGCAGTACATTTCATTTGTTCAGCCTGGAGAAGAAAAGGCTCCAGAGAGACCTTGTCATGGCCTTTCAGTACCTAAAGGAGGTTTAAAAGAAAGACAGAGAAAAACCTTTTATCAGGATCTGTAGTGACAGGATGAGTGGCAGCCATTTTCAACTGAAATAGATTAGGTTTAGATTCACCATACGGAATATTTTTTTATAATGATTAGGATGGTGAGACACTGGGACAGATTGCCCTGAGAAGCTGTGGATGCCCCATCGCAGGTAGTGTTCTAGGTCAGGCTGTACCTGACATTGAGCAAGCTGATCTATTGAAAGATGTTACTGCAAAGGGTGTTAAAATAGATAATCTTTAAGGTCCCTTCCAATCCAAATGCTGCTATGATTGCACGATTCTGAGATTACAATCTCATTTTCTCACATTCTTCAGCTGTGTAGTTTCTTGGGATGATTTCAACAGCTTGGTTCATAAGTTAAATAAACCAACTGTTTTTATATATGAGAAATTCTGATCAGCTTTGAGTGAGTGACCAACTTTGAATGAGTAACATATATGCATATATGTTATTCTCCAAGGGCAGTTACTGTCATTGCCTGTAGTTGAACTTTATGAAGTACTTATTAGCCCAATTCTCCAGCCTGTTCAGGTCCTTCTAGATGACAACATACTCATCTAACATATCTGCACTGAGTTTTGTAGTGCTTGCAATCTTGCTGAGAGTGCACTTGTCCTGTCAACCAGGTCATTAATGAAGATGTTAAACAGTGCTGAATTATTGATCCCTGGGACACATCACTAGTGACTGGTGTCCAGCTGGACTTGATGTTGCAGATCACAGCCACCTTAGCCTAGCAGTTCTGACAGTTTTCAGTCTAACTCATGGCCCATTTTCCTGTTGATAAATAACTTATGGATGCCAGCAGTATAAAACTTCTTATTGATCTCCTGGCTTGAACCATTTAACACTGGTTAGGAACAACAGCTAAGTTGCTAGAAAATGGTCTTGGCTTATTGGCAATATAGTTCAGTTAAGCTTTCTTTGCCTGATGAAAATGGAAACATAATTGAAGTAAGATTTATACTGATCAGAAACATTTAATTATGTTTATTTTTTATTACTGCAAAAGACGATTTCCTCAAGTTTTAATTTTTTTTCCCAGTTATTTAACTAGTAGTTATTTGACTAGTAGTTAAGGTCACCTGATGAAGATTTCCCATCTATATGAATTTTTAAATAGTGTTTCCTGACTTCTTGTTTGGGTGAAATAGAAAAAAAAAACTAAGTCAAGTAAAAGGGCCTAATAGCAATTGCATCTAAATTCAAAATGTTTGTGCATCAGCTTGTGTATGTGACTCCCTGCACATTTTGTTCTCATTAAAATCCCCCAGGGAATCTGCTTTGAATAAAACTAACTAAATAACAAATGCATGCTTGAGATTAATCCTCTTTTTGGAAGAAAAACTTCAGAGGGATACACATATGAAATCTACTCAGTCTATCCACAGTAATATTTGTGATTCTTGTTAGGAATATAAAACCAGAAAGTTATGAAAAGTATTTTGCATTTCACTTTCCATAAATTAGCATAATGTTTAATGAGCTATGAAACTCCTTCAAAGTTTGCATCAGTTTAAAAGTTCGAATAAGTTGAGTTTCACTACTGAAAGTAAAACTAGTTGAAAATTCATGCAGAAGAAACTCTGCACTTGACTAATATGGTGAATAACATTTCAGTCACAGACATTTATTTGCCTGTTTAACTTTTTTAACAACTTAAACCCAATATGATTGCAATACCCGAGAGTTCTGACACTGAATTTTAAAGATTTTTTAAATGTAAAGAGTTTTACTCAAAAGTTTTCTGTATGTAAAAAAGTATATACATACACATGCACACTGTCTTGATATTTCATAGCAATTATGGTGCTTTCACTGCTTAGACATGATGATGATGTCCTCTCTGCTGCTTGTCCTGGGCTAGTGCCAATCTGAGTGCCTTACCAGAGCAAACCCTGATCATGGCAGAAAATTAGGTGTAAGGCTGGAATCAGTATGGATGATTAGTGAAAACTGGGGTTTAGTGTGCCGTGTTTTAAGAAAAATGACCTTACATGAACCAAAACCAGCAAGGTACCTTTAGTTTAATCTCCTTCTCTTCTAAAAGTGTAGCGCGCACACCAGAGGTTGCTGGTGTTCTGAGAAAACTGGCTTCTGATCATTCAATATCAAACTTGTATATAGCAAGTGAGGTACAAATATTACATCAAGTGTCGAAATCCACAAGACAGTTTGAAGGCATCTCAACTTAGAATTAAGGTAAGAAAGACAGTTTGGTAAGGAAAGTTTCCTTGCCCTAGGATGAGATGGTGTTTTTTCTGATGGAAGAGAACATGTCTAGATTGTGCTGAACCCTTACTAATTGTATTTTACTAGAAAAGCTGGGCAACTAATTCTTGGACAATTATTACTGTGGTTTGAAACATAAATTCCTTTAGATTACAGTCACTTTCAACCTGATTCCTGTTACAGAGAAGTGATGCTTTATGATTCATGTCTGTTTAGGGATATGCAAAAAGTTCAAAACTGGATTCAGTGTTCATACAGAACATTTTAAAGAGAAGTGATAGGTCAAGTTATTTACTTTACTTCTGACTCCATTTCTCATTATTAATAAACATTTAGGTGCACCTTAAAAAAAAAAAAGGAAGAAGAACCAAGAAAAATAATATGATATGGCATTTACTGCCTTCATATACATAAAAAAATCTTAAATGCAGGGTAGTATTTAAGTAGTTGTTTAGGACTCCAGGATTCTCACATTTAGGTAAAGCTGATTCTCAAAACCTCACTTTCTAGCCCATTTAGAAAAAAATAATGCATACCATAATAATGCAGATAACACAGCAAGACTGAGTTTACCCTAACATTCATGTGAAATCCATTAAGTGTGGATTTTTTGGTTGTTGTGGAGGAGGGGAGGGCAGAGGGTTCCTACAAAGTTATTTGTAAAAATTATACTGATGTTTAGTTAACAGGTTACCAAAAAGATGCTGTAGGTGATACAGAATTTGTGCAGGCCAAGGTCAGAGAAGAAGAAGAAGGCAGCACTGCAGATGCTAGAGCAGATGTTTCCCTACAGAACAGGTTTTTCCCTGATGCTCATGGAGAGACCATGCCAGAGCAGTATCCACACTGCAGGCAGTCAAGAATCTGACACGACAGCAGGTGGATGTGCCTGAAAAAATGGCATCTATGGAAAGCCAGTCTTAGAGCAGGCTTATGAAGAAGGACTACAAGCTGTGGAGAGGATTGGTGCTAGAGCCTGAGAAAAGAGTGAGAAGGAAAGAGAAGCAGAGTGGAGATGCTATGAACAGATCACAGTTCCCATTCCCCAAACCCCCATTCCCACTCCCCCCATCCATCCCCCTCCCACCCTCCTTGGATGGGAAATGTAAAAGAGTCAGGAAAGAAAAATATGTAATTCAGTCTCAGAAAAAAAGGAATGGGGTGAGGTAGAAGGTACTTTAAGGGGAGAAGGGTGAGATTAGTATTTCTCACCACCCACTCTGTTTTAATTGACAATGAACTAAATGAATTCTACTTGACTTGCATCTGTTTTGCCCATGTTAGTTATTGGTAAATAATCTCCCTGTGTATTTTGACCAATAAATACTTTCACTGCCATTTCCTCACCTGTTGAGAAAGGAGAGAGAATCTGGGCATATGTCTGGCAGTTGGCAAAAGTCAATCCACTACAGACTTTTATTATAAAAAGGTACTCAGTCTGTCAAATATCTTCCTAGACAAGTTGTTGCCTAACAAGTAGGAATGCATTCCTGAACTTCCTTATTTATTTACTTATCTATTTATTTGCATTGCTTATTACCAGTCTGAATGATGTAAAAAGGGAAATCCTATGGTCTGAGTGAATTTTTGTTATAAGTAGAAAGATCTATATAGTAAACTCTGTGAGTGAACTTACTCTAGGTAAATGCTAAGCAGTTTTGAACCTAAAAGTAAATGCTGGCTGTTTTCCTTGGTCAAAGATTTTTGAGGGTGTCGAATATTTCAGGAGTTATAATTGAATCAGAATTACTTAATGTTCATTTATTTTTAGTACGAAATATTTTGAAAGATGCTTGTCATGAGAGCATATTTAGCAAGATAATTAGGAACAGAAAAAGAAAATAATATGCGAAGTAATCTGAAATCCTTAAAATAACATGCAACAGAGAACAATATGTAGTGTTGCAATTTTGGATTAAGTCCTTAAAAAGTAAAGACCCATTAGCTGAAAGCCTTTTACAGTTTCACTTTCTCCTGTCTTTTTGCTCAAACCTTTGTTCAAAAATGAACAACTAATGCAATGTGACAACTGTTTGAGCTGGAAAGTACAAAGACAGAGTGTACCTAGATCATGACATTCCTCAGTGAATCAAAGACAAAATGTCATTTTTGAAAATCAGAGATTATTCTGTGGAAAGGAAACAAAAAGAAATAAACATGGCAACTTAGTCGACATTCATCCTGAATTAATTGAGCACCAGTTCATGTATTTAAACTATGAGTTTAGCTCATTTACACTTTACTATGCTCACAAAAGAGTTAGGTACGTCCAGAGCTAAAATCAGGTTTTAAACTTAAATCACTTTCTGTAAAACAGAAGTCTGGATTGACTCTGTTCCTTGGTTAGCCTTTTGGATATTTCTCTAAAACTTCTTCAGATTCCTTCTGTGTTTTTTTTTCCAATATCTTTCATGTCATAATTGTAGTTTAAAAAATTGAGTTATCATTGCTTACATTAAAAGCTGCAGAAAAAGAGCTTCTCTTGTTTTCAATATACCTTAAGTTGGCTTCCAAATCCTGTGAAAGCAATATATAAATGGAAATATGAAACTCACTTTTTTTTTCACCACTTTCGGAATGCATACACATATGCTCTGTTCTCTTTCTTGATCTTGTAACTGGATTTACATGTCTTTGTGCAGATGGAAAATTAATTTCTGGAGTTTAGTGAATGTGGGAGAACACGATAGCTATGAGACATCGAAAAGAACTTTCAAAAGTGGACTTATGAGGACTAAGAGATGAAGGACTGAGCAGAGACAGTGGAGCTCCAAACATTCGTGGCAGAAGCTTAGAGAAAAGACTGATCTTTAATTGGTTATGGACATTTCTTGATCCCGCATACAACTGCTTGCAGAAGGATCAATTCAAGAGTATATGATTGATCATAGAAAGCTGAAACCCCCTGTTTATAGTTTTCCCCATGGTTATTTCCCTATGTGCACCCCTCAGGTTGATCCCCAACATGGTGGATCCCTTGTTGTTTTATCCCTGGTTCCCCTCCATGTTGTCTCCTTCCCCCTCACAGTTTTCCACCTTTGCCCTGGACCTGCTTCCCTATTGGTTCATTTTCCCGCCTTTGGCGAGCTGCTCCCATTGGCTGTTCGTTTGACTGGTTACACACTCCGCCCCCTGTTCCTGTCCAATCACGTCCCAGTTCCAGAACCTTCCCTGGGAGCTCTATAAAAGCCCCAGCCCAGGTGAATAAACACCTTTTGTGCCTTCACCCCCAACCCGTGTGGAGTGGTGTGGTGTGCGGGAGGTCATTCCGTTGGGGGCTCGTCAAGTGAATACTTGGTTGAAGTATGAACAAATTATAAGAAAAAGAATATTTCTGTTAGTTTCCAGTTTTAGTAACAGGTAGGTAGTGAATAAGTTAAAGGATATTTTTTTTTAAATGACACATTTTGGAAGTCTTGGTCCTATATGTACCAGTACTGAGTAATGATTTGCATACGAACATGTAACTCTAAAAAGATATCATGATGTCCTTCTAGATTAAGTGCTTAAAGACATAGACCATGAAACAGATTTAACCAATCTATTTCTGAATGTCTATTAATCACTTATTATGTCAAACCAGTGACATTGCATTTGACAATGTCTTGCCTGATTCATGAAAGTCATATGCTCTAATGCTTCATTTGTGACCAAGAGTTGTGCAGGAAGCAACTATCTAGCAGCTGCCACAATCCTGAGATGGAACATAAGCAGCTACACCTTGTGTTCTTGTCTCACCTTGCAGATTAGACAAACACAATAATGTCTCCCTCTCTCCCAGTATCTCCTCAGGACACACTTTGCTCCAGGTGATGAGCCAATGGAGTAGTGAAAGTGCATTTAGAGAAAATACTTCTCCAAATACAGTATCTGCAATTGCCCCCTTGACTGTGCCACCACACTTCCTGAAAGGAAGTTTTATAGAGCTAAAAAAGACCCAAGGAAAGTTAACATTGGTAAAGCTTGCTGTGGAGATTAATTCTTCTCCATTGCCCCATTGCTCTAACTGCTAAAATATTTTTACTTCTCAAAACTTCAGTGTGGATAAAATATTTTCAAATGGTGATAATCGTGAAGAAAGTTTGTGACTAAATTTTATGACCAAATTTTGTGACCATACACACCATTTGTGTATGTAGAGCTGTTTCCTTGCATTTCTCACATGAACAACACCAATGATTTCCATGGAACTAAGGGGAAGAACAGAAGGTCAAGGTTAAAGTTTTATTTTACTTTCTTTGTTTTATCAAAGTACATTGTGTACCAAAAAGCTGTAAATCCAGTTCAGGTGGACATGGAAATTTTAGCTCTAAGTATACTAGAGAAACATCTTAAATGCAAAAGAAATTCATGTGGTGTTTTCATTACTGCCACCAGTGCTTCAGTTCAGTGATACATGGTACATGACAATGCAGTCATTGGTCACAGCCAGCACAGTTTCATGAGAAGAAAGTCCTGCTTGTCAAACCTGATTTCTTTTTATGACAAGGTAACCCACCTAGCTGATGAAGAGAAGCCAGCTGCTGTAATCTTTTTGGATGTCAGTAAAGCTTTCGATATTGTCTCTCAAGAGATCCCGCTGGGCAAAATGTCCAGCGCAGCTGGATAAACACATCATGTGGTGGGTGAGCAATTGGCTCACAGGTCAAGTACAGAGGGCAATAGTGAATGGGGGAACATCAGAGTAGTGACCTGTCACTAGTGGGGTTCCTCAGGGCTCCATCTTAGGCTCTGTGCTCTTCAACATTTCATAAATGATTTGGACACCTGGCTGGAAGGGGTACTAAACAAGTTTGCAGGTGACACAAAGTTTGGAGGAGCTACTGACTCCTTCAAAGGCAAGGAGGCCCTGCAGAGAGACCATGACAAATTAGAGAACTGGGCAACTATATGAAGTTCAATAAGGGAAAGTGCCATGTTCTGCCCCTGGGATGGGGCAACCCTGGATGTTTGTACAGACTGGGGAATAAAAAGCTGGAAACCGTGCCACAGAAAGGGACCTGGGGGTTTTGATTGATGGCAAGTTGAATCTGAGTCAGCAGAGCCCTGGCAGCCAGGAGGGCCAAGCCTGTCCTGGGGGGACATCAGGCAAAGCATCGCCAGCCAGTTAAGGAAGGGGATTGTCCCACTCTGCTCTGCTCTGGGGCAGCCTCACCTTCAATATTGTGTGCAGTTTTGGGCACCACCGTATAAGAAAGACATTAAACTCTTGAAGAGTGTCCAAAGGAGGTCAATGAAGATGGTGAAGGGCCTTGAGGGGAAGCTGTATGAGGAGTGGCTGAGGGCGCTTGGTCTATTCAGCCTGGAGGAAACTGAGGGAAGACCTTACAGTCTACAACTTCCTTGTGAGGGGAAGAGGAGGGGCAGGCACTGATCTCTTCTCTGTGGTGACCAGTGACAGGACCTGAAGGAATAGCCTAAAGTTGTGTCAGGGAAGGTTTAGGTTGGGTATTAGAAAAAGAGCCTTCACCTGGCAGGTGGTTGAGCACTGGAACAGGCTCCCTGGAGCACCAAGCCTGACAGAGTCCAAGAAACATTTGGGTGATAACCTGGGCACATGGTGTGACTCTTGGGGATGGTCCAGTGCAGGGCCAGAAGCTGGACTAGATGATTCATGTGCGTCCCTTCCAACTCAGCATATTCTGACATTCTATGATAATGAAGGTCTACAACAGAAGTCAGATTATGTGACTCTTTTGCAAATTACCATTTTTCTGTTACTCTCCACATTTCTTAGAGAGGACTCAAAATGAAGAAAACTAAAATTAACAGCCTCTTTAGTAACCCCGTCTTACCCAGGAGAACATAATTTGTGAAACTGAAGCCATTTGCACAGTGGTGTCTTGAATTCTGGGTGATTGCACTCCACTGACTTACATCAGAATGCTGAAATTTCTAATACAACTTGGACTATGTCTGGAATTATGTATGTATTGGCTGATTTCTGGGTCCCGAAAGTCAAAGAATGGTGTTATGTTTAATCTGATGCTGCATGTTGGCCTGATTTGGAATACTAAACTAGAGGAGACATTTGTAAATGATCACAAAAGCTGTTTCAGAAGGATAAATCTGTCAGAAAAACAAAGGGAAACAGCCTACTTTGTAAGTTTCCATTAAATGCCAAAGCAATTCCTAAGTGTGTCTATATATATATATATAATTTCAAGGTATTCTTTTCTGGACGGGGAAATGCATAAAAATTTAGAACTCTTATATAACTGTTTCTGATTGCAACGAAATATCCTGAAGTCATTGATCGTCTATGTAGGGATGAAGGAGCAATGTATCTGACTTCCAAAAACCCTTTCACAAGCTATCTCTGTATACTCAGAGAGTGTACGCTACTGTCATAGCGATAGACAAAGATTCAGTTTGTAGCAGTAAAACAAAGAAGAGATCCTCAGATTATTACTTGCTGAAGTTTCCAGAAGAAAACAATATCAAGAGGCAAAAAAAGTAAACAAGAAATAATCAGATAAAGCTGGAAGTAATTTTTTTTTTAAGTCCTATGTGTCATGTCTACAGCAGAAATATATGTGTCCCATTACTTCAGTGTTGATCCTGTGGCCATGGGGGAGAAGACTGCAGAAAAAAAGAGAGATTTGTGTTGCATTTCAATCTCCTAAGAAGAACAACATTAAATAAAACAATAGGAAGTTGTTTTATCTCTACATATTGGTAAATGTATGCTACTATTACTGGTAGCAAGGCAGAGGTCTGTATTAGCTGCAGGTTCACAAAGAATTTATAAGCTGTGATTTGCCTAATTTGTAAGAGAGCCTGGAGTTCTTTTTATCTTTTTTCTTATCAGTCAGCAACTGTCTAATGAACAGAAGACTGATTATTTTTGTTTAATTCATTTCAGTTTTGCTTAGCTTTGAGTGACTGTGCAGTGCAACAAACTGTTATATACTTTTGACATAGTTACATAATTAATTGATAGTGAAACAGGATTCTTCTGTGTAGCGCAAACCCAGGATAACAACGCAGTGTAGAGGAGCGCAAACATAGGATGACTGCATAAGCTTCAAAAACATGAGTGCAAGATGAAAACAGAATTTTCAGGGCTATTAACAAATCAACAAGAATCAATTACTGTTTTTAAAGGAATGCAGCTTCAGGAGGTTGATAAAATAATTTTCATGAAGGACAAAAAGAAAATAAACAACAGACATAAAACACAATATGTAAATTCTGGTAAAGCATGAAACTGCAGGCCAGTGAATAAAAAGCAATGTCTAGTGCATCCTGTAAAATTTGAAAGATTATTCTAAGAAGGCCATAGGATGAAGAAGAAACCATCATCATCACTATCACCATCATCTTCCTCTTGGTGAAGGTCTCCAAAAGCTGATGACTCACGATAACCTTCCTTCCCTTCTTTTTGAGGAAGACTACAACCATCAGTCTTAGATGCGCTGAAACTTCAAAGGTACTTGGAGGACAAGCATAAAAGCAGTAAAGGGAATATGTATGATTTTTCCCATCCTGATCAGGAATTCTATTCATGGCAAAACTGGCTGTTTCATTTCCACAGAACATTCAATTTTTGCTGAAACAACATTTAGAAAAAAGAATAGTTTTCCAAAGTTCTCAAAATTAGTAAACAAAAGTATTTGAAAAGGAACTCCTGGAATAAATCCAGCAGAGGGCTACAAAGATTTTTAAGGGACTTGACCATCTCTCTTATGATGATAGGTTCAGAGAGCTCGGCCTGTTAAGCCTTGAGAAGACTGAGAGGGTGTGTTACCAAAGTCTGTAAGTATCTGAATGGAGCGTGCAAAAAGATGGAGCTAACTTATTCTTGGTGCTTCCAAGCAATAGGACAAGAGGTATTAGGCAAAAACTGATGCACAGGAAATTCCTCCTGAATATGAACATGAACTTCTTTATTGTGAGTGTGGATGTCCAGTGAACAGATTCCCGGAGAGGATGTGAAGTCTCTCTCATGGGAGGTATTCAAGACTCATTTGGCCACAATCCTGTGCCATGTGCTCTAGGACAACTCTGCTTGAGAAGGGAGGTTGGACCAGATGCTCCACTGCGGTCCCTTCCAAACTGATCCATTCTGTGAAAATCTCCTGGTCACCTTTTGCTTTGGGTTTTGCATTGTGCCTTCAGAATAACCAAGAAGAACTTCATAAACCTTTAGACACTTTCCTCCTTCTGTACCTTCAGTGTAGATATTTACTTCCAAGTTTCTCATCTGAACAATTTTCATACTCAATCGGAAAAAAGAGGAGCATCTAAACTGCGATCCATCTCATATGTTAAATAGGTCTGTTGAATTGTACCTGGAAAATGTCTACTGTTTATTAACAGAAATTTAATTAAAAAATAAAAAAACAACCAACAAAAAAAACCCAAAACCCCACAAACAAGCAAAACCCCAAAACAAATAAAAAGCCCCCACAAACAACTGAAAAGAAACTCCAATAAAACAAAAACCAAGCATTTTGGCATTGCAGGCAGTCACAGTGATGAGAGATGACTTAAGTAGTCATTATGTGTGCTGTGGACATGTGCAAGGAACAATGGTAATAAATACTGCATCTTTACAGACAGCCAGTGGCTGTTTATTTGTAGTGTCTTAATTTGAAGGCTTGACAGCTTGTAAGTGTAGAGAGAAGCTTCTATTTTATCATTTAGCCTAAATATGTGTACTAAATATTTTCTGAGCACTAAATTTTCTGGTGTATGTATATACTAACTGGATTCTTTGATTCTCAAAGGATCTCTTTTTTTGAATAAACTTAGTCTCTATAGCCCCAAATACTCAGAGTACAGATTGGTAAGGGATTAGGGAACAGCATATTGATAAACAGTAAGAAAAAGCGCTCACATAGAATGTTAGAGTGGAAACATCTACAACTGAATTAATCAGTCTAGGTGGTCTTTAGAGACAATGGAAAGAAATAGGTACTTTTAGGCTTTTTCATATCCTAAAGTATATGTTTAAAACTGGTTAATTGAATTTTAGGCCAGAAGACACATTTCTTTCTTCTTTAAACTGTAAAGAATATCTAATGTGACCACTGAGAAGTGAAAACATACATTGTAAGTGGCTGAAGCTATTCAAGATGAATCCTCTTACTCTTGACTACTAATCTTTCCCCAAATCTTTTTTACATTTTCTTCAGTGAAGAGACAAATAGCATCTTTTCCACTTTCTGCCTCCATCTGTGAGCCTTTTTTGAAAGGCTAGGTTTAGAACCCAACTTTTTCTATGAATGTGCTTTATTATAAAATTTGTCTAATTTAGAAAATTTTAAACTAGTACAGTCTTAGGGAGGATAAAACCCACAAAAATACTCTTCATTGATTTTGTAAAGAAGGAAAGATTGGGTAAACCAAATTGCAGTAAACAAAGAGTCCAGTTATAGCCAGAGTACTAAAAATTATCCTACTTAAAAAGGTGAAAATACAATAACTGGTGCCCATAGAACACTAAAAACATATATATATATAACTTTTGTAAAAAGATATGAATATAGCATTACAGAAAAAAAAAAAACCAGTATCTTCAAGAAAACAAAACTTAGAATTGTCCTTCGAAATGTTTTTTTAACTGTGCAATCATAGCAACATGAACAGCCACTACAGTAAGTAGTGGTATTATCATAACATAAAAGCACAGTACTGTAGAAAGCTACAGTACAATAAGTTAGAACATGAGGATGGAATACTCTTTCGTGTTCAATAGATACATGAATCACCCAAATTAGTATCCTATTTCTAACAGTGACCATAAATGGTGCCATGAAAGAGGAAGAGTAGGACAAATACCTCTCCTAAGAATACGTCTCCTAGGAACATTCCAGACTTAATCTAATTTCACCTCAGGTGATTTCTGCAGATATACTACCTACTTAGTAGGTTAGTAAAAGTTTATTAGTTCTGAGTCTGGTTTTTATTACCTCCATCTGACAGACTGTAGTTCTATATTCTGTCTCTTGAGAAGGCTTTTGGTTTCTCTGATATAGCCAGGTTAGCAAAATTATTACAACAAGAAGGAACATGCATTTTAAAAATCTAACCATAATTATTTTGCAGCTGATGATCTGAAAATATAACTGATGTGAGGGGAGAGAGCTGAATTCTGAAACAGGTAGGGGCAAAAACATTTGGTGATGGAGGTGTTGGACGAGGGGTTATAATCCTTGCAAAAATCCTATGTCATACTCGGTACCCATCAATTTACCTCAAGGACTGTGTATTTTTTATTCAGTAAGATGGCAGTTATGTAAGGAAAAAAACATTTAAAAACCAAAATTTTATGCCTGCACTAACTGCATCTTGCAGGCACAGAATAAATATAGAAAGATATAATATCTGATAGATTTCAACAATATCTCCATATGTATCTTAACAAACTAAATTTCTCTTCTGTGGCCCTCCCAGAAAACTACTGACATTTTGAGGTTCTGGAGCATTTTCAGACTAAAGCTTTACTTTGATAAATTGCTATCTGAGGGAATGTAGAAAGATAATTAGCCAGATAAAAGTGTGATCTGGGAGAAAGAATGCAAGAGAGAAAAGCTGACAGCAAGTCTTAATGAAAAGCTAAAATCCAAGAAAAGATTTAGGTTCAAACTGTTTCTTTATGGCAGCTGAGGCCACCATTTAGTCAATGTTCTCTGTATGAAAATTAGATTTTTGCCTATTTTTGATGCCTGTGTTTCCACTGAAGGCATGGGCTACATTCTGCAGAATATAGTGGTCACTGTTCAGTTTATTCCTGATATAATTTAAATAATGCTCTTTAAACTGGAAATTTACCTTTACTGATTGCACCTGAAAGATTGCAACTCATACATTCTAGTGTGATGTCTGATAAACGAACTATACATGAAAGATCTTGAAAGCACTGTAAGAAGGTACTGTATTGTGCTCCACATTCAGAAGTTATCATCTTACTTTTCACAAATTCCCACAGCAGACCAATGTGAACAGTGGTCTAGATTTGCTTAGCCTGCTTCTATCTAGAGGATAAGTCATAAATGAGATGTGAGGGAGAGTGAAACTAATAAAAAATTGTTTGTGATTTCCAGCTTGGGGAAGACAACTGTGTCTATAAGTTAAATTTGGGATGAACATTAGGAAGAAAATAAACTGGCACTTAAAATGAACTGTTTTACTAAGCAACGTCATTATCCTGCTGGACAATGAGGCAAGAGTGTGTTAGAGATTTGTTTTGTGAACCTAGTTGTGCTATATAGGAGGGCATGATCTATTATGATTCGTTAATGCCCTGATCCTCTGGACTTTAGATTTGATAAGAAAAATCACTGTTCCTTATCTAAGAGCTAATATGGGAATGTTCTGTTGTTCTCTGAGTTTAATATAATTAATACACTTGAACTACAAATTTTATTTGATGTAGTAATCTTTATACTATAATGCATTCCTTAGAAATGTAAAAAAAACCCCAAAAAACAATAAAACCCAAAAAAACAGAGATGAGTATTTCTGAAATTATTAGCAATAATTTTTTTGATCACATATATATCAAAGGTAGTGAGTTTCATTTTAATGCTGAGAGAATGAAGAATTTTTAACTGACATATTTTCTAGCACTTACGAGGTTTAAAGTGACAATTTAAACTTTGTTCTTGTTCTAAAAAAATGTGAATATATGTAATTTTTTAAGCTCTCTTTCATCCTTTTAAATTACTTAACAGTCCACAATAATAGTAAAGTTATGAACTGAGGGAGAAGAAAAGCACTGTTAAAATTAAACTTTGACAGAAAGAAAAGGTAATAGAAGGAAATAATAAAAGAAAGGAGATACATGTCTTCGTACTAGTATGACATTAAATTGCAAGACAAGATTTTCTTTAAAACTGAAAAAACTTGCCCCATATATCATTCATATAGTAAAACGATATATAAAATGTGTGAACAATGGTTGAAGATTAGGTTTTCCTATTCACAGGGAGTATCTGGTCTTTAGAGGATTTAATATCCCAATGATATGAATAACTGTGAATAGAACAGCAATGTAAATAACTAATTTTCAATATATTCAAGATTAAAAGACGATCACAGTCAAGTAATTGCCTGCAAGTCTGACAGTAGCTCTCCATCCCTCTTTTTACATGAGACTGGTGCTCAGGTCAGGCTGTATTAGCTTCTAAACACTGTATAACTTCAAGTGCATTTCATTTTATCATTTGAGCTTACCAGGCTGCTTGAAACACATTTTAGAAACTTCTGATAAACTCCATTTTATAAAGGCTAGGAAAGTTAATTATGGAGTTTAAATGCAATATTTAGGTAGATGAAACTAAACTTGAAACTTAGCAACATATTTCTGTGAAATTGTTCATTTGGCATATTTAACATATTCAACTTTGTACATAGTAAAATGAACAAAATATGTCTCTTAGCAGACTGGACTTCTAGGGGGTTTTAAGGCTTTTTCCTACCTCTGCCTCTTTCTTTCCACAAATACATAATGCAAAAACTTGAGAAGAATGATTGTAAAATTCAAAAGATTTGAGCAGAACCTAGGACAGCTGTTGGTATGCCTCTCTACAGTGAACAATGTATTGGACAGATAGTGCAGTCAGCTATGGTAAATTTATGCACACATACTGTCTTAATTTGCTTGGATAAAAACCCACAATCTTGTTCAAATCAAATTAAATTTGTTGTAATTCATAGTCTATACAATTTAAAATATATTTCTAATAAGACTCAAGAATTGTGCCTAAATTCTTTGATTAAAAAAACCATTTCAATGTTTTTTCTGAAAAATAGAGGCTATGCTGCTCTGTACATTGCAGTTTTCTGGAATATTTTCTATTATTTAAACACCTTATGTTCATAATTTTCTTACAGTGTTAGCTCCCAAACTAAGACAGTGTAAAAGCAAAGGAATAGTGAAAGCTAACTGTATTTGAATTATAAATTAAAACCAAACAAACAATCAAACAATGTAGGTAAATATTTGCATTCTGCATGGTCATAATCCACTTTTAACATGCAATACCTTTCTATTAAATTATTTTTCAGTCATTAACATCATAACTATTATAAGGCGTATCAAATCCTGAGTTCAGTCATTGTATTTTTAGAGTGCATATGCCTATGCATTTCAAAGAAGATTTAACCATAACACAAATTTCCTATTTAATCGATCTTATTAACAGTAAGAGGCTATTGCTATGAAAAAAAAAAGGGCAAAATATTCTTGAAAAAATTTTGTGAGGATGGGTATGGTGTGTTTTAAATCACGCTATCATTTTCTATTGGGCAGCAATACAACAGCAGTCCAAAGCAAAGCAGACAATTGATCTTCAACAATGATCTATAACACTAGTTATCCATCAAGACTTCCACTGACAGACTCCTCTTATGATTGCACTGTTGAGATTCTGTACTCCATCTTCTTTGAAGTTAGATTATTTCACTTTATCAATATGCCTGGTCTACACCAAAACTTTAGGTTGTCATTTGTCAAAGCTTTCCAAGACTGGCAAAATAAGAACTAGTTGATAGCAAAATTTTATCTCAGTGAAGTTCCTGTGGACTGCTACTGCATGCTTCAAAAATACTTGCTATAAATATGAATATTCTTCTTCTTTTTTTTTCTTTCAATACAAATCCATAACTTTCCTCTAACTCTCTTAGAAGTTTCCAGAGCACTGAGCAGAAGGAATGATGCAACAGAATCTGACACAAAAATTTAGAAGAGAGTTTACAGGGTGAAAAACCCTGTGGCCTCTGTTGCACACTGGAACCTTTTATAAAAACAAAATAAAAAGGAAAAAAAAAAAAGATCAGTATGTCTAAAGTGCCTCCCAGCTCTCATGTTATTGCTCACAGACTGATGCTAGTAGTCCATAACATTGAAGACACTTGAGAAGACTTATAGTGCATACTTAATTCACCATTAACAAAAAGAAATCAATCAGAGCTGCCATTAAATGATAGTACATAGGTTTGAAAATAGATTTGCTAGCACTCTAGATCACTTGAGGTCTCTGTGTACTCCCAGATTAGTTTGTGACAAACTTCTCCATACACGTCTATGCTCCAAAAACAACCCTTTCAGCATCCACAGTTCCCACAGCAAATCTAACTCCATCTTGAATTAACTCCAGTCTATTGTCTGTTTTGAGGCAGTGTATCAGCTGGTTAGTGTCATTTGTTGTTCTGGTTCACTCTGTTTCTAGAGCTAGAGAAGTGAACCATAGTTCTCTGTGCAGCTTTCCCTGTGGCATTGTGCAGTCCTCAGGGATTGAAACCTTCTGGTTTCAAAAACAGGGGAGTAGTTTAAGGGTAAACTATGTAAATGATTAGAGAGAAATCTGAAGAGACCATGAGAGACAGCCTGTAGAGACAACAGAGGTGACCCTATAGCCTGCCTTCAGGACCACACTTGGTACCCTTGTACTGACCCACCTGACCGCATTGTCAACCGTGAAGGACAGAGGAATCATGTTTCTCCTGAACACTGAGCTTACCTGTGGCTAAGTGTTTTGATATCTGACCATTGTAGTCTTCATACTGTTGCTTTAGTCCAAAAATGTGACAGAGACACAGGGTTTCAGGGTGTCTTCTATATCCCACTTCAGTCATCTGTTTTCTATGCTGAACTGTCCTAGTCTGTTGCTGTTACACAAGTGAAACTATCATGGCTCTTAGACTATCCTTTATACCTCTTTCATCCCTATCCTATTTTGAGAAACACTCATTACTGCATTATGAAGGTACACAATGATTTGGTTTTCATTCTTTTACTAATAATTATGAATTTTTACTATTTCTTTTTTAACTTAAGTCAGTGATTCACAAAATTACCTAAGGGCTCATTGTAAGCCCTACAATGAGCTTACTTCCAACAAGTTCAGAGATTAACATTTATAAAACAGATTGAATTTCAGTAGATGCTTGCTTTACATCTATTTATGTGTCTATTTATTTATGTTTTGTTTATTTATGTATTGTTGATGCCAGTGTTTGTTTGGTTGGTTGCTTTGCTTTGCTTTGCTTTGCTCTTAAGTTAATATTCTTACTTAAAGCTAACTGATCACTCATACCCAGTCTGTACTCTGCACATAGCCTGTAATCTTGCACTGTTCTTGAATTTTTCCCATAATTACTGAAAATTATTAAGCATAGATAATAGGTCAATTAAAGAAGATTTTCAAAATTTCTAATCTTAATCATATGCATTATATCTCCTTACTTGTTTGCTTACCCATAACCGAATTTATTTTCACTTGAGAGATGGCAATGTTCACAAAAATCTTTTTGGGTTACAATATATAGCTCTGACTTTGGTAATAAAATGATTGTAGTATTTAATAATTATTTAAACAAATTACCTCTGAACTATTAAAAGAATGTATACCAAAAAACTGTATGAAATACAAATAGTAAACTCATAATTGAAAAACCTAGTTTTTCATTAAATTCTAGGTTGCATTCTGAAAACCTTCCTTCCCTTACTAAAATGCAGAATCACAAGGATATGCTATCATACCTTAAAGCAGAGATGAATTGAAAGGATGAGTTTTATGGCCACTGTCACTACACAAATGTAAGTAGATTTGGTTACTCAATGTAAATTAGAAAACATTCTTCCTCACATAATGAACAGTCACTAATGGTCTGGTAGTCTGGACAATTAGTTTCACTAATATGGTAGAACACAGTCAAGGCCATGCTTAAAAACTACATTGATGAGGCAGTAATGTAAGCAACAGATGTTCTTTTGGCTAATGAGGAAAATTCATTAATATCTGGAGCAACCAAAAGAGTAGAGGCAGGTAAGATTTAGTAATCTAATTATTACAGATTTAGAAGGGATTAGAAAGGAAGGAATAATTACCCAATTATTTAGAACTTTTTATTTGTGGGTGAGTTGTAGGTTGACAATGTTGTCAATGGTGACTTCAATTTTATTTTTATTCATACAGTAAATAAGGGGTTTAAAAAATCACCTTCTTTGCTTAAAATTATCATTACTACACCCTATAAAATGTTATTCAAAATCTTCCCTATTTATTTCATAGCAGATTTTTGTTACTAAAAATGTCTTTGTCTTTGTAGAACTTAATAGGAACAAGTGCTGCTTTAAAAATAAAACTGGAAGTAATGTCACTACTTAAAGAAGCTTATAGTTTAAATTAGATAGAAAACAGAAAGAAATGACAGCAGGCCACAGAGGCAATGAAGAAACAAAGTGGAAGGAAGTAAACTGAATGAAGAAAATTATCTTGGGAGTTTTATTTAAGATGGTAGAAGTAGTTCATAATTTTTTCTTCATTTTAACTTTCTTTTTTCACCTTCTTCTGTTGTCGTTTTTTCAGTCTTTGTAAGCATGTAAATTCAGGACCTAAATAAGGTGAGGGAAAAAAAAAAAGGTTGTGATTATCTGAAGGTCAAGACATGTATTGAACAGTCAAGTTCATTAATCATCCAAAGTTTTTTTTATAGATCCCTTACATTAATCAAAAGCATAGGAAATATCATCAGCCTTAAAAAAACTTAGGATTTTTTCAATAGAAATGAGAAAAATATATTATGAATGAAAATTCATCACCTCTTCAAATAAATTTAGTTTATCCTTATAATAATATCTAAATAAATACACATATTCTGTACATAAAACACTTTCCAAATTTATCAACCTATAAACAAAATTGTAGGAAAAAAGAAACTGATAGTAAGTGGTTCACTGAGGTCCTTCTAAAGATACTTAGAGAAAGAAAGAAGACTGTCCCTATTGTTTCCTACATACTTATGTACAATTATCTAAAGCTTTAAAGTTTTGAAACTCTTCTTACTTTCCTGATTCCTCAAAAGTAATAAGCGGTGTCATCTTTTCTTGCACACTGTCCCAAACTAAGGATGGCATCAGCCGAAAGACAAAAAAATAAACATTTGTGTATGGAAAAATGTAGTAACTTTTCAAGTATTGAATAATTTCAGTGGTGAAACTGCTAAGCTAACCCCTTGTCTGATCCTACTTACAGGTGACTAGTCAGGAATGGGCTGGCGCCCTGTGCCCAATTCTTCAGACATACCACATCTATGAGACTGAAATCAGAACACAATTTAGTTTGAAACCTTGAAAACAGTGAAAAATGTGGTAAATAAAGAAAATTATAGGGATAAAAGTGAAACAAACATAGGAAACTTTGAAATACATATTACCTAAATGTAACTAAATAAATTAGTAACAAGCATATAATAACAAAATAATAATATATTATTTTCATATATTAATTTGGTGAAGTTTTTTAACCCCTTTCTAAACACAAAGTTTTAAATCAGTCATGATCTGTGAAGAAATAATATTTTCCAGCTGTTTCATAGGTATATCCTAAAAAGAAAACCCCAAAAAGACAGCCAGTAAGACAGTCTTCATTACAATTTTTATTTATATTAATGAAATACTGTTAAATTTTAGTAGTGACAAATAATGCAGACCAAGTATAGAAATCTTCTGATAGGGAGAAGTGTCTTCATGTCAGTTGTGACAGACTGGGAACACGTCCATGAAAAAATGCGCATAAAATACTGTATGTGATCTCTTTCCAAGTTAAGGTGGCTGAACCTACTCAACAAGAACTCAGGAAAACCCTCTATACCTCTTGCTCCCAAAGATGAACTGTGATATGCACAGTGATTTGCAAAGCTCAACAGGTCAAGATTCTTCCCCAACCTGACTTCACAGAAAAGCAGATACCTCTACACTATTTCCATTATCAGCAATTGTGAGTACCTCACAGCAGTCCCAGAGCCAGATGGTATGGGTAAGTTTTTCTTTTAATGCAAAGATTTAGTGCAGACTATCCTCTGTTGTGAAATCGAGTTTTACCACAACAAAAACAGCTATTTGTACTCTGAGTGCAAATTAATGCATATACTGCCAATTCCAAGAGTCATGAACTGGAATAAAACAGGAGGCATAGCCACATTTCTGTAAGAACATGTCAATAGGAAATTTATCTAATTTTCCAAGCTGCACAGAAGCTTGGCCTCTCTTAAAGTTGGGTTCAGAGTTACCTCTATCTGTGCATGATAAGCATGTTTTTTATTAGGGATTTGATGTTTTGGCTATTCAAAGACTCCAAGACTGATTTTAGAAACAGTGAGTTTACATAACCACAGAAATTTCTGTGTTGGAAGAAACCCACAAGGATCATTGAGTCCAACTTTTAAGTGAATGGCCTATATAGAGGGGTTGAACCCACAACCTTCGTGTTAGTAGCATCATGCTCTAACCAACTGAGTTAGTCTGAGGGCTTTTAGGGACAGTGTGCAATATTGTTTAAGATTACTATTACTGTCTATTTCCTTACATTATTTTTCAGACTTGAAAATAATCTTCCTGGGAGTTCAAAGAAGCAATTATGCTGCACTTGCTTAGTCTTCAAGATTTAATATTTTTTAACTGGATAAGAATGGATTAATCATGTTACATTGGTTTTATTTAAAAATTAAGTGAATTATCAGATTCCAAGCTCTTTAACAAGGAAACTATGGACTAGGGTTATTCAAGATCATCAAGTAATGTCAGTAAGACAGAAAAATTCAAATTGCTAGAGCAATCAGGATAATATTTTATTTCCACTTTCAAAATAAGTTTTTCATTTAGAATATATTATTCCGTTTACAGGAGTTATGTTTTTAGGGGAAGGTACTAGAGTATCATGCAAACTCTGTTTAATTACTATAGCATGTAGATTAGTTTCACGTACAGGAAAGGTGAAAATAGGTCTTAAGCAGTAATATGTGTGAAATAGAGTAGTGGATCACAGTCCTACAGTCCTACTGGTCTTATCTGTAGAGGTTTTTTTTGTTTTTCGGGGTTTTTTTTGATGGGCAACACAGCTGAATAGTAATCTCTTTTTCTTTTTTTCTTCTGTCTCTTGCTCTAAATTCATGGCAATTTTCTTTGTGACAGCACTGATTTTCATCAGACAGATTGGTAAGTGGATGAGGATAATAATTCCTCCTTATTGAAATTCTTCAAACGCATTACAGTTTTCAGAAATAAACCCCATGAATTTATAAATTAATTATTAAGTATTTTTTTTTAAAATTAATAATAATCAGTACTCATAAATCCATAATATTTGCTTTATTGTTTTGGCTTATTGTCCACTTGTCTGTTTAGTAAAGCATAGCCCATCACAGAGCTGTTAGCACTCTGGAACTAGGACAAAGACAACTGTGCTCAAGTTCCACTTCTCAGTCAAGAAAAACAAAGTATTTAGTAAATGCAGCACCATAATTTAATGATATAGGCCTGATATTTCTAACCAAAGTTGGTATTTCGAACTGTTTTCTGACAAAAAGTTTGTCAACTCTCTTGCTTTTCTGTACTAAGTTTCAGTTTGAACATCAATGCTAATTAAAATAATGACAGTCTTTGCTAGCTTTAGCTGGCTCTTAGTCTACAATTAAGAGAGAAGGTAATTACTGTTATACTGCCAAAGCACGCAGAGAAATACTTTAATATGAAGGCCAGCTTGGATGGGGTTTTGAGCAACCTGATCTAGGGGAAGGCATCTCTGCCTGTGGCCAGGAGGCTGGAAGTAAATGATTTTTAAGGTCCTTTCCAGCACAAATCATCCTATGAATTCTATTATTTCATAATGTTATTTTGATATTATAGAGAGCAAACAGTTCATATAATTTTATTTCATGTGTTTTAATAAGAACTAGAAAATAAATATTAATGAGTGGTGTACCTCAACACTCTATACTGGGACCAATACTGTTTAAGATCTTCATCAATGACATGGGCAGTGGGTTTGAGTGCAAGTTTGCAGATGACACCAAATGGAGTGATGCAGTTGATGCTCTAGAGGAACAGATGCCATCCAGAGGGACCTTAACAGACTTGAGGAGTGGGTCCACATAAACCTCATGAAGCTCAACAGACTGGGGAATAAATGGATTGAGAGCAGCCCTGCTAAAAATGACTTGGGGGTACTTGTGTATTAAAAGCTGGACATGACCCATCAATGTGCACTCTGCTGCCCAGAAAGCAACTGTATCCTGGACTACGTGAAAAGAACTGTGGCTAGTAGGTCGAGGGAGGTGGTTCTCTCCTCTTCTTCACTCTTGTGAGCCTATATCTTTAGTACTGCACCTAGTTTTGGAGTCACCAATACAGGAAAGCATTGGGATGTTAGAGTGGGGCCAGAGGTGGGCCTTGAAGATGATCAGAGGCCTGGAGTACTTCTCCTGTGGAAAAAAGCTGTGAGAGTATGGCCTGTTCATCCTGGACAAGAAAAGATTCTTGGGAGACTTTATTGTGGCCTGTCAATAATTAAAGGGGTCTAGTAAAAAAGATGGAGAGAGACATTTTTACCAATCACACAATCATAGAATGGCATTCCTGATTTTTCATCTTCTTCATTGTCATATCTCTTCAATTTTACAAAATAGGTAAATGAAATAATACTGCTTACATTGCATTGACAATACAAAATGTCTTTGAAAGATCTAAATCTCATTGATTTAAACCACAGACTTAGGATTCATTAATATATTCAGGAGTTCTTAGTATGACAGGATTGAGATTAATTTCAAGATTGTGACATTTAAATTTAGATGTCTGCTTCCATTGCCATCAGTGGAGATCAATGGAGCCCACAGAACAAACACCATGTGAGGGTCAAGTCAGTTAGTCAGTTGTCCAGAGATAACTGATAATACCTGAGAGGCGCCAGGATATATTAGAACTCCACACAGAGATGACAGATATGACACTCAGGAGATCAACATCACTGTAGAATGGCATCTGGAGGACAGCCAGTATTTGCTGGGGCATCACTCATCTTCCTGGACAACTCTGTTGAGGCATTTGAACAGAGTCCATTGTATCTGTTAAATGTCTTCATGGAAGGCCAAGGAAGAATTACAGTTGGCAAGGCTGAACTTTAAAATTAATTTAGTGGTTCATTTGCAGTCTACAGACAATTTTCTTAATGAAAGGTTTTTACTGATCAGCATGACTGGATGTCAGAAAGGCATAAAACACAACAGAGACATTAAGAAAAGAGTTAATTTCACAAAGGACTTCTTTGAACAGAAGAATCCAAAATGGTATTCTTTATAGGGATTGACATCTTCAAAAGTCCAAGCTTGTTTGTTCTTGCTTGCTGCAGTTGTTATTTTTCAAGATTAAAATAATCTAGAAAGAACTGTATAAAATATGGGGACACTGTATTATGATGCAAAGATAGTGTACTAAAATTAGATACCGAACCCTTTAAAAAATGCAGCCAAGTCCAAATGTCTGATGACACAAGGAGTTCCCTAGAGAGAAATAAATAAATAGATAAATAGTTTTAGACCTGTTAATAAGCTTTTATAACTGTAGTAGTTTATCATTTTGTTTCTCTACTGAAAATTAAAAAAATAATTATTTTAATTTTTAGTATGGGTAGATGATAAAATTCTGAACCTCCATATATATATATGTTAAAACATTAGTGAAACATTTAGTTTCTTATTTACAGTTTCATTTTTTTCTCTGCATAATAGCTAGGCAAATATGACATCAGGAAACAGTGTAATTTGTTGCAAAAATAAATTTTTTATGTCCACTTCAGCTATTTTCTTAGGGTCTGTTACTTGCACCCATTTTTGTGGATTTATGGCAAACCTACCATGTCAAGAAGTTTTCTTGGTGTGTGTTCTAATTTTGTGTCGAAGTTCTTAAATCCTGGGAAGGCCCTTTACTTTGAGAATGAGCAGTATACTATCTTGTTAAAACAGAGATTTCCTTATTTCATATTGTAGACCTACATGGAAGACAAGGAAAACGAAGTGATAGGACAAATGAAAGCCCTGCCCTGTTTTGTCAGAAGTACCTGCAGAGGGATGGACTATAGCTCAGATATAAATAATATAATACAGTCTTCTATTTTATTTAAAGTTGTGAATCAATGGTATTGTGAGCATGTTAATTGAACTACAGTTTGGAAATCCATTCTGTGAAAAACAAAGCAGCTGTTTTTATTACTGTTGCTAGTTACAAACTGGACAATTAAGGCTATTTGAATTGGCAGAATTAGGGTTTCTGTAAGGCTTACTGCAGACATTTTTAGAAAAGTCACTTCAGGTACTTTCAACTTCTAATTTGTCATTAAAGGAGAAATGAAAGTGAATAATTTAAAAGTATCTACAGGCAAAGCAGTTTTACTACTCTTTAGGGATGAAGAAAAAAGTTAAGAATGCCATTTGTCTGAAGGCATGTTCAGAGATGACAGCTTGACTATTGAGTACTGTCTGAGATATTCTGTAGATATCCCAGTAGACTGGCAAATTTATTCCATATTACCTCTTAGTTGCCTCATAGACACTGGGTTCTGCATTTAGGTGGTGGGACAATTACAGCCCTGTTAAGAAAGACAATGGGCTGTTGTTCTGTTCACGAAAGGCAGATTTAGTTTGTTCTTAAATTTTAGACACATATATATGAACTTGATCCTTTTTAATTTATTGATGTTTTCAGATAAATCTGAGTAGAGGGATCTCCACAGCTTAGGACATAAGGAAGAGAGAACTACTCCTTTTCCCGTATTTTTATCTATGGGCCAATTCTCTGTCCTGCCATAGATGTGCAGACAGTCATTAGAGAAGTTTCCATGACCATTGAGGTCATACTAAAATCATGCTACAAATATCAATCATATCTCTTGAAAGCACTATTTCGACTAGGATAATAATAAAAAAAAATTGTTTGATGTCTAGTCCTTAGACATAGCTTGTGATGGAATCTCCTGCTGAAGATATTAGAAATTTATTTTGATGAGTATTAATAAGTAATTGTTACAATAATCAAGTTACTTATATATTTTATATATAATATGTACTCTAACATGAATTACACAGTTAATTAAAATAGAAAAATATATATTAGGTTTAATCTTCTTTAGGTTCTGGAGCTAAGTAGAAAAATTCTCCATCTTCTACTTTCTCAGAGTAGAATATAAGGCACTAAAGTTGTCATTTTCCTCAAAGCTAAATGAACCGAGCTAACATGACATAGCCATATCAGTCTTGATCTCTTTGATAGACTGGAGGTGTTAATTTTCACTCTATATGCATTTACAGTATTAAAATGCAATGACCTATCTCTAGTAAGAAGTTACAATAGTGAAATATTAGGAAAAAAGCAATTACACAGTAAGGCAGAAAAATAAAAGGCAATAAAAGGAAAGACTAAATATTTTTCTAACCAAATACATGTACTTTGAAAAGGAATACATGGGATTCATTTACATGGCTTCTGGGGGAATAATTTAATTCAATTATCTACTTTCTTAGCCTTGAAATTCAAATTATTCATTATGTACCTGATAAAAAGAAAGAAAAATATGAAAACAAAGTAGATAATACTTTTAGTTTGGCATGCTGACTAAATAAGAGTGGAATGCAATGCACAAGTGTGGTAATAGAGTTATTTAAACTGAAAGAAACTGAAGAGATTCCTGCACTGCAGTGTACACATTATACTTGGAGGGGGCTGTCCTTCAAAATATTATCAAACTGTCTTCATAGCAACAGGACTGGGTAAAATTAATAATGAATTTAACTGAAGTAAAAGAAAACATTCTTGATGTGATGTTTCTAAAATGAAAGACATAATGCTTTTGATTAAAGCAAAATTTAAGATTCTTCAAAAGAAATCTCAAAATAATGAAAAACTTCTAAGCTACATATTACAACTTATTTTGCAAAAATTTTTACTATTTTAATTAAACAAGAAATAGACCAGAATCCATGCTACATGGACAGTTGGTACAAGTTGTTGTAAGTCCATTGACCTCACCAAAAAATGTATTGAACTAGCTGAAAAGGTGATCTGAGAGTACAAAAAACCCCCAAAAAAACAACCCTTCAGTCTTCCTGCTATTTTTTCTTCCACAATGTAACAGGTGAATGCAGCAATAAATTATGAATATGCACATGCATTTTAATTACTTATTATTGAAGTTTTACTATGCAGTTGTGAATTATGGAGGTATTGCATCTTAATTAGAGGGCAGGACAGATGGTGAAAGCTCAGTCTGTGTTAAAATAACCTCAGATGCCCAATGACTATGCAATTCAAGAATCATTTCATAATAACTGAGCTAATTGTTTAGCCAAAATAATTAAGATATTCTATGGACATTTTTAGTATAAAAAGTCATTGAAACTATGTGGCTTCTCCATATGTTTCTTTCCTTCTAATTTCATATTAGCTCATAATTTTTTTTTTAATCTTTTATTTGTGGGATAGATAAGCATTAGATTGTTGAGTGGAAGGAAAGAAAGAAGGCATAAATTTAGTTTCTTGAGTCTGGAAAAACCAGAAAACAAAACAAACAAAACAACAACAACAAAAACCCACAGGAGATACATTTTCAAAATCAGAAACTGCAAACAAATTCCACCTCCATTGTATTCATGCACATCATTTAACAAAAAGCTCAATTCTTTACAGCTATGGTGCTGTACTGGAGCAACACAGAAAGAAATGTCCTAACAAATTTCCTCTAAGAAAAAAAGTTTGAGGTTTTCTCCTCTAACAAGCCATTTCCTAGGACATAGAGATAATGAAGGTATGGGGAAAACAACAATAGGAAGTGATAACTAAAAAAACCAAAAACAAAAAACCCCAAAACAAACAAAAGAACAAAACAAAGAATAGTTCTTATTTTATATTTGTGTGGTATATTTGCTTCCTCTGGATACAAATACCATACATTTTCTGGCTAGGAGAGTCCATTATCTTTATCTAGTATAACCTCTCCAAACCAAGAACTTAGACCATCCAAAAGAATCTAAAGGGAACAATTCTACCCTGTGCCATGTACTATTGTAAAGAAGTGCATTCACTCATGCAGATTTTATGACTGTGTAAAAATTGTTTTGCCTTGAATGCTATATGGATATGTATGCTATATGGAATGCTCTATGGATATAGAAGCTAGTAACGGTTCTTCCTTCTGCTCAGAAAACTGGTGAATGAACCTACGAAGCAAAAGGTTTCAGAAAAAAAAAAAAAAAAAACAATACCAAGAACACCACAACATAAAACTGTCCTGTGGTCCATTGGGATACTAAGTACAAACTGTGCTATAACTGCATCAAGTATGAGACAGAGAAATGTTAAGCTGACTCCCATATCTCAGTGAACTTAATAACCATGTCACAGCAACTGTGGCGGGGATATCTAAATGGCATTGTTATCCTAGTATAATGGTTTCCTTTTGGAAGAAAATTTCTACATATAACCTAGAAGGAACTGCAGGGTATTCTAATATCCCAGTCCAGATGATATTGCAAGGTACACCATGATACTCACCCACCTCAAAAATACAGGACTTTGTTTTTAACTAGTTTGAACAAATTTCCCAAATATTTTTATATTATTTCCATATTCTTATGCTGCTGTATTTTAACAACACTTGAATTATTTATTATGTAAAAGCAATTGCAGGAATTTATGAGAACAAGTCTTATGAAGGGCCTTATGAGTTTGTGTGTTTACTTCAAAGCTTAATCATTCTATGATTCTAAGATAACTGAATCATACTGTAGAACAAGTTTTTTAAATAACAGCTATGGCCTGGACTACTTCAGAAAAATCCAGCCCGATATATTTTTTTTAGCTATTAAGTTTAGCCTTCAATATTCTAACAGTTTACATACAATATACAATGAATACAATAGCTCCAGTGGGGCTAAACCCCCCAGATTTACAGAAAAAAATAGAAGAAGCTAAAATAGAAGATAGCACAAATCAATCAGTAATGATTAAGCCTACAAGTCAATAAACCTCTCATGTTTCTTGATGTTGGGCAGGCAAAAGCTATTTAAGCACTTTCTGCACATTCAGCTTATGCTGTGGCTCTTAGAAGGCTTGTGCTGAATTTGCTGACAACATTTTCCAAGTACACTTCTGAGGAAAATATTCTCCACTTTATTTTCTGAGGAAAGTGGAGTTGCAAATGCAAGTTCAAAACAGCAACATTCATATAACAGCATTGATCACCAAGCAGGTAGAATAAATTCAAATATGCATATTTGCTAATGTACATTTCTCAACAAAGTAACAGTATAAGGCTTTTACAAATTACTTCTCCCCCACCACTGCTTTTTGTATTGGAAATACATAGTGCTTTTCCTAAGAGACTTGCTTGTTTTCTTCATCTACAGGAAACATTATTGCCCAGGCTTTCTGCAAGTACAAACAAGTGTAGTAATGTTGAACCATGTGGAGTGTTGGGGAAAAGAAACACAAAAGAAACCCAACCAAAAAAACCCCAAAATAAAACAGTGATAATTAATATACAAATCTGAAACTAGTCCTAGATTAACAGATTTATTATTCTTATCTTTACCTCCTTACTACCTAGCAATGTGAGCCAAGACTGGCAGTGAGTAAATACACAGCTGTAGGCAGGAACATCCTTTAAAACATGGGTTTGTGGTAATGCCTCCCCACTAAGAAGGGATTCCAGTTACTTATGAATCTGATTGTAAGGTGGAGAAATTAAATTACAGAAACAGAGAGTGTAACTGAAAGGAACATGAGTCTACATATGAAATTCAGAGTGAAGTACAAATGACAAAATTTGAAAATCACAGATATGAAGGGAACACATATGCCATTTTGATTCAGCTCAATGAGGAAAGGAGGATGCTGGTTTACGGCTGCTAGAGAAACCACACAAAGAATTGCTGACATTCTTTTAGTTGTCTGAATAGTCAACATGAAATTAGTCATCTTATCTGCAAACAGGTATTTCTAGGAGTGATGCAACATCAGCTTTAAATATCATCAGTAGAGTTAAACTGATATGTATACTGCTAGGATGATTACTAAAAGTGGTGGTCTGTATTCAGGGATGGTCTATATTGTGTGGAATGCTGGCTCCTTAGTTACTGTATATATATATGGAGTTAACGGTTTCTTGAATGACTAAAAAAACGTCCTCTTTACAAACTTATATTTATCCCACCCTAATGAAGCAAATACCTACTTTTCCTCAATGTCAAAATAGCAAGTTTTGCTTGCGGAAAGCAGCCCCCATCATTGCGCTAATGCCAAGGCTATCACTGATATTACCAGTTTCAAAACATAGAATCATTTATGTTGGATAAGACCCTTAAGATTGTCAAGTACGTCTGTAAGCCTAATACTGCCAAGACCACTAATAGAAAAAATATTTAAAATAAAGGCAACATAAGATGGAGTATGGCCTGAGACTGGCAAAAACAAACAGGTAGAAGTGCTACATATCAGAAGTTACTGATTATCAGAAGACCATGACCCTAAGATAAAGTATTAAAAGAAAATGAAATCAATCTAGCCAGGATAAAGATGCTCTCTTATGGTAAGACAGATGGGTTTTGATCCTAAATTGGTTATAAGTCAAATTTTCTTAAAATTTAAAGAATTCAGACACAGTAAGATTGTCAAAAGCATGCCAGTTCTGTCTGACATAGCACAGAATTAATGGCTAATTGGTGGTGATGAGCAAACTCTGAGAACAGCTTTTAGCTGTTTCTGATTATTTAAGTAGTTCTAGTTTATAAATCTCAGGACCAGAAGACTTCACAGGTTTGGGTTTTTTTTGGAGTGGGCTTTGTTTTTGTTTTTGTTTTTTTTTTCTACACCTATAGACTATCTAGATGGGCTCATAGGCATGTGATAGAAATTTTCTGTTTGTTTGGTTGGGGTTTTTTGCCTTTTTTTTTTTAGCTAGATTTCCTTACTTGCACAGCATTATTTATGTAGATAAAAGAATTATTCAGGAACTGATAGTCTCAAAACCACATGAAGCAATGCAGGCATATAGGCAGGAAAAAATTTTGGAATGCAGGTGGAGGATTAGAGAAACGGAGAGAGAGGGTTAGAAATATACCTACAATTTTGCTAGTATTGTATTAGTTGAAACTTTATTTACATTTTTGTATGAAATTAGAGCTAGTATGTGATTACTGATTTACAGTTTTCATTGTAAAAGTCTACTTCATCTTCTATCTTGAAAAGGCTCTGTTTCTGTTACTTTTAATTAGCCTTTTATTCTTCAATCTCCTTGCTGCTTATGCATTTGCTATTCTTCTCCACCATTAGGATATTGGTTAAAAGATCATAGACATTCATATAATCATGAAGGAACAAACTTAGAAGATTCAAAAATATTTTTATTGAAGTTATTCTTATAAGGCAAACTGAACCTTATCTGCTACTGTTTGACTTTTGTGATACAGTGTTGCAATAGCTGGAAAAAGAGCATTACCTTTTTTGTTGTTGTTGTTTTTTCTTTGTTTGTGAAAGGGTAAGGCCACCTTAAAAACAAATCAAAGAAAGTCTTCTGAATACAAAATAATAGGAAAAAAAAAAAGGGAGTGAATTAGTTTTTTATGTCGATTTGAGGTTAGGTAGGATGTCTTCCTTGTAGTCATGTTTGCTTCCAATAACTGGAGCATGCAGATATGATCAGATACATTGTCAATTTGATGTCAATGGAAAAATTTCTGTTATTTTCAATGGAAACAAAGCTCAGTGCTTTTTTAAACTTACTCTTCAAAGGCCTGTTGTATTAGGATGGACCAAATTTTCAGGTTACATGATGTTCCTATACTATCTCCACATGCAAATTATTATTATTCCATTCACGACATTCAGTTTGAGGCCTGATTATCATATTTTTTTCAATTTTTGTCATTTTTATTGCTGGATCTGCAAAACGGAAGAGGAAAGTCTAGGGTGAAACTCTTTCCCTCAATTAGTTCTTTATTTTATAGCTACCGTTCCTGCTCATCCCGCATATAATTAATGAAAGTAACTTGATAATAAAATCTAGTAATACTTTATAGTTTTCCTTTGTATTATTTTATCTGATGCATGCGGGTACTATTTGTCTCTTTCACATAGTCCATAATTCTAAAAGATTGGTCAGTGCACAATACTGCCAACTGTGTAATATTTTATATTAATCTCTACTCAACCTTCTAGAATAATTTATAATTCAACTCCTAGCATCTGGACAGAGTCTCACTTCCTATATTTAGTCCTTATATCTAGGTTATTATCTGTTTAATACATCTTATGTAAATGAGATAATACTGATTTCATAAATAAGACCTTTTTTCCCCCATCATCACATTCTGACAAAATGCTTCTAGGTTACCCCTGTTTAGTGAATTTTTCCCAAAAAATATTCTGATCTATTCATTTTATGTTATTCTTGAACAATTTGCCATCACCATCTGTTTATGGACCAAAGTATCCTCAGCTTCTCTGAGTCCTTTTCTTAAATCTGTCTGTCACTTTTCTTTTCAGACCTCCTGTTCAAATTTCTGTGACTAATCTTTTTCAGGTTACTCCTCCAGTAGAATACTGCAAAAAGAAAGAAACTTAGATGCTGCCTGTATTTTTTCAGTGAACTTTGATTTTAAGAGATTTATTAATCTCTCCACTGATTAATTTATTTTTTTAACATCTTTAGCTTTGCTCTTTGTTTTCATCCCAGGCCTTTTTATTTTGAAAAATACTTACATAATTATGCAAAATGTTTGTCATTATCTCTAGGTCTATTGTTTCATTATCTAACTTAAGGGATGGATTTGATTCTTATTTCAACCATTATGTTCAGCTTTATGCCTATAAAACAGTCAATAAGTAGCCTCTCCTTTTAGTTATCAGTCATTTAGTCATACAGATATTTCTAAATCTTAGCATTGGGAACACTAGAGGCTTAATATAACAGAGAAGAAAGATAATAAAGGGTCAGCTGTGGAATCATCATTCCTATTTAGAATTTGAATCATAATTGTACTATGGTATTGTTCATTTTTTACCATGAATTATATGTATTCACTTAATCTCTCTGATCAAATACTCTTATGTGACACACCATTCATATGACAAACCTATTCTACCACAAATGTACTGTACAAGAATGCTCTTGGGTTTTCCTTTGTAACCTTTCCCTCTCCTGCATTCACCCCTTTTTTCCCTCCCATTCTTTTTTTTCTAGCATTCTATAACAGAAATGTTACCTTCATCAGATAGCTATTCTCTTACCCTACCTCAAGAAAATGTATGTTGAGTTTCTACTTGCTTATTTTATTATACTCCTCACTTGGATGGAATCACAGCTTTATATTTTATGTAGTCATCTCTTTTCTTTGCCATAAACACAGTTGTCTCATCCTGTATGTTATTGTTTTAACAGAATATATGTATAACTATATATACACTACACATGCATACTCCCATATATACACACCAGTAAGGGGATTGGAAATCACTGTGATGGGAGAGTTTAACAGGTTAACAAGTCAAGCCAATTTTAAATCTTAAAACAAGGTTAGATTGACATTTTACAACAGCATCTCTTGTGCAAATGACCATTTTTTATGCATTATGGCCACTTATATGTACAAAGATGTTTGTCCATAACCTCATACCCTCATGACCTCATTAGCTGTGAGCAGGCAATGCAATGGAACCACTGATTTACCGCTTGCCTTTATGGCTAGAGTTCATAAGCACCAAGGGCAAGGTGATCAGACCAGAGAGATCTGTCATGAAAGAAATCAGACCTGGAGTGAGCTTGTCTTTTTTCCTCCACAGTTTCTTGCTTATTTGTGGTATTTTGTGTTCCATAACTCCTGTTTATTTTTCCCAGTCCTCCTTCTGTTTCATGCACAGCATCCTGCCTAATTTCAGTCTATCATGTTTATCTTGGGTTTTTGTGCTTTATGCTTTATCTTACAAATTCTATTGCTTGGGTTGCTATTTACATATTTTCCCATGGCTCCTAATTGCAACAACACAATTCTTTGTTTGCCAGGTTGGTGATCACATTGGAAAGATATCTACGTGAAATGACTATACATTGTGTCTCATGAGTGCTACAAAATGTTTATATGGTGTTATTGATCACATTATTTTATTATGCTTATGTTCAAGCTTGAGGCATAATATTATCTAAATCCTCATTACTGCAGCTACCATTTTTAGGTGTTACAGGCCTTCACTTCAGCAGAGGTCTCACCTTTCTTGTAAAAATATTCTGAAAAAAATGAGTTTGATAAGGCCTTTATCACGTTTTAACCTTTTATGAGAATTTTTTTTCTTCTTTGTACATATATATGATCTGCAAGTCAGCTTCTTACTCATACAGCTTGACTTATTTTTGGTTCTTTTCAGTCAGGCAAGCTAAAATATTGTATGATATTCTGTAGTTGGCCATTCTTCATTTATTTTTGCATGCATTCTATTTACTTAGTTTGTTAGTATTGTCATCTTTGACATGTATTAAGTTTGTTCAAAAAACTGATGACAGCATTTTTAAAAGAAGGTATTAAAATTCCTACCATATTTGTTATTGACAAAAAAGTTTGACAGAATTGTTACTCTTGGAAGAAGGAAGTATCAAATTTACATGTGAAGATTTTTGTCCCATTGCATTTTGGCTTGCTTGATCATAAAAGCTTGGATCAAATGATATTTCGAGGTCCCTTACAACCTGGGCTCTTCTTTGAGTCTGTGATACAAGATCAATTCTGGCAAATGATCACAAGATGATTTCAGAATCACAGAATTGTTGAAGTCAGAAGGGACCTTTGGACATCTAGTCCAACTCCCTTGCACTGTCAGCTTAAGTAGATTGGCCAGGATGGTGTCCAGTCAGGCTTTGAACATCTCTGTAGCCAGACTCCAAAATCTCCCTGGGCAACATATTCCAGTGTTTGACCATCCTTGCAATAAATGTGTGTTTTCTCTGATTAAAAAATGGGACATAAGCAGAGGATTGAAGCATCTGTCATATTAGAAGAGGTTGAGAGACCTGAGACTGTTCAGCCTGGAGAAAGCCTATGGAGGAGTCTTATCAATGTGTATAAATAATCAACAGGAGGATAAGCAAAGAAGGTAGAGCTAGACTCAGCTCAGCAGTGCTCAGACACAGTACATAAAAGCAATAGGCACAAACAGGAATACAGTATATGAAATCTACCCATCCATTAATTTCACCTGACAGTTTTGTTATTTCTGCCCTTAGAAAGATGTCTCATCTCTAATAAAATGTTGTAGTCACACCGTTGATAAATGTTTTTTACAGTTTCCTGTACATCATATTATGCTCCCTCATTTAGAAGTTGCTTGTTTGTTGTTTTTCTGTTCTTCTGGCAGGAATTTTATTATACTTTGTGTTTGTAATTGTGATGGATAATTCATTGTACTTGCTAAGTGGAGTAGTACCCATAACCCACAGTTTCTAATTCTATATATTCAGAGCTATCCATTCTATGAAGGGCAAAAATTCAATACACAGACTAGACACTACATATCAGCCGTATAAGTTTGGGTTCACTAAAGAAGTTCACCAGCAATTCTTCAGCAAGTGCTTTAATATTTAAGATACATAGGTCGACTTGGGCAAACAGTACCTTGTTTTGAGAAATAGAAAGTTTAATCTCATTAAAATTCAAGGAGGAAATATTTTCCTATCCTTATGAAATATATGATGTATAAATGTTTATGCACTTGAGCAGTTATTATTCTTTACTGTAAGACATTGACATATAAAGTTGTTAAATAGCTAAAAAAATTGTTGATAAATATCATAAAACCTTCATCTTCAAGGCACTAAAATTTTCATATATGTCACTGTAACATGATGAGAAGTGTTAGGTAAACACAGGGCAAATGAAAACTTGCCTCTTTTTCATTATGAAGCATTTTTATTTAAAGATTACTACAAAGAACAAGAAAGATAAACAGTAAAAAAAATCAGAAAGAAAAAATATTATTAATATCACAGAACAATATTGCTTGAAGTAAAAGTGAGTTTCTCTGCTGTTGGTTTTTTTTTTTCTGTTTCAAACTTCTCTTGCAGTCTGAATCAGCTTAATTTTGAGTCCAACAGAATTTATTTCAGCCTTCTCTGGAGATCCACAAAAGAGTGTTTACAGAATTATTCCTGTGGGAATGCAGAGTTATTAATTTATTTGCTTATGGTTTAATTCCTGTGAGATTTGCACAGAGCCTTGATCTCTGCCTTTTTTCCTTTTTTGCCATTGTCTTGTATCTTGAGATATGACCAGAGGTCTCTATATTTATTAATATATCACTGTGTGAAAAGGAAAGGAGGGAAAGATGACTTCGTGCATGCTTATTCTTATTACTCTCACAAAGAATTCAATGGAAAACTGAGTATTCAGCAGAGTAAGTATTTGTAAACAAAGGTGGGCATAGTCAAAACAAGCCTAGGATAGTATAGTTTTATGTAGTAAACCCTACAAATTCCTCCTGTGTTAAAATACAGGTAAAAGAGGCTGTAGGAGACACCTAATTGCCTAACATTTTGTCAGAAATATTTGTAATATTCAGAGTTCAAACAGCATTCAGTTGAAAAATGTTTTAGAAAACAGCAGATTATATCTACACCTATAATTGGTAAACAGCTCCATGCAGCTAAGCTTCAAACTTGACTGAAGTTGACATCCTTCACTGTGGTTCACTCCCTTTCATGAAGATAAATATGAGTGCTTCTTCCTGGCTAACTATCCTGACAAGGACTGGTCTGGGAACTGTTTCAAATAAATAGCATGCCTCATGTTTTAACCATTAGCAGCTGGAAAGCAGGTGTGCAATTACCTGGAATTCTTTAGCAACACTTCAGGTCCATATTGACTTTCATCTCATCAAATCTAAAAAAAAAAAAACAGAACAAAAAAAAAAAAACAACTGTGTCATGGCACAACTTTGTATGCTGAAATCCTATGAAATTTTAGTAATGTTTAAATTTGAAATATTCACGTGTCTTTTCTTGAAAAAAATTTTTGGTGATTAATTAAAAACTCATCAAAATACACTTGGTGGATAAGTGAGATATCAAAGTGAACTGAAATTTTCAGTAACTGAATTTCATCCTGGACAATCATTGACTGTAACTGGGATATAAGGATCCAAATCTTAATCCAGCTGCCTAGTTCAAATAAAAGAGTACAGTTAAGGCACAAGTCCTAGGATGTGGAAGACAACCTAACCCTTCTGGATAAACAACTAGAAGCCAGACTTGACAAGACTGGGCATCATAAATGGTGTTTTATGGATCATTCATCAAGCCTGTAGGTCACAAGTAGGCATCTTTATTTAGACATTTAAAAGTAGGAATCACAGTCTTGAGCTGAAATTTGCCCGGAGTGCTGAACTACCAAGAACTTACTCTACCAGAATTTTTTTTTTCTCATATACTAACACTCATGCTAAACACATTTACTAACTTGAGAGGAATGTGGCTCTTTATTAATGTCTGATCTTTATGAGAATTTTGTAGACAGTTGATCCAGGTATTTATAAATCTCTAAATGTGCCTCAATTGTGCTTTGATAATTTTCTGTGAAACTTAGTAGTGCAGTTTAAGGTCATGGTAGTCAGAAAGGTGCCATTAGCCTTGAACTTTACAGAAAGTCATTGTTTAGCACTGCGTATCAGGATGTAAATTAAATTAACCTGACTGTGAAAACTTTTGAAGTTCATATTTAAGTAAACAGACTTAGAGTAACCATAAAACTGAATAAGTACAGAAGTGTCACAGTGGAGTGGGTTTACCCTGATGGACTGCAGACTATGGAGAGGAACCATGCTGAAGCAGGGGAAAAACGTGAGGAAGCAGGAGTAGCCGAGATGAACTGGTAGACACTGACCACAAACTTCTATTGCTCATCCCAACCTGCACCAATCAGGACAGTGGGAGGTAGGGGATATATGTGAGTTGTGAAACCAGAGAAGTTGAGCCTGGGGTGGTGTCTATATTTCTTGACCATCCAACTCTATTTTAATTGGCAATAAACTACATTAATTTTCCCCAAGCCAATGTTCTCCTCATGGCTGTAATTTACGAGTCATCTCCCTATCTGTCTCGGCCTACATTTCTCATTTAATTTTCTTCCCCTGTTGAGGAGATGGTGTGGTTTAACCTCAGTAGGCAGCTAAACACCACACATTTGCTTCCTCCCACATCGTCCCATCAGTGGCATGGAGGAGAAGAAGAATAAAAATGAGAAAACTTGGGGGTCAAGATTAAACAAATATGTAAATAGTTTTAGAAGTGGAAGCAGAGAGAAGAAAAAAAAAACAAACAAGGGAGATAAAGAGGATCACTCACCACCTTCTATAAGTAAACCAATGACCAATAATTTCCAAAGAAAAAGATGGTTAACTCTTCTATAGCCTTCTATTTTCCCTCTTATTGCTGAGCATGATATTATGGAGGTGTGGAATACTTTAATTTGTTTCACTTCCATTCCCTCCCAATCGATGGTGTATATTTATAGATAATGAGAAAGTAAATGAGGTGTTTATAGATAACGGGAAAGTAAGTGAGTTTTTTTAATTTAAGGTTTCTTGTTATTGTTTTTTTCTTTTACAACTTGTAAGTAACACCTTCCCTCTCTTACTTGTAACAATTCACTACATTCTCTGTTTCTCTATTAAAATAGAAAAAGATCAAGAAAAGCCTCTGATTATTGAAAAAGAAAAAAATTGTCTGCAGTTGTCTAGGCACTAGACTGTTATCTTTAGTAGGACAAAATGTGACTTCTCAAATGTTCATATCGTTATCCAGTATCTCAGAATTTTTACATAGATATAGCATGATTTGATTGTTCTACATCAATGAGTGAAAAGAGATTTAAAGGTGCTTTTCATATTTGTGAAATTTTTATGAAGTATCAACATAAAACTGCAAGATAAAAAGAACAGTCAAATATTAATAACTTGCACAGTCTTCTGTAGGTTATGGTAAAGTTCTTTTTTAATTTATAAAAAGATATTACCCTAAAGACTGTTATATTCAGTGTCACTCAGAAAATAAGATATTTGCTATTGCACAAAACAGATTAAAAAAAGGAAACAAAAGTCCTCTTTCTGTACTTTATGATCTTATAAATTTTATTGTTCTATAATGTACTTTATATCAGAACTTAGCTAAATTCAGTGTAGCAGTCAAGAGGATTTTCTGTTACATTATTTTGGCATCAAAGTCCATTTTTTGTGGTCTCTTTATGCAATGTACATGTACAGATATACTATAATTTGGACCAAGCTGAATATATACCCACTTAAATTCATTGTGCATAGACTGGACAATCATATGCATGCCAGCCCTGGCAGGTATCCACTACCTATCCAAATCAGGGATATAAAACAGTTTGGTAGTATCACCATCTTTCCTTTTTTTTTTTTTTTTTTTAAATAAATTAGGGGCTAAATAGGTCTCAGAAAGTCACCTATCTTTAATGCCTACTTTAGCTTAAACTCAAAAGTTCCACCACCCAAGAACGGTGTCTTCACCACTGAATGTAATTTCCTTTTTCTCCTCGTGTCTCTCTATAGGTTAACTCAGGTGGGAAAAGAATACAGAAAGTGTCTAGTCTAATCTCTTGCTTAATACAGGGCATCTTTGAGGTCCACAAAGGTGAAGGTGGACCTCAAAAACTCCCAAGGTGCAATCTCTCTATGAAACCTTCTGCAATGCAAAGTGGTCTTCAAGACCTCAAGCCCTCATCCCTTAGTTGTTCCTCACAGGGCAAATGCTCCAGCTCTGATTGTTCTAATGGACTGAATGCTGAATTCACCCCACTTTACTGATATCTGTCCTGTACTGAGGAACACCAAACTGGATACATTAGTACTGGTGTGACTTAACAAGTGCAGGGGAAACTGAATGATAATCACTTCTCTGGACCTGCTACTCACACTGCTGTTAACAAAACTCCATATGCTATTGGCCAGTTCTGCTGCCCCTACACACTGATGACTCCACCGTCTGCAGGGGCTTTTTCCCAAAGCTGTTTCTTAGCTTGTCCGCACCATTTTTGAATTTTCTGATGTTTCTGTTGGCCTATTCCTACAGTCAGTCCCCATCTCTATGGGTGGCAGGGGCCCTAGCCTCATGCTGACTGATCTCTCTTCTTTGTAGTCAATAGAAAACGAGAACGAACTATATCTTCTTCACTAGATACTTGACAAAAATTTTGAACAAGATACATTGATGTTTTCCAAAACAGAGTTAAGTTTATAAATAAATGGAACTACTTTGTGTAGTCTACTTTTGCATAAAGTGATGTCTGAAATTTATAAATATGAGCACGTTTTAATAGAAAATTCCTAATATAATTTAATGAATCATAACATTTTGATTTGAAGCATGAAAATGCAAGTAGCTTAATTCAAACTAAGAAAATTATGAAAAGCATGCTAAGCATTCCTAAGAGATGTTCAGAGTGTAATGATGCACCGTTCAGACAAGTCAGCATTAAAGCTAAAGTCTTTGAAATAAAGACCTGGAAAAGCATTTTGGGTCATTTGTAAAGATTCTTTACATATTACACAGGTGCTGTAATTTCCTAGCTTTACTGGCAGTAGGCTGGTGAAATTAAGATTGCTTTTAGGAAGACCCAAGAACAGAAGGAAGGAAACAAGACATGAATAAAATAATGCTGCAGTTTAATCCAAGAATTAACTGGTATTCCTCTAACTTGCCACCCTCTAGACTCATTCTGAAACTTTCAGAGCATGAGATGCTCAGGTATGTAATTACCTCTCACTACACTGATTGACGTTGGTAACGAACCATTAAATCATAATAAATTTGTGGAATATTTTTTTTTTCCCTAGATGGACACCATGCTTTGCTTCATAGTTTTATTTTAGTTAAATCTGACACTTCAGCATCTGTAAATTGTTGTTTGAATATCTGAACATATTTTTGTCAATGTAATCAACCATCATATTCTTACTACACCCTGCTACATCAGAGAGGTGAAAAATATCTAAAGAGATTTCAGTTCCACACACTGTCCTTACATCATTAAAGTGTGTTTTTTTAGTTTTTTGTTTGTTTAGTGAGCTGTTTTTTTTTAATTTTATTTCTAATGTAGAAAAATATAAACTCCAAAATCTCTGTAAATCAGAAAAGGTGAGATGCTTCATTATTTTCACATAGTAAATGTCTTAAGTTAAAAAATATCATATATTGATTCTGTGAGTTTGTACACTTAAGTCTGTGAGAGTTTTCCAAAAACATTTTAATTTTTTTATTGTATTGCATATTAAAACAAAAAATCCCAACAAAAAAAACAAACTAAAAACATGACTTTTCTCTTCCAATATATTCACAGATAAGAAGAAAGTTTTCTTTCAGCTTGCTAAATGAATTAACCTACTTGAACTAGTATTTTACATGATGGCACAGAGATCAATGGCTTTAGGGTTCAAACATTTGTTTAAAATTGCAGAATAAACCACTGCTGAGGCTGGAAGCCTCTACAGCTCATCTGGTCCAACCACCTTGCTAAAGCAGGGCCACCAGGAGCCATTTACAGAGGATCATGTCCAGATATATTCTGAATATCTCCAAGGAAGAATACTCTGCAAGCTCCATGGGCAACATGTGCTGGTGCTTAGTCAACCACACCAGCCTATATTTTTCTGGGTGTGACACTTCACTTCTTCCAGTCCTCAGGCACTTCTCCCCATAGTCAGGATCATTTTTACAAGTTGCACAAAAAATTGTGTATTCAGCACAAAATCTGTATTAAAACAAATCTTCCACTTGTCACAAAGTGAACCAAGAATTGACTGACTTCCAAGTATGTACTTGCTCATTGGTAGAAATTTCAGTGTAAACATTTCTCTTGACTGTTCTCTGGGACCTGGTGTTCATTGATGGAAGGCTCCACAAGACAATATACAGTCTTGTAAATGAGTTGTTTAAGTTTCCAAATTTGTCCTTCCTTTTCATGAGGCTATTGTTGGCAACATACTGAAGAGGATGTTGGCCACACCCCTTCTGGGAGCAGCAGGTTGAAAGGTCAACTATTGTGAAAACAAGATCAGATAGACAGCATTCAGGAGCTCATTTGTGGCACATGTGATATAACTTTTGTAGAGAAACAAAGTTCTGAGATGTCCACTTCTGGATGTGTCAAATACTGTTCACAGATACCTTGCGATGTGGATGTCACCTTTCACCAAGTGCATTGCTCTAAAGTATCTCTTTTTTTTCTGCACTGCTTCTTCATAGACATTAACCACGTGTGACCGGTTGAAATTGGCCAAATGCCAAGAGCCAAAGGACCCAGGACAGAGGCCTCGAAGGCTCCTCCCGGCCACAGGGGAAAAAAGGGGGGAGGACCCACAAAACTGAACTTCAGTAGAATTAAACCAGTTTATATATATTTACACATATATACATGTATATACAGAGGAGAAAAGAGAAAGAAAACAAGTTTTCACTTCCCTCTCACCAAAACAACTGCCGTTCCCATATCTCAGGACACCGGCTGGCAGATCAGCAGACCCACACCCACAGCCCACTCCCACAGCAGAGCGACTGCAGGGAGCTGCTCTGCCCTCCAACACTGCCAGAAGAAGGATTGCCCCCTGACTTCCTACTCCCCCTTTTTATATCCTTGCTTATATAAATAAATGAGGTGGAATACTTCCTTAGTTATGATCCAGTTACGAGGAAAGGCCTAAGCCAAAACCACTACACCACATAAATTAATAATAATTATCTTGGATATGTGGGTTGAAGTATAGGGTGCAAATCTTCTAGTCTAGATGAACTATGATACAGCAGTAACTTTAGTAATCTGAAAAACTATTGACATAAAAGCGCATTCTACATATTGAGATTCCTTGGTAATTTCCCAATGTTTATACAAGATACTTGAGTTAGAATTTCTCTGATCAGCTACATACTTCTCTCAGTATATTGGTCACCTTACATTCCCTTTGAAACCAGTGGGAAGACATATAATTTTTAAATTATATTACATCTGGTCTTAATGTAGTCCTACATAACAAGTGCTTCAGAAACACTTATTTTCTCTTCAGGGACTACAAGTAATATCTGCTTAGTCATTACAACTGTCTACATTTAGGTGAGATGAATCCACTCCAGCGTAAGAAATCAATGAAGATCTTAATGTAGTCATGGCTTTTGTTCTTCTGGTACATCAATACCAGAAAGAAATTAAGAAGTTAAAAAATAAATGCATAAATGTATGTATATACATAACTTAAAAATTGAGTAGCAGTAATGCTGCAGGCTATAACTATAATATTTTAAAACTTCTGCAAGTATAGCTCTTCTATGTTCTTTTCTATCCATTTAATTCCATATTTGAAGAAAAATATGTTATTTCATACAAAATCTCCAGAAACTTTCTGTTAAAACAGTGCCTAGATGCTAAGAACATTTTATTCTACCGTTTCCATCTCCATTTTCAATATGCAGCGTTGCCTTAGTTCGAGGGAGAACTAAGATATCTATGTTGGCCAAGAAATAATCCCTCTCCTTTAAATTTAGAAAACAGAACTTTAATTAGGAAAAATATATATAAAGAAAAAAATAACAGTTCTTAACCACTATATATATATATATCTCCAGAAAAGAACCAAACAACAACAGTTTGTAATAAACCCCTCCACCCCCAAATGACAAGGCAAAACAGTCAAAAAGGTCTTTCTGGCTACCCCCCCAAAAAGGGGAAATGCAATAATATCCATGGACAGCAGGTGGCGATGTCATGCCCAGCCGGCTGGCCTCCCTCGCAGGGGAATGGAGGCAGTACCATTGCTGAGTCAGTTCCTGCAGGGTCGGTGATAAGAGCAGCAGAAACCCAGCGATCTGCAGTGTAGAAAACAGGCGTGTTTTCTCTTCTTTACAGTAGTCTCCATGGTATTTTAGGGTGATCGGCGAAGCCAGAGAGAGCAAAAAGACACAATCCTGGTCCCACAGCAATGTCCGACCTGGTGTGTCCCGTCCTCCCTCCTCTGCGCTGAGCTGAGCTCCTGACTTGCGCAGCAAAACCAGAAAAACCAATCCCTTCACCCAGCTGAGCCACTGTTATCCCTCCCTGACTGGGGGGAGATCAGAACAAAAAGCTGTGCTTAAGGCAGATAACATCAGGACATACACATTCTTTTGTGTCCTTTGTCACCCATCTCCCCTGACACTAAAGTGTTGGCTCCAAGCTTTCTGGAAGGAATTCCAAACTGAGATCTGAAACTCTAACAAGTGTTCAGAGGTGTCAATCAGCAAGAAATCAGAGCATAGCTATGATATACCTTTTGTACAAGAACAAATGTTTCAGTAATGTAGAATGAAAGCTAATACATGGAAACATTATGGTTTTATGTGTCAGGCTGTTAATACCAGCTTTTCCTAGTATAAAATAATTGGTTGAACACAGAATGTGCTACATAGTTGCATTTCAGTTGTCCTTGAAAAAATACATCTGACTGCAGATGTTACCCTTCTTCTCAGTAAATGGTATTCTAAATCATTAGTGATTTATTGTATCTAAACAAGCAAAACTTTCAAAATAATGAGGTAAATTTGTTAACTTCCAACACTTTTAATCCCAGTATTAACAGGAAATTAATTTTTTTCTTTTTTGTTTCTCAGTTTAGTTCCTGCCATATTTCTCCACTTTCTACTGTATTGTTCGGTTCCACACACTTTGGTAAATCATTGCCTTATATCCTAAGAAATTTAAAATTACACTTCTCTTTGATATCAACAAACTTCAAAAGTGGGAATACTAGCTTTAAAGAAATTCTTAAGTTAATTCATTCAAAGAATCATGGACTTGTCCAAAAGATGTATAGAAGAGTACTGATATAAAATTCTTTATGCTTGAGTATTCATCATCTAGATGGTAATTTTTGATCATTTATAATAGCTATTTCCCAAATTATGCATATGTAAATGCAATAGAAGTAAGGGAGAAATAAACTCCATGAAAACCATCATAAAAAAGTGACACCATTGTAGGATATGTGACTTAAGACTCCTGTTCAGAGTGATCATTACTAGCAAATTGTGTATGAAGCTTCTCCAATTTCTTTTCATATTAATATTTTAATATGAAAACACTGAGAATCTGGAAGATACTTCAGAATGACAAACTGTCATAAGTTAGCTGGAAACTCAAACAATATTCAGTTTCTGACTTCAATACACTGGTACTGAGTCACAGCCTTTAGAATTAATGTACTCAAGAAAACTTTATATAAACACCACAGAAATATGGAACTATTTGTTTACAGATTTTTACACTATATGGAAAATTTTCCGTTATGGGTATATATTACTTTTATATTTCAAAGAAAGGAAAATCTACTAAAGAGAAAATAATTTTTAGATATATAGCTCAGAATTTTATTTGTGTCATATATACTGTGCTGTGATATTTTTTTCACATTTTTTTGCTTTATATCTGACAAGATGTGTTCTACCTACTTTTTTTTTTAATTTAACTGTAACATGTCAAAATGCAAGATGTAATGATTTAGCAAGTAAAGTATAGAATCTCAATTATTTTGCTTAACTATAGATATCTGTTCTCATTTGAGATCCTCTTGTCTGTGGTACTTACTGCCACATTCTCCTGTACATTGGTGTAGGTAGACCATTTGTTCCAGACCATATCTGGCAGCCCCAAGTTGACAGGGATATCAGAGGTATCAGAGAGAGGCTGAGGAGTTTTAGACAACAATGCATGTAAATCTAGAGTCAGCCAAATTGAGTCCTACCTTCCCAAACTACCATTTGTACTCAATGAAGAGTAGGCAACTACCAAGTGGATTAAAAGTGGATGTCTAATGAAGTTGATAATTTCTACAGTATACAAGATATCAGTCTGATGCTCACAGATAAGACCTACAAACCCTCTAACCTTCCTGAAAAAAAACCCACTGCATACCAGATAGGAAAATTCTGATAGCATCTGTGTTTAGGTCACTGAATAGGCTTCTTACACTGTAGAAATCCACTTTACGTTGTCGGGGAATGACCGAAGGACTACACAGGCTGGAGGAGACAAAAAAGAGGAATTCGGAAAAAGGGACAAAAGAGGACGGGTGAGTGATGAAAAGAGAACACCGCTACAAAGAAACCTGGACTGACGAATTTTAAAGGTTTTTTTACTGTTGAAGTAGCTTACACATAGATTTCATTGTTAGAATAGTAATATTTACTTTTCAATTGTGTGAATGTTCTGATTGATTGTTTTACCCCCGTTCTCCCATTGGTGAGCCTGTGGTGCACTGAACCACTTCCTTATATGGCTGGCCACTCCCAAGTTTTCCCTTGTATGTCACAGTTCCCACCCCTTTATCACTTATGTGTCGTGTTCTGCCCTAACTCCACCCTAACTCCACCCTGAACTCCTCCCTAGTTCCAGAACTATAGATATATATATAAAGTGTCATGCTCCCTCAATAAACTGGTCATTCCTGCCTCAGCCCTAACCTTGGAGTGGGTCATCCTTTCATCCCTCAGCGGAACGTGGCATTATGTCATATGAACCCTACCGTAAATGTCACTGGTATCTCCAGGAGAGTCTTTATATTTACATAACTTGGATATCTATATAAGAAGTTCTATAAATTAACAAAGACTATATTTTTGCCTAAATTATACCGAACATTTTAAAATGTGAACCAAAGAAGTGATGCATATTTCTGGAAACAAAGGAAACCTGAGCAAAAACAGCCATAGATTTTTATAAACAGATTAGATTGAAAAATGTTCTGATTTTCTGATAATCAGAACCATAAACTTGCATCCAATAATTCCTAATGAAAACCATCTAACTTCTTATTGAGTGAAAATGCAAAAATACCTCATCTTGTTGTGTTTTTTTTATTATAGTTCTTAAATATCTTGAGTATATTGGTTATTTTTTCCATTTTCAAACACCAAAGTAAACATTTTAGCATGCCATTATTAAAATAGAAATCTAACTGCAAGAAATATCTCAATTTTAAATGGACCTTTGTTATTATTATCCTTAGAAATATGAAAAACTTGCTCTTGATTTGGTGCCTGCTATAAGACAAAGTAGAAGGTCTACAAAATCAATTTGTTATTTTTTCTTCAATGCTATTTTAACAAGCACACTGCATGAAGTCATTCTCTGACACTGTGAATGCTTTAGTTCCAAAGTATACTCAATATCCAACTCCTCTGCAAATTCTTTATTTTATTTTTCTGATCAACTGAGAAGCCTTGACAGCTGTAAGGGAAAAGAAAATATAGCGTTTTTTTGCACAAAAGTGCTTGAGTTCTTTTTTGATATAGCAAGTGAAGATTGAATGCCCACTTGAGAAGATCAAGGTTCAGTATGAGATTGAGTTTCAAAAATAATAAACAGCATTTCCCTATAGGTTACAGAGAGAAGGAGAAAAATATAGCAAGTTTAGCTATGTCTGAAGTATTTTTCAGACAGCTAGAAAACCCTAATCTAATCTGGATCAAGCTACTCAGCTGAGCCCCAGCTCTCATTTCCCCACTTAGGTTTATCCAGTCTCAAATGCAGAACAAGACTGATGTTGATGAATAATTCTGTCATTTAGTACAAGAGATTTTGAGGCCTTTTGTGTCTGGGAAAAAAAAAATTAAAAAAAAAAGGCATGCCCATGTAATTTGTATCACTTTTCTTTCTCACTATCATAACTACATATGAAAATGTACTTTTTCACTACTATTAGGGTTGCTTAGTTAAGGCCTGGCCAATGTACCATTATTTAAACACTGTTGTTAATGAGAATATTTAAATAAATATTTTAAACATTTTAATGTTTAATATTTAAAGTATGAGAAGACTATGAAACTGCAGAAAGTGGCATATGATTTTTACTGTATAAGTATATGACAAACTTCATTTTAAGGGTGCCAATGAAAAAATATGGCTGGCAGTTTCAGGGTAAAAAAGATTGGACAGACTGTGCTCCATTTTATTCTTTTGATTTTACTATTCTTATGAAAGACAGTACTCAAGTTGGTCACTGAACAATGTGTTGTACACCATTAGAACGTCTGTGATAAACAGCTTCCCAAATAGTTTCACTTTTTGTTCTGAGTCAGGTATGGTAAGCAAAAGTGCCCAGAATGTTCTAAGATATATCCTCCATAATAATAGAAAGTTTCAAGTAAGAAATCAAGATGTTATCAAGCATTGTTTTTGAGGGTGTTTCTCTCTGACCACATTTATTTTACAGATTGTTGTGATTTTAAGCTTTCTTTATAAGTTTTTTTGATAGTTCACAAAAATAATTTCATATTACATTCTTTGATTATGAAAACTGAACTTATTTCTAGATTTCTATAAGATCAAAGAACCTGTATATCTGTCCACTAATGCTTTTCTTTTGTCCTCCTGCCATGAAGTAGGCACCTTGAACTTTTGTCAAGCACCAACACTACTCCTCTTCAGTCTGGCAGTTGTCCATCTGACATAGCTGGTTAGCTCAATGACTGCCTGGTGGGATTTGGAGGTGAGATGAGTTTTGTGCCACTGTGGGGAATTACAGGCCTCTGCCCAGCTGTGAATCCATACTCCAACCCTATAGAAACTGTGTGTTCTGACCTGTAGTTGTGCCTCCTGATGGCTATGAGGAGCCACACTCTCTCAACTGCAGCTCACACAAAGACAGACTGCACCAGGCAACTTTTATGGTGATACAATAGATGTAAGGGTTGATCAGAAGCAATGATCATCACTGTAGCAGCTGAGCAATGTGGGAAGAAGTTGTAGGTCATTTTATAGTAAAAAGTTTGCAGGTAGTAGGTAAAGCTTTTTTGACATTAACTGTATTACATAAAAATGGAATGAAGGAACATTTGTCTGCCATTACTTTGATTACTTTGCTTATTCTACTCCAACTTGCCAAATAATGCATTTCAATGCATTTAAAATTACTTTAATGAAACCTTTCTCTTACCTTTAAAGATTGCTGACTTTTAGACTGCAAGCTCTTCAGGGCAAGGACTTGTAAGTTTTTTTTGTTGTTTGTGATTGTGGGGCTTTTTGCACCATGAGCTCTCCTTGAAAACTGACTTTAATTAGTAATAGTAGTGCTGCCCAAATTCTTAAAATTTAGCTTTATTGGAAAGTTTCCACTACTAGGACAATGACAAGTGAAACTTGCCCTGATGAATAGCAGCAACACAGAAAAACATCAGAATAATTGTAATGGCTAAGTTCTGCTGGCTGCTGTGTAATGTAATGAAGTCAGTGCCTGCTGTGGCCAGATAAATCAAGTATTGCTTTATAGTATTCAGCTGGACTTTTTAGTCAGATTACTCACAACAGTGCTACTCCCATCATGACCATTATGAACAGCACATTGTAAAAATAAATAAATACACAATATGCTAATGTAATTTTGTGATGATTTAGTAGCAACATGAGAAATGTACCCAGTTGCTGCTGTGCTAAGCAGAAGAAATCTTACTGTTGGCCAGAACACAATGATCTATAAATCTTTATACTGCAGCTACCCAAGGTCAAAATAAGAATCTTATCAGAATTTCTTTTTTTTTTCTCATTCTGTGATCTTTGTGCTCAATACCCAAAGGTAGGAAACATTTGATAGTATTCACAGTGCAAATGAAAAAATGCTATAAGTGCAGCAAGAATATCACTCATTTTAGCACACCCAGAGGCTTTCAGCACATTTAGGATAAGTAAAGCCTTTCTACAAACTTCTCAGGACACGGTTTCCTCTAACTAAGATAAATGTCCTAGTTTGTGATCTTAGAGTCTGATGCAAATTTCCTATCTTCTTGTCTTGCTATCCTTTGAGTCTAGGATTCTCGTAGTAATGCAGCAACAACGACAATAGGCAGGATACTGTGACAAGCAATGATAAAACCCCTATCTCTAACTTAATTATCCATGTGCATCCAATACACCATGTACTTGCAAGGTATTTATACCTGGCTGTCATAATTCATCTGCATATGTGAAAGACTTTTACCTTTATTGATGCTTTATTTATTGAGAAACAGTAAACCTGAGAAAAATCTTTCACAATATGGTTAATTTTTTTTTTTAAATCCCTACTGTGTATATAATGGTATTGGCCAAAAAAAATCCAGACCTACACATTTCTGAGCTTATCAGAAACCCTGTCTGTTCCCAGGAACTAACAGGTGTCTAACGAGCACCTGTTTTTTAACAAACAGCCTTGGAATCTTATTTTTCTTGCCTGAATAACAGCCCAAGTTTAACAATAACTTTGTTGCTGAAACTTCAAAGCCAGTTACCAAGTCAAATTGAGGCCAGGATGAAAAACTAATGTGTACTAAAGCCCAGTCTCTTGTGACCCTGTAAACAATGATTCAAAGTAAGACCCTTCAAGCTCTTATAAGGATTATAAGAAGCTGTGAGTTGTAAAGCACACTTTCTAACCATCCTATAAACAGCAGTTCAAAGGGAGATCCTTTTGAGCTCACGATTCTCTGAAGATAAGGGGCTAATGTGTATGTCTCAAATACGGATAACTATATGACTATGGAGATACCCAAGGACTGCTAGCAATAACAGACAAGAATTTTTGGTAATAACCAACAGGTACTGCTATTAACATGGCATGAAAAAGAGCAAGATATGACTGAAGAAGGGAGGCCAGATGAAGGTAGGGCAGCACTTTCCTGTGAGAAAGAACCACAGCACAGTACAGCACAAGCACAGGAATGAGTGGCAGGAAGTGGTCATGGACTGTAGGGTGGGATTAAGATAAGTAAAGACCCCTGAAGCCCTCCAACACATTTCCAGCAAGTCCTGAAAGAATGGATTGTGCATGATAACTAATTTACATAGAAGTAAACCTGTCTTTGAGACAGAGAAGCCTGTTCATAAAAAGGTACATGCTCAAGTCTGGGCAGTGTTCCTGGGACTCTGGACATCTCATCAGCCAAGACAGCTGAAGGATCAGTGCTGGAACCAGAACTGGTGATCTCTTTTCCTTTTTTCTCTTTTGTTTTTACTCTCTTTCTTTCTTTAATCCTTACTTTAATCCTCTTTGACTTTTTTTCTCTCATTCTATATTTAATTAATCTTTTCCTCTTTTATTTCTCTCTTCCTTTTCACCCTACCCCTTTATCCAAAACCTACTGTTTTGTGTTTATATAGTAGGTGAGGGACTGATATACCAATTTCCATGCTAAGTGTGTAATTTACTAATAGAATTTTCTGATTGCTTGCAGAACCTGTGACTTTCATGGTTCTTTTCANTTCATAAAAAGGTACATGCTCAAGTCTGGGCAGTGTTCCTGGGACTCTGGACATCTCATCAGCCAAGACAGCTGAAGGATCAGTGCTGGAACCAGAACTGGTGATCTCTTTTCCTTTTTTCTCTTTTGTTTTTACTCTCTTTCTTTCTTTAATCCTTACTTTAATCCTCTTTGACTTTTTTTCTCTCATTCTATATTTAATTAATCTTTTCCTCTTTTATTTCTCTCTTCCTTTTCACCCTACCCCTTTATCCAAAACCTACTGTTTTGTGTTTATATAGTAGGTGAGGGACTGATATACCAATTTCCATGCTAAGTGTGTAATTTACTAATAGAATTTTCTGATTGCTTGCAGAACCTGTGACTTTCATGGTTCTTTTCAACCAACAAGCATTTATGAATCTTCCCTTAAGGATGTGTTTTCACAATGGGACAGTTAAGGATAAACAAATTAACATCTTTTGAAACACATGTAAAGTGTATGATCTGCCTATAGATACATTTGGCCTTGAAATTTGGATGGAATCCGACCTATTTGTTAAGCATTTTGTAGAATCAAGCTAGAGCCTACCTGGTGATTTTGTATTTACTTGCCTACAAAGAGGTGTTTAGAAGTACTTAGCATTAAGTGCCCTAGAGGGAAAATGAGCTCTTCTGAAGCAGCACCAGTGGTTAGAGCAGATACCCAAGGACAACATAAAAAACTAAGAAGTGCTTGCATTCCAGTAAACAAGTCTCACCCTCAGATCACGCAACTTACAAAAAATTGACTAAGCCTCCATAACGGTTTTTCTCATATATGGCACCATGATCTCTTTAGGTTGTATTTAGAATCTGTGTGTTTGGATCAATTAGTCTGTTAACAATTAATAATTTTATCTTTTGCTATAGAGTAAGATTTCAGTAAACATAATTATCTTACAAAGAGACTTGTTTGTTACTATATGCTCAGTACAAAATGCACATTTTCAGACAATCAGAAGCTCGTATCTCTATTAGTTGGAGAGAATTTGGTTTCAAAGTTCTGTGTCAGTAAACTATGTTTCACTTGAAAGATTCAACCATGAAGAAAAGAATTTTTATGAAGAAACTATTAACATTTTAGCACATACTTAGTTTTTGCTGGGCTTTTCTTCAGGAAAATTATATTTTCCTATGTTTCTTATATGAAATGTGGACATGTGATTTTATCGAAAGTCCAGTGAATTCATTGTAAAAAAATTTCCACTGATACCAGTGTGGTTTGGATCTAGTGATATTATTCTATTGAGAAGACTTCTTTTAGTTATTTATTCCCTTTTAGTACTAGATCTGCTTTAACTAATTAATTCACATGGGACTTAGGTGTTATGTGAAATGTAATGACACATATGAAAAGAAACTGTCATGTATGTTTTAACATTTATGACAATTCTCCAGACATCTAGGAGATTAGATTACTCAACTTCTCCCACGCACCCCAGTTGCATTTTCACTTGCGTTTTCCACTCTTTGTTGGCCTAAGTTTTGCTTTTTAGATGTTTGTTTAGATGTGATGTGTGTTTTCAAGGAAAAAAGGGTGTATAAAATTACATTATCCATCAGTCCGTCCATCTGTCACTATGACTTGTGAATCCATCGGTCACCTGCAGATAAACTTCACAAGAGATCTACAAATTTAAAAGGTAGGGAACTCCTAAAAATTTTTTGACACTGTAGCTGAACGCCAATATTTTCAATGCATCCTGTAAAAAAAGTATTTGTATATCAACTTATTACCAAACAGGCAACAGTCAGATGGCCAGGCAGCACCTGCTTCTTGCTCTTAATCTGGTATAGGCATATCTCCAAACCGTTCACAGAATATATTGCCATTTGTTCAAAAAGGGGATATAAAAAGAAATATTTGTACTTTCTTAGTTTCTAAAAAATAAGATACTTCTTCACATCTAAACCATATTCAAAGGTCCATTGTTCTAAATCCTATATAGCATATTGTTATTAATGCTGTATACTCTCAAATTAAATAGACCTAATCTCTTTAATATGATTTATGTGTAGTTTCCTGTGCTGAGTTCTGTGTAATAAGACAGAGACCTGAACCTTTGTAGCTTCTTACCTAGGATCTAAAGGGAAAATACTGCTGTAGTGTAAACCACTCCTAGTTCTAGTAGTAGCATTGTTATTTGAGTCAGTTTTCTTTCACCTAGTTACAAAATGAGAACTGGTCCTCTTCCTGTGTTCACCTTTGGAGGAATAGGATTACTATTCTAATATTCCTCTTTTAAAAGAAACAAACTTGAGGAGTCCTAAACCACTTTCAAATACTCAGAATAACTAAATTCCTTCCACAGATACCCTTAAGAATCCATACTTACAAGCACTGTCTGTATTGGAAAGAGTCAGTGTTTTGCTCAATCTATTTTCCTTGAACAGAAGGAAGAAGAGAGCATTGAATGGAAAAAATTCAACCAAGATATGCTTGTGCTTGTGTCGATTTTTCTTACTAGCTGAAAAAAAAAAAAAAAAAGGATTCTGGGAAGGGAAGCTTTCTTTCTTTGAAGTTCTCACAGCTTTTCTTTCTACTGAATTTGAGTTTCATTTAGGACCTATAACTAGCAAAATGCTAACATATATAGAAAACATTTGTTGATCTGCAGGAGGTGTTTTTCTTGGTGAGATCTTGAACTGCTTTGCATTTTGTGTGCTTTTTCTCTGCAACCACTCCTTCTGGATCACCAGATGCTTCACAGTCCCCTCTATGGCTGTCAAGTTTAAGTCTGACCTGCATGTACCTTGCTTGGTTATGATGATTTTATCTTGCTGGTGCTGAATAAAAGCACATCAGTACATGTATCTCCAGAGTCCATTCAGCTCTCTCATTGACTTGTGAATTTCTATCACCAACAGTCCGGTTCTGAATGTTGTCTACACTTCAGCAGGGTCAGGCTGATTTTTAGATCCAAAATTGGAAGTAGGTCACTGTAGTAAGAGAAAGTGACAGGACATATGGGACCATTATCAGTTGATAGAAGGATAGATAGAGGAGGTAGTCTGAATAAAGAGAGGAACTGTTACTGTTAAGGGAGTAGTTAACTCCTTTCATTGAGCACTACAAAGTGCTGGGCACAGTGTTTGTCCTTGGTCCTGAGAAAAGAGCACTTGTGAAATGAAAAGCTAATTGCTCGGTGCTATGCCTACCTTTCCAGAAAACATCTTTTATTAAATGTGAAGTTTGTTTGAAAAGAATTTTCCCAGAGAAATTGTGAAACATCCCAAATAACACTACTTTCAGCAGTGTGTTGGAAGTTGCTATATTTGCCTTCGTCTCTGCAATTTACATTGTATCTCCATCACATACAGCAATAAACAGATGACAAAGTTCATGTCTGCCTATAAAATTCTGAAAATAATAGCTCAAAACAACTGCATTTTCAAACCTATCTGAGAAGAAAATGACAGATCTTGCACTCACCAGATGTTACTCCTGCCTTTAATGCATTGATGCTCAGATGCAGAAGCTATGACTGCCATATAAAACCTTTCACAGGATGCAGTTAGGGTATTCTCAGGTGGAGTGCAATCCCATTCAGAAATGCAAAACAAAATCTATGCTCCATTTAACCTCCAGTAAAACCCTTAGAATATGACTGAAGTGGAGCTTGAATGATATACAGTGAAAGTATTTTGCTCTCTCTGTAGCAGACTAAATTTTACCCAGGATGATTCACTGACAAGTCTAGCCTATTGTCATTTGTAGTGAAGTGACTAATAATTTCTTCATAACAGTTCCACTTGCCAGTTGAAGTGCCTCTCACTCACAAAGATAAATAGCAAATCATAATCTGTCATGTATTTCCACATAAAGGGGATGCATTTTAAAATGACTATATTCTTCTTTATTTTCTGGCTGTAAAGAAAAGCTATCTTACATACAATAGCACCCTGACTGCTTGATATATTTTTGTTTATTCTGATGTTGATCTTTCTTGCTTTTTTTTACTCTAGCTACAACTGGAAATAATTAAAAAAAAAAAAAAGGAAAGGAATAAACGTGAAGGTAAACCATCTATAATTCTGGTGCTTTTGACAACCTTGACAAATCACAATGAGAAGAGAAATATTAAACTGTCATGCTGAAGTTTGCACAATCAATAATGAAGAAAATTCAATGGGGAATAGGACTGCTTCTTTCAATTGTTTTCATAAAATAGAATACTGAGTACAGTATACAAAAATAAGTGTTCAGAAACATTTTCTTGATGATTTTCTGCATGTGACTATATTCTGTCCTTGATTTTCCAACCTATACTTATACTTTTGGTTCTAGCTAATGGAACAGTCTGTAAAAACAATCAACAACCTTTAAAGGCTAAATCATCCTTCATGTATTTTACTGTTTTCAGTAACAATCATACTTGGAAAAAAATGGGGGGAAAAAAACCAAAAAAGCCTCAAGGAGAAAAAAAAAAGCAATAGCTGATTGGTGAAACTTAAGCATATCAGTGTCTTGTTATTCTCATTTTGAATATTTGTCCCTTATTTTAAGCATAAAAATGGTTATTTTTGGTCTTTCTGGGCTCCCTAAGCATACTTAATACCTTTAAACAAGGAAAAGATATCAATGTTCTATTGGTTTTTCAAAAAAATCATAACATGAAGAACAGTGTGTATTTGAATCTGACCAAATATTGTACAAGATTGTTATGGGGAAGCTGCCTATGACATGTTTTGCTTCAGCAATAATTTTGACAATGGCCATGGCCTGTCTTTTTTTCTACTCAACCAAAGATCTAAAGAGCTCTTCCTCATATTTATCTTTGCTTTGTTTTTTATGTATTTTCTTCTCTGCCGATATTACTTTTAGTTTATTTTCCTATTATTTATTGTTATTGTTATTTCTACTATTAAAAGTAAATAGGAAATTAAGCGTGAGCTGTCAGACTCTTATAAATTGTTTTTTTATCATGTAAGTGGTATTCAGCACTCAGTTGCCCACACAGGAATACATACTGTGTATTTAAACATCCCAGTGTAACAGGTCTATGCTTCAAGCCCTGCATAAATGAGGACAACACACCTGATAGGCTTGACTTAGTATCTATAAGCTTTGTCTCAGATAATGCCTGCCATCCTAATTGAAAACAGATGTTTGCATGCAGACAATGAAAACCCACCTCTAAGTCCACATGAGCTGAACTTTCTACAAAATTCTGGTGTAAGATAGTTTTCAACAATACCTTGAAATAAAAACCTGCACTTTGCACAGACTTTGCAAAGGGACAGGAAATATCCAGAGAGCAATAAATCAGGTGTGGTCCATAATTGCTTAAGCCTCTGCTACTTTTGGAATATTTCAGTTGTAGTAATTTCAGCAGTGGGTCTAAAGATATCCAAATTAATTTTATCTTTGTTGCAGACAAGTGTAAGTTATACAGTAATTGCAACATTGTTCTATCTTTTCTGCTTTATTATTTTTTTAATGGCCATAAGCATAAAATCTGTGTTGATGTGGAAAAAAACTCCCCACACATCTCTTTGTGTTGTTATATACAAGAAATGAAAGTTACAGCTAAAAATAAAATTAAAACTCATCAGCAACTAATAAATTTTGCCCACAGAACAGATAGAACTTTAAGTAATTTATAATTTCTGACTGATCATAAATTGCTTCAGTCTCCTCACAACCAAAACTTCTCCGCACAAATCCAGTGCAAATGTCTTCTGCTTTTCTTCCAGCTTTATTTTTCCACAAAACACTATGAAGAATCCCTGCAGTTTCCCGTCCCAAAAAGTGAAAACAGACCTGAGTCAGAGGAAACAATATTACTGATGGTACTAATGTTGTTATACAAATCTGTGAGATATATATATATATGTATATATATGTGTGTGTGTGCGCATGTCATCCTTATCTTTACATGAAGGGCTACGAAACAGAAGAGATGTGAAGAGCAAACTAATATTTGTATTTTCACTATCCCCTTTCTGTGCATGGACTAATGTGATCATACAAGCCAGGCTCTGTTCAGCAGTTAGTCTCTTTAACCTGCAAGTTTCTTGAGTACCACAAGGAAATATAGAAGACGGAAACAGCTTCTTTCCCCACTTTTGTTCTTAATTTTGCTCTTAGTTATTAAGATCCCACAAAGTACATTTAAAAGAGAACTGCAACAGTCTCTTCCCTTCTTGGTTTCTTGACATTGCACATAAGGAGCATTCTGTGAGGCGCTTTCTTAATCCAGGTATCTACTGAAACACTGCATCCTTATGGCTTACATGTGAAATAGATATTAGGAATTATGACGACAACTATATTGGCAACTCTGTATAGTTGCAATCAGGAAATTACAACAGTTTTTATATGCATAAAATATGGTGAAAAATTTTTGCATGAAATAATAAATGACAAAAGGTTTTTTGACAGTTTCAGACTGCACTGTCAGTGAGGCACATTGTTAGATATCGTTGCTTAGCTGTCTCACAGGTATTGCAAATCCCTAGCACCTTGTCTGGTAATGCCAAGGTATCTGTTTGTGGGAACTCTCATAGAATGGCAGAATATGCTGAGTTGGAAGGGACACATCAGGATCATCAAGTCCAACTCCTGGCCCTGGACAGGACACCCCAATAATCACAGCATATGCCTGAAAGCATTGTTCAAACACTTCTTAAACTCACACAGGCTTGGTCGCATGACCACTTCCATGGGGAGTGTTATCTCAGATATCTGTATTTTTGCTACTAAGTCTGTCCATTCCTGACAACATAAAAAGCTTAGTAAAAATCAAAAGTTATCTATAATCTTTCTAGATTACTTATGGGCCACTTTAGGGTCTTAGACTGTAATAAGAAATGAAATATCTGTTCCCTATTCTTTCCCCCCCACAGAGCAACACTCATTATTATGAATTGAGCATTCATAACGAAAAGAAAGATTCAAAATGGTTTTTGTCTCAGTTTGAGGCAATTTGGAGGGGCAGAGACCTCAGACAGAAGTCTTCTCCCTCAGATTCAATATCCCTGGTTTCTCCAATACAGAGAGAGAAACCAATTATGTGCAGATGTAAGTGAAAAAAATAACTCTTTACCAAGAAGAGTGCTAATAACAATACTGATAAAATTGGGTTAAACCAACAGATGAGAAGAAACTTCCCAAGCCCTGCCCATTGGACCAAATCAAGATGGTGGCTGGGCTCCCTCACCCAGAAAAATAAAACACATATACTCACAGGACAAAGACAATTGTGAGAATTAGTGGTATTTCTCTGTCCTTTGAAATATACTGCAACTCATATGTAAATGCACTGAAAAAAAGTATTCTCTGGCTCACTTGGTACACTGAAGTTGTAAAACCAAACCCCAACCAAAACAAAAATTGCTTTGTACTAACATCAACTTTCTGTTCGTATCTGCTCAGAAAAAGAGAAATTGCACAGAACATGGGGCTAGGTCTTGAGAAACAATAATAGTCTGATTAAATAACAGTGTTCATTAAGGGGTTTGTTTAGAAGAGCAACCAGACAGACTTTTAATGCCCTCAGTGCATCATAACACAGCCTGTTTTCCTTTACCATTTGACTTCATAAGATCATCTCTTCTATTAGAGGGATTTTTCCCAGTGTCATTTCCTAACAGACTGTAAATTATAAAAGATAGTTTATGATTACCCACATAAATTACTATATGGAAGATTTATTATTAAACATAATGTCAGTATTTAGGCAGAGGACTGCTTTCAAGGCATAAAGTAAAAAACAAACAAACAAAAAAATTTAGATCTTACCATAGCAGAAAATTTGCATTATGTGTGCAATTATATGGAAATATATACAATGGTAGTCAAAACTTTTGATGCCTAAAATCCTGGAAAATAGGCACTCAGACAAACATCAATGGAGAAAAATAGACAATACCTTTATTGGGAGATCGGAGGCTCCATGCCTCCGCTGGGCCCACCAAACGCGCGCAGGTCGACGAGGATCCCCACATCCGAAAATTCCCAAAGAACCCAGCCCTCAGTGGGGTTACAACTTTTATACCCTTCTAAACAATTAACATATGAGATATTCATAAACAATCACCATTTCTAATTCCCTCGGTGGTCCACCCATCAGGGTCCTGGGCCATGCCCCCTGGACCACCTCCAACAGTTTCTGGGCTCTTCTATTGTTTTGACTTCAAGTTATCTTGCAGGTGGCTCTGAAAGACCTTCAGAAAGCCCAAGAATATGTGAGAAAATCCCTTTAGTAACTCCAAACACCCCTTAATATGTGAGCAAGAAACCTATAACTCTAAAACTCTGAAAATCTACAAAAATCCACCCCAAACCTTTAGGCATCACTTTTATGCAAGATGAAATTATCTAATACAGTAAAACTAGATGCTCAAATCTATTTTATTGCTAAATCTTTTAGTGATCAATATTGTTTAATGGATTAATGAGATTCAACATATAGGTAGTCAGTGTAATTGTAAATAATAATAAAATTTTAATACATTATTTTAGTTTTGTATTTGAAAATAACTTCAGTAACTGACTTCATTTCAAAGTTAACACTGAGTAAAGATATAGTCTCCCTTTCTCTCTCTCCCTCCATCTCCATATATATATATATATATATATATACAGATATTGCTTGTATTTCATAAAAATATACAGAGTACTAATGAAAACAGACAAAGAAAAGCCCACAATAATATGGAAGATTAATTTGACACTGCTGCTCAGAAAATACATATCTTTAAAAAGGTCTCCTGAAAACACAGAAATGTTTTTGTATATTGTTGATGAACCTTTTTCTTCTCAGTGAAATTTTAATCCTATCTCTACTATATTGTTTACTCTTGTTATATTTACCACTTACACTTGGTAACTATATTCTCTTCATGATATCCTTTCTCCTTCCTATTAGTCTAAGTTTTAAAAGACATCATCTTTTTTCATTTATTTTTCTGGATGTAGTTCTCTTCTGGAACATTTTTGATTTTTTGGTATATGAAGTAGCCTTGAATGCTTTCAGGAAAGGGGCATCCACAACTGCTCCAGTATCTCATCACTGTCACAATAAAGAATTTCTTCCTAATATCTAATCTAAACCTACTTTCTTTCAGTTGAAAGCCATTACTCCTTGTCCTGTCACAACTTTCCATGATAAAGAGTCCCTCCCCATCTTTGTTGTAGCCCCCCATAAGTACTAGAAGACTGTTATGAACCTTCTGTCCTGGAACCTTCTGTCTTCTAGGTTAAACAACCCCACGTCTCTCAGGCTGTCCTTACATGGGAGAGGTTTGAACTTCCTAATTGTCTTCATGGCCCTTCTCTGGACAAAGATCAAGCAGGTCCATGTCTTTCTTGTGCCGGAAACCCCAGAGCTGGATGCAGTACTCTAGGTCATGTCTCACAAGAGGGATAAAATCATCTGTGCTAACCACACTGCTTTTGATGTAGCCCAGGATGTGGTTGGTCTTCTGAGCTGCTAATGCAGATTGCTTGGTCACATTCAGTTTTTCATTCACCAATAACACAAGTCCTTCTCTTCAGGGCTGCTCTCAAGCCACTAATTACTCAGCCTGTATCCATGTTTGGGACTGCCCCAACTTATATTCATAACTTTACGCTTGGCCTTGTTGAACTTCATTAGGTTTGCAAGGATCTATCTCTCAAGTCTATCAAGGTGCCTCTTAATGGCATCCCTTCCAACTACAGTATCAGCCACACCATTTTGCTTGGTGTCATCCAGAAATTTGTAGAGAATGCACCCAATTGTACTGTTCACACCTCTAACAAAGATATTAAAGAATACTTGCCCCAACATGGACCCTTGAAGGACACAACTCATCATTGATCTCAACCAAACATTGAGTTATTGACCACAACTCTTTAAGTGTGACCATCCAGGCAACTCCTTATCCAAAGAGTTCACCTGTGTCCTGGTTTCAGCAAGGGCATAGTAAATTTCTTCTCAGAGTCTGTTACAGTGTTGTATTTTGGATTTGGAATGAGAAAGGTGTTGATAACACACTGATGTTTTGTTTTTCTGCTAAGTCATGTTTATCCTAAGTGAAGGATTTTATTATTTTTTTTTTCCTTGTCTCATGCTCTGCAAGTGAGGAGGTATGCAAAAGAAACTGGATGGGACCATAGCCAGGACAGGTGAACTGAACTGAACAAAGGAATATTCCACACCATAGAACGTCATGCCCAGTATGCCCAGTATATAGACCAGAGGGAGTTACCTGGAGTGGGAGCCAATCTATGGTTCTGACCTCGGTCAGTGGATGGTGACTACATTGTGAATCATTTGTTTTTTCCCTTTTTACTGTCATTGTTATTAACTTTTACCATTATTACTGTATTTTACTTTATTTTTAATTATTTAACTGTCCTTATTTCAATGTACAAGTTTTTCTTTGATTCTTCTCCCCATTTCACTGGGGTGGGAGGGGAGACAGAGGAGTTGAGTGAGCTGCTGTGTAATGCCTAATTTCCAGCTGGGCTTAAACCACAAAACTGGACAAATCCATGTCTCTCTATTTTTAGGGAAAGGATTTGTGGGTACAGTATCAAATGTTTCACCTCTAGTCTCTTTGATTTATAAGAAATTGTCCAAACTCCTTTTTAAGACTAAGTTTTGCTTAATAAGATAAATATGAGAAATATAATGTCTTCATCTTAAGGTGAAGCCTTCTTCATTTTGCAGTCCATGAAATAGCTTTTTTTCTGAAGTAAAATATCCTTTCACAAGTTTCTCTACTCCTCTATATCAATTTCTGAGACAATTTCTCTGAAAGTATACTTTCATTCTTCAAATTTTTCTTATAAATGAGATCTTAATAAAATGGCTATAAAAGAGCAATGCTATAAAAATACACATTATAAGAATGTGCAAAATACAACCTGCAAAACAATTGTGTGGGGTTTTGTTTTTGTTTTTTTAATTTAGCTATAACAGAAAAGAGAGTAAAATTGCTTGGTGATTAATAAACCACCTCCTAAAGTCTTTGGTGAAATAAAAAATTAAAGTGATTTAAGCTGATGTCCTCTGCTGACAGTGCTGACAGCTAAAAAATCCAGTAACAGAAATTGAAAAGACACACAAGCAATATTTTTTTTTTCGTATTTTAGGGGTTTATGAAGAAAGCAGAAAGTATTAATTTACCATTGAGTGAAATGATGCCTGAATTTTTATTTTAATCTTGTAATTATTTTTTTGCAATAAACTGTAGATGGATTTGTAGATACAATTTAAATGAATCTTCAGCTATAATTCATTGCTAAACTTCTCTGTAATATTTTGATCAATTAAGATATTCTAAAGTCCCAAATATAGCAGCACAGAGTTGGAATTTCTAGCTTTTATGCAAGCTGAAATCATATTTACTTGTTGAAATTCATATTGATAGTTCAAAACAAATCATGTGTTTAATGCAAATTTCTGACATGAAAGCCATGAAGCCATATTGCTTTTTGGTCAGAATATGTCACATTGTGTCATGTCACAAACTGTTCTGAATGTTTCTACTGCAACAAGCCATGACAAAACAATGAGACATACTAAAAGAAATGAAGTATTTTTAAGACTATTTCACAATCACTGAAATCACAAGTACCCAGTTTGAATATTACACATCAAGCAGATGACTGTAATTTTAGCTGCATTTGTGCCTAACTATCAAGTTAAATCTCCTTTCTCTTTACAGAATTATCCTTCATGTATATATAAATATAAATACATATACATACATATAAATACATACACAGTATATATATATATATAAAAATATACCTGTATGTTTATGTATGCATTTTGGTCTGTGTAACTTTTGTAGTGAATCTAAGCGCAGTAGCAAGGTGTCCTGGCTTTGCCAGTGCATATGTGTTAAAAAGCACAGCTAACAAGTTAATTCTAATGGGTAAAGTTATAACCATAGCAGACCTACTATGTGAAGGTTTATCTAATTCCATGCTTGAAGTACCCTCCTGTGATCTTTACGCCCTGTTCTTTCCTTTTTGGGACACGGGCAAAAGAACTTATTTAAAAGGTTCATTTCAACCACAAGTAAGTGACAGTTACTATACTGTACTACCCTGAAGGAAATATTTTAAAGAGAATGACTGTCACACTCATGGTAACTTATCTAAAAAGACTAGTCAGGAGTTCTGATCGGCCTGTAACCAGTGTTTCCATGGTCTTAAACAGAATTGAGATCAGGAAGTCTTTTTTTTTTAAAGCGTTTTTTTCTCATGGGCATCCAAGGAAATATTTCTCCAGAAAAATTAATGAAGACTGTGAAAGACTTTAAAAACTTAACTTCTCCAGAGAGTATACAACACAAGTGGGAATTTTTGATTTAGCTCCTCTCAAGTGTTGCAATTTCAAATCCTAACAGGAAGAAAATATTTTCTTATAACAATGTCAGAAGCAAGAACATTAGCCATGCCCAAGGCAATTAGTTTTCTCCTAGACAAATCTGTTTTTGAAGGAACTATCTGGAAGCCTTGGAGACATGAGCAATTTGATCTGTTCACCTCAGGGTCACTGATTGCTTTTGACTTTCATGTATTTAGTATAATAGACATAGTTAGCTGAATCTCACGGTTATTTTTAATAGGTTAGCATATAATTTATAAGCTCTTTCTAATTGATAATAAAGAATCTCTTCATAGAAAAGAACAGAATTTCTAAATGCTAGGCACTGATAGTTATGCAACTTATAGTAAATATTGCTGGGATTGAATGCACCCTCGTCAGTCTAGTGGCGTGGATGAAACTCTAAACTTTAGACAGTAAGGAAAGTGAGGCACTGGAACAGGTTGCCCAGAGAAGTGGTGGATGCCCCAACCCTGAAGGTGCTCAAGGCCTGAACAGGGTCCTGATCAACCTGGTCTGGTGGAATTTGTCCCTGCCCATGTCAGGGGGTTTAGTACTGAATTATTTTTAAGGTCCTCTCCAAACTTAACAATTCTATGATTTTATGATTCTCTAAAAAAACAGTAGCTGAAATATAATGAAGTGCTTTTGACTCTGTAGAGTGTTGTTTACATTTGTTCTATTTTCAAGTTATAATCTATGCAATATTTAATACACATGTGAGCTCAGAAATAAATTAAGGCTCTAGATTTAAGGATAGAATTTTTCTGTTAACCTATACACATACAATGATTTAATAGTCCTTGGTATTACAGCCAGACCTCCAAAAATCTTCACTTCAGTTGGAAAAAAAAAACCCATTCAGTCCTCAAATATAAATAACTGATAATTTTGTACCACCACTGGGCAAATGCCTTCTGGGAGATAAACAGTAAGATAATACACAGTGCCTTGGTAATCAAGCACATACTGATTTTTAAGTCAGAAGTTGTCTGCGTAAAATTTGTGATCTTCAACTGACCAGCATCATGCATTTTGCTTCCAGTGCCCAAAAAAAGGCCTTAGGGATTTACTATACTTTATGGGAAAAGTCTCTTATAACTTATTACCTGTTCTAGAGGTCTATTTTTAGCTTCCTGTAAAATTTAACAGGGAATAGAACTACTATAAAATTCTACAGGAGAGGTGACATCTTATAGGACAAAGGCAAAGCTCATTCAGTTCCCTAGATATTACTTTTACAGTCTTCTTTCTCTACATCACAGAATCACAAAATCAATTCGGTTAGAAAAGACCTCTGAGATCATCAAGTCCAACCTATGATCGAACACTACCATGGCAATTAGACCATAGCACTAAGTACCATGTCCAGTCTTTCCTTAAACATCTCCAGGGACCGTGACTCCACCACCTCCCTGGGCAGTCCATTCTAATGTCTAATCACCCTTTCTATGAAGAGCTTCTTTGTAATTGTTACACAGCAGATCAGTTATTATTGGGTCAAAACCATGTTGTGGGGTGCGTCTCTGTGAGTGTGTGTGTAGAGGAAGGGCTGAGCTGGCCCTGTAGGCACACGACAAGCCCTGAGAGCACATGGGCTACAGCCTCGGGGCTGGGCCATCAATAAAGGAAGGTCTGCCTGGTAACCTGCCCACACCACACCCTCTGGAGCCCCTGATTGACTGTGACACCTCTCACTTTGGCTGGGGGGACAGGGAGTGGTCAGTGAACCAAAGGTCCAGCCTAAAGGGAGTGGCCACAATAGCCACAATAGCCACAATAGTCAATAGGATGCACACATGAGGTTTCTGTTGGGTCTTGGCCTATTCTCCCCGACACATCAACATGTAATCTCTAGTCACTATGGGTTTTTTTCTCTCTTTATTCTTTCTTCTCTTAATCTCTCTTCTTTTACTCTTTTCCTCCTCTTGTAGGTAACTTAAACATTTATTTTCCATGAGGTGTGGGTACTAACTTAAGGGGCATGGTGTTTGCTGGGTGTAAAAAAAGTTCCTTGCTATAGTAATGCTTGTTAGTCCTGGTAATCTGCTGTAATACTTTTGGTTTTTTTCTGTAAAATACTTTTTGTCAAAACGCCTATATTTTTACCAAATTTAAAGAAATCTCTTGGAGAAAAACACATAGTTATTCTCTGGATATTGACTGAAGGTACTAAAGGATCAATGCCTTTACAAAAGTTCTTGTGAGCAAAATCTCTTGGAGCCTAAAATTAAAATGGTAAAGTGGGGCTTTGGGACTGGGTTGTAACACTAATGTTCAACCTAAACCTTATAACATATGCTGTGTTACATTTCCAGTTAGCACATACTGTAACTTGCTTTGAATTTTGTGAAAGTATGATTGATCATTTAAGAGTAAGTAACAGTATTTTAATGACAAAAGTATTTTTTTCTTATTCATCACATTATTTTAAATCTTATAAAAAATAATATAAATGTGCTTGTATTTTAAGTAACATCAAAAATCCAGACATTTATGTAATAAAAGTATAACAAATTATAAATCCTTTTAAAGTGTAATTTCTAACTCATTTATATTTTTAGGTTTTCAGTTTCATTAATTTGTGCATTATATGGCTGAATTATACATAACTTATATTTTATCCAAATATACAGATAATCATTACATTATGTACTTCTTAATGCATTAAATTTCTAAAAATAAAAAGCAAAAAATCACTGTGGATGCTTTTTAAGGAACAATATGTAAATATGCCACATTTTTTAGATTCACTATTTTTTTGTACATTGATTTCTTCTGAATTTTTTATTGAAAAATTATGCTTCCCCATCTGGTTACCAGTACTCAGTCTTTTTTAAATGCAGTATAAATAAGCTGCCTCTGCACTTTTTTAGAGATAATGTTTTAATAGAAAACCTATGGGATTGTTGTTCAAACTTATTATTAAACAATTAATTTATATCCATTCCAGTAAACTGATGAGTGCAACTTTTCAAGTACAACCATGGAAAGTCATGTTAGTAAGAGAATTCATGTTAGTCTCAGGCACACCAATTGAAGATAGTTTTATTTTCTAGCATAAATTCAAGACAATTTGGAAAAAAATGGCAGTAGGTTGTTTCTAAATTGTTTTCAGAGGTTTAAACTGAATTTCTTATCATAACAAAATTAAAGGTAAAAATGTGCATACCTTTTGCCTTAAATGATCAGCAGCTATTTTTGCAAATGGCATTTTATATTATATTGTCATTTTAATTTAGAATTGGAATTCAAGCTAAATTAAGATATGCATGCTGTGAGGCATTCTAGGCGAATCATGTCAAGGTCATTCTGTGTAAAGCTGGAGAATAAGATCTCAAAGGGACTGTGTTTGCTTTGGGGAAGGTACTTTCTGTAGAGCAGTCCCAAAGTCTTGGTTCCCTACATATATCCTGCTCAGACCAAGACTGCATAACCTGTCAAGTTAAGGATGACATTTTCCTAGGTACTTTAATTTCTTTCTTCAAAATAAATTCAGAATAGGAAAGTAGCTGTAGTTCTTTGAAGTAGCAGTATGTTTGGGGAATTGTTGCCTAGTACATTGGCCCTGTAGCTCAAGTCTGTCATTAATGATGGAAGACTAGAAAGGGAGCTTTCTGTAGTTTATCTGATAAGCTTGGCCTGGAGTTCCTTACCTTAAACAATATGAGAAATGCAGGTTGGTTTTTGGCTTTTTTTCATTTGTTTGTTTGGTTGGTTTGGTTTGGTTTGGTTTTGGGGGTTTTTTGTGTGTTTTTGTTTTAGTTGGTTGGTTGGTGTTTTGTTTTGTTTTTTTTTTTTTTTAAATGAGTGCATCTTTGAGCAAACTGCCAACCCTCAGAGGGAGAAAAAAAAAAGATGCAAAGAACCAAACTCAGGAGAGATATTGTCCATTTTAACATTAACCACATTGAGCTAACACAAAAATTAAATAAACCAAGAACAGTATCTAAAAGACTGGTTTTAGATATATTTATTAAAGTGTTTGTGCAAGCCAATGTTTTTTTTCTTTTTTTTTTCTTTAAAATTTCTCTACAGAGTTACCTTAATTAAAGCTCTTGAAGACGGTCTTGGTACTTTGGTACTTTGGCCCTGCTGCATTTCTGGTCACATGATGTTGATAGTTGGACTAATCTCCTGGAAAAGTCAACAGAGGATATTCAGATGTGGTTTGAAAATGTCCAGAACAGGGAATAAAGCCTGTTTACCATTTCTGTTTGAAAGGCTCATAGAGATGAATGTTTTAAATCAGCTATCATCTTTTTTATTCTCTTTTGTAGCAGGTGTCCTTGAGAGTCTAAGCAAAAGATGGTAGCAAAAGCCCTGAATGTTCACACAGAGGTTTACATTAAACATCCCTAGGGTACAGAAATGTTTCTTTACTGGTCACTAAAGAAATACAGCTTTGAGAGTTGGGCAAAACCAGTTTCAGAGCTCACATAAAGTTCTCTAGGCATCTATTTCAGTTTCCCACAATTGAAAACATAAGCATAGACATTTTTGGATTGTGCCTTAGCTTGGAACAAGGTGCAGGAGGCACCTATCTTCAGAATTCAGAAAGCAGAATGGATCAGTAGGATACCTGATATTGTTACCTTAAAATTAAATGGAAATATAATGCAATGGTTTGTGTGCCTGCATTCAAAGTATGAATGTAATTCTTGCTTCTCCATCTCTAACAGAAGCACATAAATGCATACCTACAAGAATAATACACGGATGGAAAAAAGGAAGTGCACATGCAGTAGAACTGGGTACATGTAGCTCAGGTTAAGTGTCTCCACAGCAGGTGAGTTGGTACTATATGATCTTTAAACTCCATTCAAACCCAAACTGTTCTATTATTCCATTTTGTATACATTAACTAATGGTGAGAAAATGCTTTGAGTTTCTTATATGAAAGATTCAGAACACAAAGCTCTATAAGAAATGTGACTTACATTTTGTAATTTCTTATCCTCCTGATAAGGCGCAGTGTGCTGTATAGTATACATGCATTCTCATTTGCTTCACCTCTGAGTTGCATAAATACATGTCCAGAAACTCAGAAGTAGCATTACAGCCCACAATAATAAAAGATGAACGTTCCCATTTTCAGCTAACCTGAACTGATCCTGCTATCAAATTCGATAATTTAGAATTTTCTACTGATTAAGAAAAATGAAAATACAACAGACTAACTTTCATTACAAAAGGAGACATTCCCAAAATATATGATGGCTGAGAATACAGAGAGCAAATATTTTTAGGAAAAATAAACAAACAAACAATAAAAAAATCCCCAAACAAACAATCCCCTCTCCTTTGGAGCAATGTCTATTTCACTGGTGCATTTTCTTATATGTTGTACTGAAGATGTAGCATGGCAAAAGTCAACATGGTGGCAATAATCTTTGTATTACTGCCATAATTTTATTTTATTTAAAGTAGCTATACTGTCTTGTAAACTTGAATTTCATTCATATAAAACATGAAATAATGAATGGGAATTTGTATGCAATCCGATCCTGGAGGTACCTTAAATAATCCTGTTGTGCTATGTATAAGATACTTACTGGGATAAAATCCAAACCACACTCATCCCCACTGAATAGAAAAAAAAAAAACAACAACATTCTCCCTAAAATGTAGTTTACTAAAAGCAGAATTATAAAATAGAGTAAATAGTAGGCAGATTGTGAAATCACAATAAGACCACACAGATGTGTAGTTGTATAACTGGAATACTAAATTTTATGGGCAGAGTTTGCAGAGTAATTTTGTTGGATTCGAGTCAAAAAGAGCCATTTCAGTTTATTCAAGAGACAGGAAATCTCCATGAACTCAAAGGCTAGCAGAAAATTTTCTTCAGGGAAAATGTATCCACTTCTCATGTCTCACATTTTAGTATTTAGTTTAATGCACATCATATATTTGGCTTCTATCTGTGTTTTTCTTTCCCAGAATAATTTTTGCAACAGATTTGCCCTGCAGCATTAACTACCCTTGATAGTTTTCTCTCTTACTGTGTGATTACTTGCTTAGCATAATGATTTTTCTGCTTTTTTAAATTAGTGTGGTGTCACAGGAATTACTGTGTAAAAAGTTGACTTTAATGCAATATGATAATATCAGTAATGGCAAGAACATATAGAAAGTTAATGTGACTACATTTCAGATGTCCTTAATAACCTTTCAGAAATTCCATGTTTTATTCTGGAGAGTTAAATTTTGAAAAGGCATTTTAAAAGAATCATAATATGAAATACAAGATCTATAACATGAAAATACAAAACCACAAATGAACAAAATTTCCCATCAAAACATTTTATTCTCATTAGAAAGAGTTGTACCAAAAAAACCCCTGCTAATATATCATTAAAAATTACAAATTTTACCTGTGATTTTTCTAATGCTAACTTGACTTGCTATGATGTCAATTATCTTCACTTATAAACTGTATACTAATGTGCATTATATTTCAGCAACATAATTATCACTTAAAATCTTCATTATGCTTGTATTATAAATTGTGTATAATTTTATATATTTAAAACATAGAATTATTCTATATTTCCAGAATATATTTTTTTCCAAAAAACCCCTTTTATTATTTATTTGCAAATTTTTAAGATTTTACTTTTAGTTCAAACACGATGCATTTTTTTTTTTAACCTGGAATTTCAAGTGACCAAAATTCTATTTGCTGATGAGTCATTATGTGACTTAGTAGCACAATAATGTTGAACATTGCTCCACCACTGCTTTCTTTGATTTTATCCCTGTACTAAAACTGTGAAAGAATTCTGAAGCCTGGCTGATTTTTTAATCAATAACTACATTTGACAGTGAAGAAGTTTTACTCTTGGCTTTTTACTGCTCTGGGCAATGAAAAGTTTAAGCAATATTCCAGCAAAAATGAACCAACGTAATATTTACATTGTTTTCTTTCCTATTGATTCATGTTAAAAATAACTCTGAGAAAACTACTGAAGGACAGAAAGACAAAATCTTTTCTTTTAAAAACATTGAGCAGTTAAATTATATTACCCCACTTAATGTTTTCAGTAAATCTCTATACAAATTCAGATATTAACTAAGAAATGAATGGATCTATGAATATTTTTATTTTATTCTCTTGCCAGTAGAAAATATTTCTTCAACATACGTTACACAACAACACAAAGAGTACTTCTCATAAACAAGCCACTGAAATTTTGTTCCTTTGCATAATAGAACTGGATTAGTTCTGTTCTGCTTAGCCTCTAAGCCCAGAGAAATGCAAATGCACATGTGGGTGTCTTGCTCATAAACTATACTTAACTGTATTTAAGAGTTCATATAAATGCTATGTTAAAATATCATCAGCTTTCACCATTTAATACCATATTATGCATATAAATGCTGATAATCTCACACAAGACTTTTTCTAATATCAGAAACAATCCAAACACATTTTTATGTATTAGTCACAATATTTCAGTGTTAAACTGGTTAAAGCAGTTCAACTTTATTGAAAATTTCACTAACTTTCAGGTACAGAGAATGTTTAATATAATTATAAGGTCTTGAAAGTTTGGAACATTCTGTGATCTCAAAGAAAAATAAAATCCACTTTTAAAATAATTAACATGAACAAGGTTTTTACACTTGGTAAGGATAATGGAGTTTTTGGTGTATACACTATTTATTTTATTATTTATCCAAAACGTTGTGGTTTCTTTTCAAAAAACTATTAAGCTGGAATGTAATTAAAAACATAATCGCTGAGAACAAATGTAAATATTCCGGAAGTATGAGATTAACAATTCTGGCATGAGTTAGCCATTATGTTGAATATATTGGTACCTTTTTCACATACAGCTTTACCACTGCATTTCATTTCTGATCTACAAGACCCCTGCTATTATTGTGTGGTAACTGTGTCTTATTTGTGAACAGATTCAAATCGCTATTTCAGGTATTAAGCAAATATTATTTAATTTACTTTAAATTACTGAAAGTTTTGACCCAGTAATTCTGACCTAGTGTTCTTGAGGATTCTGTCTTTTCTTTATTAGAAGAAGATCAGAGCTAGTTGAGTATTGTTCATTATATTTTTCTTGGGTCTGGATGATTTACACAAATGTATTCCTGTATTTGCCACATCGTCCTTTCTGCTAAGTAATTTGAATATTTCTTTTTAATTTTTCATTATACAAATCTTTGTGGAGAAATATGGGTGCTTTAAGGCTTTTATATACCTCATAAAAATCCTTCAATTATTTTTCACGGTGTAACATCCAAAAATCTCCAGCACACCCTTAGGCTGGATCTGCATTTCAGCGCATCCTGCTCTAGGCAGATTGGACTTTCTGGCCTCATTTCATTTGCAAGGAAAATATGCTCCAATTATCTCCATGAAGAGAGCTGCTAGAACATATTTTTTTATTTCCTCCCTCTGGAAGGAAATTTGCAAGTGCAGTCAAGTGGTGAACTAACAAGTTCCCCACAACATGGAGCTGAAACTGAAACAAAGTGCCAGAATTGAAGGATGCACTGCAGAGCATGCTCACCTCGTAGGTACAGCCTTTTGCTCTGTAATATGTATTGGATAGTTACTTGTCAACATCCTGTTAGTTTTTTTCACATGCCACACCCTCATGGATTATATCTTTATTCATAAATTAATTGAGTTTGGGTCATGTGGTAAACAGACAAAAAATTATAAAACTCACAAAAACCCCAAAACAGAGAAAAACAAAAGTTACTATGGTTGAATTCTCTTACTTTCCCAAGATTGAAAATATGTAGAATTGATTGCCTCTGGTCAATGTTAATGCCCAAATGACAATTTGGAATTTTCTGAGAGAAAACCAGCTAGCACAGGCAAAACTATTCAAAGTATCGTTGCAGCAATTTTTCAGTATAGTTGATTGAATTCCACCTCCAGGGAACTTTCCTTGTTTCTGTACTTTTTAATAGGAATGTAGTTACTTTGTATCTTTATCATTAATGTTTTAAGGGGAATTCCAGTGCAAAATTAGGGTTTGTTTAAATTTTCTTCTCAAGGTGCCCCTTGGCATGCTCAAGAACTTTTATTTAGAACCAGGGTTCTAAATGAGCCTGAAATAGCGAGCTCAGAGTTGGAAAACAACCCACATGAATTAACAACATTTCTCCCACTTCCCTTTGTCAGGCAGTTTGTTAACTTACCCTACAGGCCCACCAAGACAGATGTCCAACACAGGTAGAGAGGGCACAGAGAGGAGGCAGAGGGCAGGTGGGCAAATACGTGTCAGGAGCACTTTCCTCCTGGCCAGAATCTCTTTCTGAGCAATTCACAAACTATAGATACCAGTTTAATTTCACTTTTTTTTTTTTAAATACAGAAAAATAAATAGACTTTTATTTGGATATCTCCCTTTTTTTGTTTTTTTTTTTTTGTATTTTTAATGAGGTTTAAGTGAATAGAGAAATGTAGTTCACCAAATTAATGTATTTAATAGTCATACAAGTACAAATAAAATCATTCATATATTTCTATAATTCAAGTCAATTGCAATGTATTCAACTGAGACACTGTAGACCTTTGTCAACTATCTCTTGAAAGAATTAATGCCTAAGGAATTTATAAATATTTTCACCTTATAGGGAGACAGACAATTTAGAGCGCATTTACAGAAGACTTATGGACAGCTGCCTTTTTCAGTAACGCTTGTTACTTACCATGGTAGTGAGGATAAGCTGGGCATGGTTAACACAGCTGCTACTGCAAGACCATGAATTTTTATGAAGTGCATCTATAAGCAGGCAATAGATGACCAGTCTCTAGTTCTGAATGGCAGAATGAACCTTGAATAGTTTTTGTAATTTCAAGGAAATGGATAGCCAAACTGTACAAACAATTTATGATCAAGAATGGCAGCAGGTCCAGTAGCATTTTCTTCTGATTGCCAAAAACATCACCACTGAGACAGACACCATTGCCTCCTGTTCTTCTGCTGTGTATGGCTGTAAAAAGTCTAACTCCATCTTCTCTATAACCAGACCCCAGGGTCCTGAAGAAAAAAAGTAGCTCTCTGTTTAGATTTCCTACTGCTTAATTCCTCTCCTTCAGGATGAAAAAAACTTAGCTTCTACACGTTTTCTGTTCTGTATTTAATCACTTCCATTCCTAGTTGAACTTTTGCATACACAGAAACAAATAAATGAGAAATTAAATAAGAGATTCCACAATCTCAGGAGGGAGAACTGGAGAGCATTTGGTTGTGGCTAGGATAAAGTTAATTTTCTTCTTAGTTGCTGGTAAAGTGCTTTGTTTTTGAATTTAGTATGAGAATAGTGTTCATAACACAACGTTTTAGTTGTTGTTGAGCAGTGCTTAAACAGAGTCAAGTCCTTTTCAGCTTCCTTCCTCACTCCACCAGTGAGGAGGCTGGAGTTGCACATGAAGTTGGGAGAGGACACAGCTGCAACAGCTGACCCCAACTGACCAAAGGGATATCTCATACCACAGCATCATTGCCATCAGTAAAATCTAAGGAGAAGAAGGAGGAAAGGGGTGGAGGGGGGAAACAAAATATTTTACAAGCGTACTTACTAGATGCACACTGTAAAAACAGCCAAAGCAGAATGAAAACAAAAAAGTTATACATCAGAAACAAGGCAATAATGAGTCCTCTCTGTCTACAAAGATAGTTGAGAATTTAGAAGTAGTATCTTCCTTTAAAAAAAAAAAAACTAGAAAGTTAAAAAATAATATTTTAAAATATTCATAAATGAAATAGTTATAAAACTGTGAAATAAAATTCCTTCTTACTTAGTCTTACAGAAATGAATTTTTGGAACTGGCCACATAGTGCATAACCTTAACTATTGAAAGTGACTTATGTATTGGTAATAACTTAATATTTTGCTAAAAATTCTGTCTACTATTGTTATTGATATTTATAAGGAATCATGAAGGTGAAGGATGTTCAATGAGGAAAAGTATTTGATGTTACTGCTTAACGCAGCCTCATTGAAATCACACCGTATTGACTATATATATGTATATATGTTGACTATATATATAAATATGACTCTTTTTCCTCATACCATCTATCTGTTGCTGGGTAAGAAGCAACATGTTGTTGGTTAAAGGGCAGAAACCTTAACAAATATAGCACCCAGAGATAGTGTTGACTATTAAAGAGCAAGTCCATTGCAAATTCCAAAATAAGGCATGGATAGTAGCTAGTGGTATCTTATTAAATTAAACATTTTAATTTGATCACAGTATTTGAAAGCCATTCAGCTGCAGTTTCATCTCCCCCTAGTGGAAGGAGTTCTGTGGGATCAAATACCTGATTTTGTCCACATTCCCTTATTTCTGCATACCATTTTTGTGACAGAATTTTGTTTATATACAGTAGAAGTTAAGGCTCATCAGATCATCAGATGATTCTTACATGGGAAGTGGAGAACAGCAGAGCATTCATCTGAGCAAGCTAGATACACTACAATACACTAAGAAAAGAATCCAGAAACAGAATTCAACAATAATTTCCTTTACAAAAAGAAACTTCTATCTGTCTGAAAAGTTATTCAAAAACACTGTTGGCAAGAAAGAGTTTCTACAAAACTGCTTTTCAAATGTTTTAAGCATGAATGACTTAGGTCTATTGTTGCTTTGGTTTAAAGACAAATATTTGGACAGGAACCCCAGTAAAATGAACTCCCTCTCCTTTTATTTCCCAACAATACAGAGAGACAAAATGCAAGGATGTATAAGTGAAACAATAACAGTTTACTGACAAGGAAATACTAGTGGCCCCAAAGATAAAAAGTAAACTGCTTACCTGCAAAGAGTGGAATTCACTACCCCACACAGCCACTTGGGAACAAAGGCGAAAAAATGGCAGAGGGTCTTGCCTGCCAACCACCTCCCTCTGACCAACCAAACAAAAGAAACAATAGGATATGGACAAAAACAAAAACCCAGGAAAACTGTGGTGTTCACAAGGAGTTATACATCCACTCTAAGACCCCTGGTTAGATTTAGGTCTTGACTGTAGTGGCAGTGTTACTCCGGAGCCTCTTTGTTCCCTGGCACTGATGTTACCCTTCTTGTCTTGGCTGAGCTGCAGAGTGGCAGCAGGGGCAAGAGGTGGGGGCAGAGCTACGTGTGGTGGTGGTGGTCCTGGGTAGTGCTCTGGCAGTGATCTGATCCAGCATAGTGGCAACTGTTCTGAGTGATGTGCCTTGGGTCAGTTTCACTTTAGTTTTCTCCTTGGTTGGAGCAGGTGAAGGGTAGATCCTGGGCTGCTTCAATCCTAGCACGGTTTGGGTCTGCTCGGCTCCTGTGGTAAATGGTGGCACTTGGATACTGCAGGCATCAGCTCATGTGGTTTGGGGAAGAGGAGTTCTGTTTTCTGCCCAGCTTTTTTTTTCCCTTCCTTCCCTGCCTTGGTCCAGGGAAAGAGATTCTCAGAGAATAGAAACATGTAAGCTGCTATGAAGAAATTTAACTTTATCCCAGCCAAAATTAGTACAGTCTTCACCCTTTATTCCATACTGACTATGTCATGCTCATGTCCTACACTATATAACACATCCCCATTAGCCACCACCCTCTTCTCATTCTTTGGTGTATATACAGTGATATCATTCCGTCAGTCTACAGACAAGCACCACAAAATGTCTTGCCAGTTCAATTAAGCCATGACCAGACTCCATGCATTATGGCAGCCACTCAGAACGGAAAAGATGGTGTGTTCCATGGAGTTACTTGTCACCAAAACCAGCTCAGGCCAGGTCACCACTGCACTTACACTGCTTCACAGTTTCCCATCTATGTACAACACTTCATCTAGAATAAGAAAAATATTGCACTCATAATTTATTTCCTTTAAATCTTTCTTAAACTATAAGGAAGACAGTCTCTTAGCTATTTATTCTAGGATCAGTACTATCAGACCTAGATAGGCTTTCAAAACTGCACACTGAATAATATAATTTGTTTATCCAATTTTCTCATTATATTCTTTAAAAACCTGTGAAATTATTCAGGCTTTCCTATATCTCCAATACTCTTAGTATAATGAATATTTAAAATTGCAAATGTTTATGTTTTTCAATTTTTAAACAAGTAGTTTCTTGTTTGTTGTTTAATGACTTTAAGAAAGCAAAGTAATTTTTTTTCTTCACAAAAACATGTTACAGAAAATATTGCCAGGTCTTAAAAGCAGTTCTATTCACATAGCGTATTCTAGCAAAAATAATTGATTTAAGGAAAGGGAAATCATCCAAAGACATAAAAAATACATAATTTCCTGATCACAGTCAGGAATTAAATATTTTAAATATTTTTATTTCTAAACGGTATAAATTATAGTTTGTTATAAGTATTCACTCATGGGCACTTGAAACAGAAAGGCATAAGGAATTTGATCAAGCTTATTCATTTTTGAGAAACAATAAATCCTTTTTTTTTCTTTCTGTATAATCAGTGTTCATCTTCAAAGCACTCTTTCATTGCTAATCTTGGCAGCACTATTTAATTCCTGATATTCATTAATTCTACAATCAGTATGTTTTATTCACACAAACATTTAATTATTTGATATCTCACAGAGTCATAGAATATATCATCAAATCCAACTCCTATCCCTGTACAGGACCATCCCCAAGAGCCACATCATGTGCCCAAGGGTATCATCCAAATGCCTCTTGAACTCTGGCAGGCTTGGTGCTGCGATCATTTCCCTGGAAAGCCTGTTCCAGTGTTCAACCATCCTCTGGGGGAAGAACCATTTTTCTAATATCCAACCTAAACCTTCCCTAACACAGCTACAGACCATTCTTGTCACTGGTCACCATAGAGCAGAGATCAGTGCCTGCCCCGCCTCTTCCCCTCACAAGGAAGTTGTAGACTGTAATGAGGTCTCCCCTCAGTCTCCTCTTCTCCAGGCTGAACACATCAAGTGCCCTCAGCCACTCCTCATGGCTTCCCCTCAAGGCCCTTCACTGCTATTGCAACAACATATCAGTAGGGTAAAACTAACCTGTCTCACAATGGGTTTCTTTGGACACACTCTGACAGCTTTATATCTTTTTTATATTGCAGTGCCCAAAACTGCACAAAATATCTAAGGTGAGGCTGCCCCAGTGCAGACCAGAGTGGTATAATCCCCTCCCTTAAATTGCTGGTGATGCTTTTCCTGATGCCCCCCAGGACACAGTTGGCCCTCCTGCCTGCCTGGGCACTGCTGACTCAGATTCAACTTGCCAGGACCCCCCAAATCCCTTTCCATGGCACTGCTTTCCAACTTCTCATTCCCAGGTATGAACATCCAGAAGTGCCCCATCCCAAGCGCAGAATCTGGCCCTTTCCCTTGTTGAACTTTGTATAGTTGGTGATTGCCCAGCCCTCTAATTTGCAAAGGTCTCTCTGCAGGCCGTCCCTGCCTTCAATGGAGTCAACAGCTCCTCCCCGTTTTGCGTCATCTGCAAACTTGCTTAGTAACCCTTCCAGTCCTGTGTCTAAGTCATTTATGAAGATGTTGAAGGGCACAGGGCCTAAGATGGAGCCCAGTGGAACCCCACTCACGACAGGTCACCAGTCTGATGTTCCCCCATTCACTATTGCCCTCTGTGCTTGACATGGTGGGATGAGTCCTTTGATTGGAGTGCCCTATGGATAGTTCTAGGCTCTTCAGGAGTTATGGGCAGGGCAGAAGAGGTGAAGGGGTGGCACTGTACATAACAGAAAGGTTAGAATGTATAGAAATCACAACTGACAATGCCACAGTTGAGAGCCTCTGGGTAAGAATCAAGGGGTAAACAAATAATGTGGATGTCATTGTGAGAGTTTGCAATAGACCCTCCAGCCAGGATGATGATGCTGATGAATTATTCTTTGAGGAACTAAGGGACACTTTCAAATCAATTGCCCTTGTCCTCATGGGGGACTTCAGCTTGCCAGAAATTAACTGGAAGCATCACACAGCTGGTACAACCAGGGCCAGAAGATTCCTAAAACCCCTGGATGACAACTTTATGGAACAGGTCTTAAAGGAGCTGACTCAGAAGGATGTTCTCTTTGATCTGCTGCTTGTAAACAGAGTGGATCTCGTGAGTGAAGTGAGATCGGTGGCTGTCTTGGCCACAGTGACCACAAAGTGATTGAGCTTAAAATCTCTGTTGACAGGACAAAAAGTGCCAGCAAAACTTCATCTCTGGACATGAGGAGAACAGATTTCAGGCTGCTCAGGGAAATAGAAAGTAAGATCCTCTGGGAAAATGTATTTGTAGGAGCTAGGGTCCATCAGTGCTAGTCACTTTTTAAACATCACCTCCTAAGGGCACAGGAACTGGCATTTCTCAAATGTCAGAAGTCAAGCAGATGAGACAGGAGGTCAGCTTGGCTGAGCAGGGATCTTTTCTTGGAAATAAGGCAAAAAAGGAGGTATATGCCCTGTGGAAGCAAGGTCAAGTGACATGGGAAGAATAAAGAGATGCTGTTTGCCACTGTAGAGAGAAAATGCGTGCAGATGAAGATCAGCTGGAGTTGAAGCTGGACAGAAATGTGGTGGACAATAAAAAGAGTTTTATCAAATATATTAATGGCAATAGAGAGTGTAAAAATATGATTGGCCTTTTACAGGATGATAATGGTCTCCTCACAAACAGGGACACAGACAAGGAAGACGTTTTTTAACACTTTCTTTGCCTCTGTCTTCAAAAGGGATGATGAACCAAGTGGGTCTCAGTGCCCTGAGCTGGAGGACTGTGACTGGGAGAATGATCAACTCTCAGCAGACTCTGAACCTATGTGGGATCTGCTGCTCCAGCTGGATCCCTACAAATCTATGGGGCCTGATGGGATTCATCCCAGAATCCTCAAACGGCTGGCTGATGTCATTGCAAAAGCTCTCTCGATGATTTTTGAGCAGTCTTGGGAATAGAGGGAGGTCCCAGCTACCTGGAAGTTGTTGAAAGTTGTCCTTGTTTTCGAGAAGAGCAAGAAGGAGGGGCCCCAGAAAGTACAGGCCTGTCAGTCTGACTTCATTGCCTGGCAGAATTATGGCCAAGACTATTCTGGGAAGTATAGAAAAACACCTGAAAGACAATGCAGCCATCTGATAGCTTGGAAATATTTGTGCCTGTTGTCTGTGAGTACATGCCTATGTGTATAAAGTATGCATATTAAGATTATGCAATTTAAAAATAACAATGGGAGTAATTTTAAAAAATATCAGCAAGAATGTTAAGCTTCAAAAATAATTTCTAGAGGAGATTAAAGTATAGTAGGCTTTGACTACCTCTGTGAAACAGTAAACCTTCCTGCTTTGAAAAAGTTGCTTCTCTGTAACCACAGTGACATTCACAGCCTAAATAAAGACACTGATTTTCCCTAAATGTTCAAAATTGCAGAGCAATCTCTTTATAAGCTTTAAAAAAAAAAGCAAAGCAAAGCAAAGCAAAGCAAACCAAAAAATCCCCCAACAAACACACAGCATGAGCATGACTGTAGCATGATTTCATTTTCCAAAAACAAAGTACACTCGTCTTTAAAATCCACTAAGGATGTGGAAATCACTGTTATTTATTATGTATGAAGAGCAAGTATTGAGGAGCAAGTAGCAGAAAAGGCAAAACAAACAAAAGCAAGCAGATAGCCTTGCCTTTGGAGCTGGATTACTCATGTGTAAATTAAGCACATACATAAATGAGTTTTCAGGTCTAGGGCCCTAGGCTACCATTTGTGATGTCTGATTTGCAAGAAAATGATTTTCTTCATTGTGCCAATTACTTTCTGCTCAACTTACAATAGCTTCCAAATAGATCATTAGCCAAATAACAATTACCTTGGGGAAAGAACACCTCTTAACAATGCCCAAATTGTTTGGCTTATGGAAGCAGTGCTACTTGTGAAATTAAACTGCAACTAAAAAATAGAGTTTTAACAAGAAACTTGCAATTTTAAATAATTTCAAACGCAAATTTTTCAAGGGTAATTTTTGGTTCCAGGCCTGTTATATTTTCAGTATTAGCAAAATGAGATTTACATTAGTATTGAATCATTCTTTCAGGAAAAATCTCCCATCCTGTAAACTGAATGTACCAGCTACTGGATACTTGCAGTTTTGTTTTAATAAAACTATTAACTATAAGACAAGGCAAGTGTTAAAATTTCATGATGTTAAATTAAAAAAGGAATAACCAATAGAACTACTGACTGTACACCTACCACATTTATCTGAGTTTATGAAGATTTTACTATTCAGTTATGGGCACTTTTTACATACAATGATGTTACAAATCAAATTAACCATGAAGGCTACTAAAGAATGATAGCAAAATTTAAAGTCAAAGCTTATAAAATAATGTATAGCTTACAGAGGAACAGAAATTTTTCAGTAGTCCTTATTAAGAACAGGCTCAATTCTCTCTGTATTGAAACTACAGTTACTTTTCTGCTGAATACAGGGAAGACTAAAATTAGACTAAATTTTTCATAAACAGAGCCAGGAGTAAAATATTACATCACTTTGTTTCCTTTATTTTATTATTCAAATAAACTAAGGAATGTGGATTTATTTTTAAGGAACCACTGCCAGTAGACCTTAGGGCCTATAGGAGCAATTCCCTTTGATCTAGGAAAATGGATGCTCAACAAACTCATAAACTGGTCATCTGTTAATTCAAACTCAGTTACTTGAGTTCTTTGAGAGAGATTCCAGAAAATAAATCCTTAAACTCTTAATTTTTCCTAGGCTATTCTGAAGGCCAGGAATATGTTCCTCCTGAAAATATTATCAGCCTGTCTCTCTGAGTAGTTCTTGACCCTCCTGCCCCGGCAGATTATGGGATGAGATTATGAAGTAGCACCCTCAAGCAAGAGCAAAAAGAATATACATTCTTCTTCTGAGGACCTGTCTGCCTACAATGCTTTAAGTACAAGACAGTAACAGAAACTTCTGTCCATCCCATCCCTTCGGGCATGTCTAGGGTATGCTTGTCTGACAGAGAGAGAGAGAGGTTATGAATCATGGGAAGAGAGGCTGCACTATGTCACTGTGGTACGTAGAGGGTCAGATTATATTTAGTTGTATCCTGAGGGAAACAGATGCTTAGGGTTTACTGTAATGATGCTTTGAATACATTTTTTCAAAATTGTGCAATTATCTCACAGAATACTTAAAATCTGCGTAGAATCTAGTTAAAAAAAAGAGTGTCCAAATGGGGTTTCTTGTGTTTTTCTTTGTTGTTGTTGTTCTGTTGATGCCCAAAAGGTCAAGCATTCCAATTTGTTGATTAAAATACCAGTAGATTATTTATTTTATGTATTATCTTTCTTTTATTGGTTCAGACAGAGGAAAGCAATTCACTCTTGTTTTTGATTATTTTGATTGTTCTGATGTCAGCAGACTTTTGCAAAAACAAAACAAAACAAAAGAAAACAAACACACAAAAAAACCCCAGCATATGACCATATAAGTGATTTCAGGCTTCCTCAGTGGAAATGTTTCCTGTTGCAGTTCTTTATATAGTTTTGTCTCGAAGTGGAACAAACAGATAACTTTCAAAATTGAATCAAAATGTAGATGTGTTCTGAGGTAGTTTTTATTTTGAGCAGTTACATTTGGCAAGTTGCAGTTACCTGAAAACACATCACCACTGTAAATGTATATCATCACTATAAAATGGTAGATTTATTTTAAGAGAGTCTAGAGTGATAATATTCAAAAGAACACTTCCTGTTCTTATGGATTTTTTTTTTAAATCATAAGTAATGGAATTTTCCGGCATAAAGATCATGATATCCTTAATAACATAATTGAAAAAAATTGTGGGGTGAATAGATTAGTAGTGTGAATCCTCTTATCTGTAGTACAGTTTGGATGGCAAAATTTAGGTATTATACTACAAATACATATTTGTGCTGAGTTTAGTCTAGTTCAGTAAGTATAGAACTCAGGGGAATATTACTACTGAACTAACCTGCCTTTTCATTAAAAAAATCATTACATATGTATAATCACCTTTTAAGCAGTGCTGTTTGATCCTTCCTCAGTACTTTTCACAAGTGTTTTTTCACTATTAACTATATCACCAGAAATAAAAAAAAAGAAGGTAAAATAAATAATACACAGATGTACATTCCCTTTGCTTACTTTTCTTTGGTATAACTTGCTGAAATTAAGTATCTAAACAGTACAACAGTTTTTGCGCCCAATAAAGGAGCCATGCGCCCAATAAAGAAAATGTGGATACAAATCTAAACTGATATTTCAATAGAAAGAAGAGGATAAAAAGAAGAGTACCATAGTGAAATATTTTTCATTAAAAATGGTGTTCAGGTTAGCATTGCATTTTTTTAACTTGTTTGAGTTTGTTGTCAGGTATCTTCTAACATCACCTATGCTACCCATCTGCCAATACTACAATCAGTGATAGCTTGCAGCAATGTGAGCTTCCCCTTCCATATTGCTTGCAGAAAACCAGCAAGAGTAGGGAGTTGTCATATTATCTAGTGGAGATGACTGGTGGCACTCTGCCTGTTGGGGTGGTATCTCTTCTGTTCTGCTAAGATTGAATAACCAGTATTTTTTTCTTTTTTCCCCTTCCACCATCTTCCCAACATGTTTTCTATCTCATCTATCCTTACTTGTTCCTAAAATACATTCTACATATTCCACATTTTTAAAATGTCAGTGATCTAATGCTTCAGGTAACAGGTTGTAAGTTTCTAGATCTACCCTTTTGGTCCATGCAAAGATGATGGAGCACCACTGTCTTGCTATCTCCTAGGACCTTTTGAGACAAAGTACACCCCAGAATAAGTAGTAGGAAAGAACTGAAGCATGATTCTGAGGGCAAAAATAGTATAGTAAAATTGTGTTTCTGCTTGGTGTTATGAAAAGAATTTGGGGAGTTTCCTCATGTTCTGAAGACTGTTAGCTCACTCACACATAGGTAAAAGTCTGTCACAATCTAGATCATGTTGTGAGCCCAGATCCATCTATAATGCCTATATTATCTGTTTGGATCCTTCTGCCCTAGTCACTTGATTTTTCTGTCTCCTTCTCTTTCTGAATTACAAAGCTATCTTTAGATTTGTTCAGTTTCATAAAGCTCATGATTTGGGCCGTTATCTGACCTCTTGTCACATGTTTGAAGTTTGTCAGGACAAATGTATGGAATCACATACTGGTAGCAACACAGTTTCTGAAGAATTGCTGAAGAATATGCCTTCTTGCAGCATGCCACATTTTACTGCAGGATGCTTCCAAGACTATTTTGCTTCTTCTTAGCTATTTTATTTCTCTAACTGATCAGTAGATACCAAATCTGCTGAAAAACTTTAACCTAGAATGTAAAGGGTGTAGTGATTTAATGTTATAAGGCAAAGGATAAGGTGAGAAAAGATGCATGGCAAGCAATGAATATTACACTTGATATATGAACTGTAATCATGGTCAGAAGCATAATGGGCAAGTCTATTCTGCTCTCTACAGCTGGGTCTGGTATATAGCCGAAAGGTATACGTTTTAAAACACAGATATTTAGGTTTCTTGCTAAAAAACATCCTTCATGCCTTCTCTCTTGAGCAGCCATATAAAATTCTTGCAGTGTATGTCATTGGAAACCATGGCCTAGAAATTTTCTTCTTATGATAAACTTGAAAGGGATGAAGTTAGAACATAATATGCCCGTTCCCCCAGAATGAAGTTGGGATGCTGTTGGTACAGGAGGTGTAAAGTACAAATGCTACCAGTTCTGAGCAGTCAGGATTGTCTAGAGATAGATGAATATTTCTATCATGAAAATCTGAAGTTCTACATCTAAAAGCACTTCAGCTTTGTTTATTCAATACTTGTCATTACTCTGATAACCTAAAGGTACTATGCAAATTTTTTACAGAACATCCTTTATATCTTGAAGACACATCTAGAATTGTTAACCAAATGAGATAAAAGATGCATATAAACTAAAAAGGGGGGACTTAATGGGTGTGAAAAGCAAATAACTGACTTACCATGCTAGATACTATCTTGACACTGGTAATTCTTTTCTGAATATTTTTCAAACCTTTTTGTAGTTAATTTCTATTACTGGAAAAAAAATATTTTTACTCCTAGCTATTTTGGTTACTGTAGATAATAAATAGACACTGAAATATGCCTGCAGGGTTCTAACACAAGAGCTCATTCAATATGTGTCAACAAACAAAACTTTCAGAGCAATAATTTATTCATCTTTTAAATCCACATTTGCAATTCATTTACATTCCTAAGGAGATTGGACATTAATTAACAATTGTTAGACTATGTACCTCAGATTGGTAAATTTTGCATAATCTGAAGTCTTTACTACATGTAAATATGTATTACAAGTCATGTGTCAATTGACTATTGTAAGAATGTAATAACCAGTAGCAAAAGAGTAAATTGAAATTAGAAATTGAAAGAAGAAACATTGTATCACAAATACAAAACTTATTGTAGATTACACTTTGTACTTTCATTAGGTTTCAGAATGTATTGCTCCCTAAAAAGCTAAATAATAATTATAAGATGCTCAATCATCTTGTTTTCAGAAGATACATGAGAAGAAACTACAAGAGTTAGCAGTGATGGAGTTGACACTTCAATGGCTACACAATAAGGACACTCTTTTTCACCCCACCCTCCTTGTCCCCAGAGAAGGATAATATTAGTATATACTTATTAGATAATTTCACAAGCTATGTTGATATTTATACTGGTTTATCAACATTAGAAATTACTAAAGAAAGAGGAGATACTTAAATATATCTCAACACACCTTAAATATGTTTGTAATGCTTGTAATGTAAGTTTGTGCTTCCACTGTTAGTTCAATGAGCACACTGTAGTCTGTTGTAATTTTTTTTTTAAAAAGCAAAAGCAACCAACTACCTTTGTAGCTAACAAAATTAATAATTCAAAAATTGAAAAGTTCATTTAATTTACAATGTAGTTATCAAATACTTTAATAATGTAGATATATAAGAAATCTGTGTATATACTATTTGGATAAGGCTAGTAACTAAGACAAACCAAAATAATGTAGCAGGAATTTGTTCTAAACATTATAAACTTTTACAGGTTATCTTCAGGATATCAAGACATGTGTTTTTTCTTTTCTTTTTTTTTTTTTCTTAATATTTCTAGAAGGTTTGGATATGAAATAAAAAGACGGAAAATTGCTTAATGAATAGCTATATTCAGTCTACTGGGAGGAAAAATCATCTCTGTTATATTCAATCAGATATGTTTCATACAAATATATTGGATTACATAGACCCATTTGTCTAAAAGGATATTTGAATTCCTGCTAATTTTCAGAGGGAATTTTCATTTTCATCTGTATACTGTTCATGTTATATGAGAAATATTTTTTTTTAATTGTCACACTCTCTTCACTATTTGATTCTCCTTTGTGCTTCTTATTGATGTCTCAAATCAGGGCTGTTAATTAGAATTTGGTAAGAAAGCAAGCAATTTTTAAAGAGAATTGCCTGAGGAACAAAACTAATTTCTGAAAAAGACATACAAAAACAAGCTATAGCTTAAGGTTTATCAAGATTTCAATCAACACTGATGTACTTCATTAAGATGATGTGTGCCTAGTTTTCCTGCTCTGACATGTATATTGAGAAAAAATAATTTTAAAAAATGTCTAAGAGTGCATGAGAAGAATATATGTTGACATAATTAATAAAGAGAATAAAAAATAAAAAAGGTAACAGGTATAAATATATTTAAATTAGTAACGGAGTGTGTGACAACCATACAAAAATGTAAATGATCTAAGTATATGCACCGGTTTTTTGGGGTTTTTTTTCAGTGAGGAAATTATAACTGTGAAAAAAACAAGCAAAGCACACTATTGCTTTTCAAGTTCAGCTTAATCACACTTTTTTAATTAAACAAAATCCACATACAAGACTTGCACATAATGACTATGAACTGAGGCAAGATTAAATTCCTTACATTCCTTAAAAGAGTCCCATAGGTATTGGATACATTCTGGGATTACTTTTTTTAATTTTGTTGTTGTTGTTAAGTCTCATGCTGATTTGTGACAAAAATTAAATCCTTGTTCAGTGTTAGCACTTTTTTCCAGTAGCATTTTTTTTTCCTTAGGGAGAAAACTGAATCCTGAATTGAATCCTGAGTTTGCATGTTTTAGTCTGTATCTCCAGATAAATCCAAAATCATTACTAGTAGGTCTTTCAGGACAGACACTAAACAGATATGTATAAGACACTGTATCACTATATGTACCAGGTCTATACTTCACTTCCAAAAACTGAAAGAAAACCACTAAAATAATTTCTGTTGCTATTTTGCTTAAAAAAAAAAAAAGCAACAGGAAGAAATTCAAACATTAATATACCAACAATTTACACAATTGGGCCAGAAAATCACATCTATAATTATTTTTGCAATCTTCATCCTCAAGTATAGAAATTATGTAATGATCTGAAGGCGATACATTTTAGGTAATTTTCAAGATAGGAGTTTTTTTCCCTTCACAGATTTGGGGCTCTTGCTACTCTTAGGTTTCCACACATAAAAACAAGGTAATAACTCTTGCACTATGCTACTGTTATTTTTTCTGTCACAGTCCTGGTTCGGTTGCTGTCTTAGCACATTGGTAGATCAAGGATTCTGTGCTACATTTCTGATTTATATATATTTCTTTGCCTGCTTCTGAGGCATTTAATGAGGTTTTCTTAGACTTTCAGGTTCATTGAGCTTGTGAAAGTTGCAGCAATGTCAGTTTCCAATCTTACGCCTTGGGAAGCAGAGGGAATTGGAGAGGTTAGGGGCCGCTGAGCAGCAGTCAGCTATTGCAGTATAAAAAGTAATAATAGTCATGGCTCACTAAAGAAGGTAGCAAGAGAACACAGAATGGAGCTCACAACAGAGCAAAGAAATGCTGACTTTGTAAAATAATTAGTATATATAAAACAAAATATCTTTCTCAAAGAAGTATAGAGATTAGATCAGACTTCTAATTTACTACAAACCACCCAAATTAACTACATGAGATTATTTCTTTCCTATGCCATTTCAGGATATCAGACTGAAATAGTTTGTTCCTTGACGCCCTTTGTTACCTTTGAAACCTGTATAATTTTATCCAAAAAACTAAATCATATGCTGTCCCAAAACTGACACATTAGTTGAGAGACTGCATTTTCCTGTAAATAATGTAATTTTGAAAGTCAGGGGGGAAGGTATTGTCAGCAAAATATTTTGGGATTGAATTAAATGTAACCACATGGAGAAGGTCTGAAAATGAAGAGAAAAACATTTTTAAAATATTTAAATTTTTAGAACATGTAGTGTTTCTTACCAAAGGTGAGCTAGAATTGGCTACTCTGTTACCTATGGTTAGAAATAGTTGCAGTATCAAAATGAAAAGAGATCACCTGTTTTAAATGCCTGCTAGAACACTGTGCAGAGTGCTAGCTTCAACACACAGAAATACAACTGTTAGAGTTTCAAAGCCTAAGGGGGAATTCCTTCCATAGAAAACTGAGAGCCAACACCTTAGTGTCGGTAAAGATGTTTAAAAAAAGAGACAAAAGACATGTATACCCTGATGTTACTTACCTTGGTCAGGCTTTTTGTTCTGATCTTCCCCAGCCTGGGAGAGAGGGGGAAGGGAGTTGGTGTTACTGGTTTTTCTAGTTTTCCTGCGCAAGGTAGGAGCTCAGCTCTCAGTGGAGCGAGGAGGACAGGAGACAGACACTGCAATCTTGGCATCACTGGATATTGGATGGTGTTCCTCTTCCCTTCTCTAACTCGACCATTTTTCATCCATGAGTGATTATAAACACCACAAAATTACCATGAGGAAAAAGAGGGAGAACACCCCAGTTTCCCACCTCTGTGGAGACAGGATTGTTGCTGCTTTCTGCCTTCCCATTTTTCTCATGGGAACCAACCTGAGAACTAACTGCCACCACCCTGAGGGAGCACAGCCAGTCGGGCATGACATCACCACCTGCTGTCCGTAAATATTACTGCAACCCCTGGGAGAGAGAGGCCAGCGGCGGAGGTACCACAGCGCCACCTGCTGTCCGTGGATATAATTGCATTCCCCTTTTTTGGGGGTAGCCAAAAAAGACCTTTTTGACTATTTTGCCTTGTCATTTGGGGGGTGGAGGGGTCTTATTACAAACTGTTGTTGTTTGGTTCTTTTCTGGATATATATATATATGTAGTGGTTAAGAACTGTTATCCTTTTTATATATATATGTATTTTCCTAATTAAAGTTCTGTTTCCTAAATTTAAAGGAGAGGGATTATTTCTTGGCCAGCATAATATCTTATTTCTCTCTTGAACTAAGACAATGACTCACCCTGACTTTGACACCCAGTGTTGCTTTTTTACTAGCAAAAAGATTTTGGACCCTAAAAGAAAAAAAAGAAAAAAAAGACAAAACAGACAAACAAACAAAAAGCAACAACTACAACAAACAAACAAAAAGCAACAACTACAACAAAAAACCAAAGAAACAAAAAAAAAACAAGCATGCAAAAAAAAAACACAGAAAAAAGCCATGTCAGTCAGAAACTTCAAATAATAGGTACTTCCTAATCTTGTTGCTTTTTATATTACTGTGGAAAAAAACTCTAAAATTTTCCATTCTGATTACAGAATTGATTGCCTGTGATATGCATGAGGTAAATGGAGCACAGCATACCATAATCCCCTGTCTGAAGATAGGGAAACAGTTGACCATAGTACAACCTAACGCTGAGTTCAGAATTCCAGTTTCTATCCCATGACATTACTTGTTCCTGGAATTGTAGAGTAGAATGCCAATTTTGACTGAAAGGAAAAAAAAATAAATGTGAAACAAAGAAACATTCAGAGATTCATACAGTAATAATCTGACCTCTCCATAACATATTTAATTCAATATATGCATATGATAATAATAATAATAAGAAATTAATTGTGATTTGCAATGCTTCACACTCAAAATTCCATTGGTGACTTGGCATCTTAACAGGATAGTTTTCATTTAGTGTGTGATTTGGTTAAATTCTGCCTGGGCAGCTTTTACTTTTCAGTGCTTTCAACTACTCAGCATTGGCTTTCCAGACTTGCTTAGAGAGTCTGGGAGCAGTGTTTCCATAGCCACTATGCTGAATGCTTATGTGACATTGCTTCCTTTGTGATAATGATGCACATGATGACAGTATGTGACTTAGTTTGATATCAATCTGGCAGTAAAGATGATCTTCCTGTCTCCTGATTTCCCTTTATCTCTGCCTGTCGGTTGCTGCAGTTTTTTCTTTAATAGTCTTTTTCTATTTGTCAAGGAGTAACAACTGGTTATGATAAATGAGACAAGAAGGGAGATATACATTGTTATAATTACTACTGGAAGGCCAGGTGAGAAAATTTCATTTTAGGGAAATGAGAATGGGAGGTCTATCATGATGGTACAGACTCTGGGGGTGAGTGGTAATTTTGGATCTAGTGATTTAGTTTTTTATTCTGACAGATTGTTTTAAACTTTCGTCTTAATAACGGATTTTGTCACCCTTGAAAACAAGGCATTTTAATTTACTCTGGCCAGATCTTCCACACAGTTACACTTAAGACATACATTCTGAGAGATTATTAAGAGTTAATTTTTTTTGCATCTTAGAACAATAAGAAACTCTTTTTTTTACTCAAGTAATTTAAATATTAAATATATTGTTGCCTTAGGGTTTTCATGAATTTGTAGATTTTTATACTTCTAGGTATCCTTCTCACATATAGCACAGCTAACAACCTCTGACCATGTGTTAGCTGTCTTAAGGGTCAGATAATAGCTGGAACACTG
>WBMV01006966.1:3519412-3592402 GCA_013396655.1 Campylorhamphus procurvoides
GCTGAGCTCCAGGGATGCAGCTGCAAAAAGGAGTTTCTCCCTGGTTTATTGTGGGGTGGGATGTGAAATGACTTGGGCCCAGATGTTGCAAGAGTCATGTTCCCAGCCTGTTGGGTGAAAGGGTTTTTCATTTGGGAGGGACGGGTTGTCCCTTGGTTGCTTCGGTAAAACATAGCAGGGTGGCTCAGGGGGTTTGGCTGGAAACAGCCGGGTATTAAATGAAAGGGATGCCTTTCAGATTAATTTACTCTGCATGTTTTGAAGCGGTGGTGCTTGGAAAAGAGCTCACATGGTATTCCTGAGGCCATGAGTTCATCCTAGCACCGGTCTTTTCTATCTGTTACTTATCAACACGTGTTGTACTCTTTTATACTTTTTATACTTTATATACTCTTTTATACTCCTTTATATTCTGTACCCCAAAACCCTATAAGTAAAAGAACTCTTCTCTGCTTTACCTACATAAAGTTGTCTTGGAAAGTTTTTTCCCCTTCCTTAAGACAACAATATCTTAGTCTGAACCTATTATTTTGGATTCAAAATGAATTTCATGTTTAACAAATGTGCCTACTAACTATATATTGGTATATATCTATTCTAATTGACTTCCCATTTCTTATTTATATTAACTCATACCTCCAGCTTCTTGTCTTTGCCTTTGAATTAGCCAACCTGAAAAAAGAAAACCAAACAACGAAACCCTGTATTACACGGAAAGACCTCAGTCTTCTCACAAATTGTGGTTACATTGTACACAACATACTGATATCTTAAGTGCTGGATGTTTCCTCTTGTTGCAATTTATGTTGATGCTAAGAATGTCAGTGTGAGGGGACACTAGATTAACACCATAATGATCACCATTATGAATCTTTTGTTCAAAGTTTAAGTTACAGAAAAAAAAAAGCTTTGTCCTACTGTTTATTAAAAGGGAGGTGAGGGGTTGTTTTGTTTGTTTATTTTGTTTGTTGACTCATTTGTTTGCTTGCTTGTTTGCTTGTGTGGGAAGATGGCTAGGGTTAAAAAAAAAATGAGAGGAGACCAAGAATTATAGGGTAAAATGCAGCTACTGCTCCCTGGATGGAATGCGATTGACATGCTCCACGAAGATTTCCCATGCAATAATGATAAGCACCTACCAAGGCGAATGGAATGGTGGGTGGAGCAGAACAGAGATACCATGGCTTCCCTCCATAGTAATCTTTTCAGGAAGAAGAACATGCTGGTACTTCGTAGTTTCTAAGACCATATAGTACCCATCAACCAAGGGAGATAGATGAATATGTTCTGCTGCTGAGCCAACAACTATGTCGAAATCCCTCTCCTCAGGTGCCAAGATATGACCACCTCCATTAAGCACGTGAAGTGAGAGAATTTTAAAACAATCACAAATAAATTTATGACTAAAGTCACTCAAGCTCCACTTAAACCTAAAGAGACAGTATAAAAGTAAGTTGGGAATAGGGGGGAAGATTGAGGAAGACTCCATCAAAACTATGGGATCAGCTGACAGGCTGAACTTGTCTTCCCCCCACCATAGGGACATTTATTGGGTAAGAAACATATCCTGTGCAGACTAAATGCTGTTATTAGGATTAGAGCTTGTGCTTGCTTTGTATTATTATTAGATTGCTTTAACACGCTTTTGCAGTCAGACTCATCACTGACAACCCACGACCCTTATTAACCTGTCACAATTTGTATCAATAAAGAGCGTTATTCTGTAAACTGTTAGAGTGAGTCCTTTGTAGGTGCTAGCAGTTGCCAGCATCAGATAACACTCTGGGAAGACTTGCTGGGGGGTCTGCATGCTGCAGGCTCAGCCCCCATGAAAAGGGCAGCCAAATTACCCTCCAATCCAATGTATCTTATGGGACACCTGACAGACGGGTCGGACATAAGAGTTTTAGTTTCCCTGGGGCACAAAAATATTACTGAGGGTTGAGAAAATCCCGCACTAAGGATCGTGTAACACCATAACCCCCTTCACGTGACAACTTGTTTTATAGTACTGTGGTTACAATTCAGATTAAAGACCTCAAAATGTTATCTTAAAATCTGTGTGATTTTTGAACAATTGTTTTTTTCTGTTTCTCCCTTTTCAAACATACTCTTGTTTACAATATCATGTCTACATAAGACTTTTTCTGATCAACATATTGCCTTTTCTTCCATTAACTTTTCCTCAACTACTTTGTGCATTCTGCTTAACGTGCTATTATAAAAAAAAAAATTTCTCCAAGGAGGAATGTGTCTTCTCAGTCTTGTAGCCCCTAGAATACCTTGCTTTGGACAGCAATATATTTTTTCTGTTCCTCTGTTGCTTTCCTAGTTTCATACTTAAAGCTAGAAAAGGAGTGTGAAAGAGGTCAAGGTAAAACTAGATAACTCTCTAAAAAAGGTTTAGGTTGGAATAGATAACTGCATGTTGGAACTAGGCATTGCCTAGACAAAGGGCAGAGGGATGACAATCTTCCCTAAAAGCAGACAAACTAGTTCCATGCAATTGTTTTGTCACTTCTCAGGACATATACCCTTATGAATCATATACTCTTATGTATCCCCCTTATGAACATCAAGCTTAGATTTGACAGAGAAATAATACCAACATATGAGAAATGAATGTGTCTTTGCTTCCTTATTGGTTTATCTTTAAATACTCTTTATTAATTTTTTTTTCAGTGTTCTTCTATAAAGCATATAACATGACTGGAATTTCCTCCATTTTAATGCTACAGACAGTTCAATTGGTTAAGCACTGAGACATCTCACTACATGAGCAACAAAATAGCATTTATTTAATTCTTTGTACACTTGCATTGTTTCTTCTGAAAATAAATGTCTGTGGAGTAAAAAAAGGAGAGGACGGGAAAGGTGAAATCTATAGCATTTGATGTATAATTTTAAAGTCATCTCAGTCATTAAGTTAAATCCACATGGTCAGTCTGCCTAGTCTAAACTTTATTTATGTTTCAAAAATAAATTCACTAGGTCACAGGTCCAAAACCTAATAGGATTGTATTTTTCTTTGTGTTAGAAATTTTTCTTTGTGTTAGGATAGTGTTTTTCTTTGTCATTAAGACAATGCAAAGTCATGTTTTCTAAACATCAAGTGATAATAAACTATGAGAAAAAACAAAGCAAAAATGGATACAAAATGTAAATTAATTTATTAAACAACCAAACATGAAGAGGGATGATAAATGTGATCAATACATTGGCCACAGTTTTGTTTAAATGTCATCCTATTCTATCTCATCTTTCTTACATGGAGGAGTGAACTTTATATGACACCAGATATCTTTATAATTCCATGCTAAGTGCTGATGCTCTCTATATGGCACAACATTCCTGATAATTTGATTACATCTGATATGTCAGGTAAGACTTTACTACTTTAGGAAAGCAAAGTCACCATAAGAGACTTTCGAAGGTAAGGATAGATAGGCTATTGCTTCTGTTTTCACAGTGGTATGAAAGATCATAGAAGATGAAGGAAAAATAGGTGAAAAAATAGATTATTTTATTTTACAAATCAAAGCTAACAGGTACACACTTCATATGATTTTTTTTCTTCAAAATATATTTCAAATAATCTTGAAAGTGTTTACTGTTTTTTCTTTCTTCTTTCTCTTCCTTCTCTTTCTGACACTAAAGTTCTGTCTAACAATATATGAACAACACACATTTTAAACACTTTCGTGTTTGCATGTCAGTATGACTACTGATTTCCTCTATGCATTAAAACAAAAAGTCATCAAAATTAATGAACATACAATTTTTTATACAGAATATTCACATTTAAAAGAAACGTCATATTTTTCCTTTATCTTTCTGAAAGAGCACATTTGAGCTGGCTTTAGCACTGAGCTAATCAGTTTCTAAACAAGATTCTCCTGAATAGTCTTTTCCTATACTAAGCAGTATGCTTTCTTTTGTTCCTTTTTTCCACTTTTTTTTTTGGTCTTTTTTTCAGCATGCCATATATTCCTTTCTGTTATCATCATAAACCTGCTTTTTTATTTAGAGTTAACTTATTCCCTCCTGCCCTATCATCTTTTCTGCTATTATCATGCAAGATGGTTTGACTGCAGCTCTTCTACCCTATTATACTTCTCTTGTCACCTCAGGTTTTTGTTTCATCATTTCTTTCCTATCCTTTATACTTCCACTTTCATCTTCTGCTTTCCCTTTCGAAGGGAATATTCCACCACTTTGTACTGCTGCTTGCAACTTTCTCTTTTTTCCCCCAAATAAAAGGTCTGCACTCTGTCTCTACATTCATGAGAGCATTCTGCCATTTTCCTTTCTTTTCTATTTCTTGCCTTTGTTTTTTTGTACTTACTGACTGATACTGATAAATAATACTTTTAAATATATTTGAATATATTTTCTGTATACTTTGAAAAATATTTCTGACATGGATGTCTGTGGTGCCATTTATCCAACCTATTTCAGATTCTACAGTGTAGATACCTACACATTTTTTGCTCACTCTTCAGATAGACAATGATGTTTGAAGGAATTCCATGATATAAAAGTCAGATAAGAACACCCATAATTATTCTTCCTTTTCTCTAGAAGAAAATCTTTGGGTTTAGCCTCTTCTGCTTTCAGAAAAGGGTATCAGAGATGAAGAGAAATATCCAACATGTGTACCACATGAATAAACATTTGAGTGAGTGGTTAGATCTGCATAAGGTCATTTACTATAAAAGTCATAGCTGTGAAACACTGTATGTGAAATTAAGTAGTACTATCATGAGTAACTCCACACATATTTAGTCTCCTTATTTATGTCTGCTTTTCATGCCAGATTGCACAGAGCACTCTTGATCAACTGACCTTGGCACCTCATTGATGAGGCCACCACATTTCTCCAGACTGCCTGCATTTTCTTCCTTTTTTTTCAAAGGATGCTCAAAGAGGTACATTCTGGTACATCCCTGTGCTGTAGTTGTATTCTCTCACAAAATGAAGATGTGGTCACATTATATTCCTTTATCTAGAAAGTTTAGAAGGACTACTAATCCCAGTATCACAGGTATCCTTCATGTAAAATGCAAAACTTGTTCTAATTTTTTCGTAAATTTCCTGAAGTTTAGGAAAAGCAGCATAATAATTCCATCTTGGCACTGATTTACAATGGAATTCAGCCAACAATTAGACAAAAGTTATGCAAGGTTCAGGGTACTTACAGAAAACATTACATGTATCATGAATTAAGCTTTCAGATATACATATCCTGCTGCACTCTTTTCATCGATGTCAGAGATTTAGCAGAAGAGTGTTGTAAGGGCCAAGGGACTATCTCAAACTTTACCCCAATTAGTTTAGGTGCTAGTTCTAATTCATCATGTATTTCTCTGTATTTACTCATGTTAATTAATTATAAAATTATGCATTAAGGATTAGGAGATACCTCCTTTGGTATTGTCCTGGTTATAGTCACTGGGACCGTTTTGTCACTGTGTGGGTGTGGCCAGGGCTTTGCATTCTGCACCCTCTATGTCATTTCCCATGGACTGTTAACAATTTGCAGCAGCTGTCCAGGGCACACCTGGCCCCTCAGGCTACAAGCTGGGTGTTTAGGAACTCTGTGAGATAAGGAAGTTTTCCTGCCTTCACTCAGGTGTGATAACTCCCCTCTGGGGAGTCATTAGCACCTTCACACCCGGCCTGGGGGCCTGTGTCTGCTAATGGGCCATCAAGGAGTAACCCATGACTCACAGAGTAAATTGCCCATTGTGAAACTCCTCAACTTGGGGGAGGTACTGGTCACTCCCATCTGAGCCAAAGCATATATAACCTTGAGGGCTTGGGACTTCTGGTACCACTTGTGGGATCCAGAGGAGGACCAGGACCTCAACGAGTCTGTGACTGCCGCTCTCCACCAGACTGTGGGCATTATTCTCATCAACAGATTTTCTCTTCCCTTTTGCTTTGTACTCAGGGGGAACCACGCAGTGCTCAGGACAGGGGCTGGCGAGCTTCATTCTCTTCATGCCCCATGGTGCTGGGTTGTACATCTGGGTTTTTTTGTGGGTCACATGGATTTTTCCTCTGCATCATTGTACTTACTGTAATCTTTATTAAATTGTAATTCTTAAATTGCAATCTCTTTTATAGTTAGGTTCATTTCTGCTGCTGGTTTACCTTTAAATCAGTACAGGTGTACAGTTAGAAGAACATATTTGCTGGCTTATAGCCACAGCTCTTAGAAAATTCTATGTACTGCTCAGTAAGAAAAAATTGTTATTTTCTACTTCCTTAAGAAGTATATGTGTTTGAACATGTGCATGTAAGTGTCATATATGTATACATATTCAAGCATGATTAATAGCAGGCAACCTGAGTCTCTGAACTAAGTTGTCTAGCTCACTGATTTATCCTGGATTACTGAGGCTCAAGAAATTGGTAAAAAAATGTCTACACTATATTTTGACTATAATAAAATTCTAATATTCCTCATTAACTGATGTCTGCCCTTGAGTGGGTCACAGTAAGTCACCACTTCAATACTTGTGGTGCAATTTGGATTTAAAGAAAAAAAAAGACATTTTAGTTTTATAATAGTCATGTAGTACATATTTCTAAAACAATAAAAAAGGTGAAGAAGATTACAAATGAGGTTGATTTATGACTAAGAAAATATTGATTTAAGTCAGACAGTAGAACACAAACTGGTAACAAAAGGTTAAGTATCCCTGTTGGTATACCATACTGCATCCTAGCTACAACAGACAGGTAAACAGATTGGAAGTCTTGTTTTACAGTAGTTTTATGCATCCAGAGTTGAAATAAGTGTCAGTACTTGAAATGAAATGAAAAAGACCATTAAAAGTATTTTCATTTAATACTAACCAATAGGCTTATTTTATAAATTATAATAGTGCACTTGCTGGAGTTTCAGGCGGTAATTAAGAGTAGCTGCAACCATCCAGTCAGAAAAAAGCCAAACAATACTCCTTAAAATTAGCAGCTGTTGACATTATAAGGCCACATAAACCTTTAAACACTTCTAGGCCATGGTTCCTTTGGGAAACTGAGTGGAGTCAATTTGTAAGGCAAAACAGGTTTTGCTTAGTATCAACAAAACTTTTGCTTTGCAATTGGCAAATCAGTTATAAAATAAAACTGATAACCACTGTCCACATTGTATGATACTTTCTGACAGTTTTTCAAGATTATTTAACTTCTGTGCCATTTATATGAAAGCTTAAGGAACAGCTATTGAAAAAGCTGCCAGTCAGTTCCTTGTCACAGGAAACCTACATTTACTTCTCTGAAAGGGAGAAATTCAGGTAGCACTGAAGACTAAAATTAATGGCTGCACAGTTTATTAAGGGAATATACAAAAAAGATCAAGCTGTGTTATTTGTTGTGGGTAAATAAAGTAATTTCTCTAAGTACCCATTTAAAAATGTATTTCTTTATCATACTGAGGTACTGCAAATTTTTACAGAACAAAAAGAAGCTTATAGCTTCTTTTGGCAAGTACATGATAATTCCTCTTTTTATATTTTTTTTTAAAGGGAAGCATTAAATGGAAAATTTAAAACAAACCCTTTAACTACACTGTAAATTGCAAAGGATAACAATTTTCTGTTCTTGATGGAATCCACCTTTCTTTCCTCAGCCAGCTTGTGCTGAACCTGTCTTTATTAATATCATTCAGCTATATTTTCAGAATATAGCTTGAAGGATGATTTGAATACAGAAGGTAGGAAATACACAACCTCCCTGAAAACAAAGGTTGTATATTGTCATGGTATATCTCACAATTATAACAGTTCAACAAAACCCTGAGATTCCAGTTTAACTTTGTTAAATATTTTCTAATGAGTCTATAATGTTATTTCTGAATTACAATAGAATTCCCACACAACATTAAATTTTAACACTTCTTACCTCTGAACATGACTAAGTGGTAAAGCCAGGCTTGACCTTAATTTCCATTAACTAGAAAGATTATCTGACATGATATAGTTTTCAAAAATATTTAACTATACATTTTCACATATGTGCAAGAAATAAATATATGTTCTATGTAAAGTATAAAAATGTATCTATATAAAGACAAGTTTTCTGGAATAAAACATGATCCTGATGGAATTCTGAAGCACCGTTTTGTAATTTTAAAAGGTACACAAGTAATGGGGTTTTGTTTTCTGTGTTTAACCACTGCAAAGTTACTTTCTACACTTCTAGAGAGAAAAAAAGCACATGAGATTTACCAAAGCCCCCAATTATTAATGCAATAACATTTCAACTTCTTTTTAAAACTCATAAGCTCTGTCTTAAGTGACATTTCCAAATATCAGTTCTGCTTTTTGTCCTATATTAATAGGGCTTGGAAGCTTTAAAGCATATATCCAATAGATAGTAATACCATTAAAGATACATGGCTATATGGATGAATAGAATAATACAAAAATACAGTTAAATGTTAATTAGGGTGGAAGAATAAGAAGGGAATGGTCCCGAAGAAAAGAGTTTGTGTTGTCAAAATGAGATAAAGCAGAAAAAATGGCCAGCAGAGAGAGCTGACATAATCTTACCTACTAGACTGTCAGGTGGACTGCTTTAGAACATTTTTATGACTCACCACTGCTAGTATTACTGCCAAAGGTGGATATATGCAAATGCCAAGTATATGTGAAGAAGGTCAACAACAAAGATCCTAAGAGTAAGAAAATACAGCACTCTTTTAAATGTTTTTATAGCACTGTTATACAGCTAAAGGAAGTTGGCTTCTTAAAGTGGCTAGGAAGAGAAACAAGAATGCAATGTCATTTTTGTGTTTTAAGTTAGAAAGTTAAACTAACTGTGCATCACCTTTTTCATCTTTTCCCCTTCTTCTCAGAATTAGCATTTCTGAATAGAACTGCAAAAACTACAGGAAGAGATTTATTTATAGATCTCTATTTTACAGGTGTCAAACATGGACTTTGAAAATATGCAATAGAGAATTCTTCTGGAATTTCAATACTACATTACATCACTTTCACGAAAAGCCATCTTACCATGAGATGGTCTCTTATTTTACCAAGTTCATGTGTGTACATTTTTGCAAATTGCTTATGTCCTATGAAAATAAAACACTGTAGTAGGTTGACCCAGGCTGGACACCTATCAAACCTGCTCTATCACTTCCTCCTGCAACTGGACAGAGGACAGAAAATATACCAAAGAGTTCAGGAGCTGAGAAAAGGACTGGGAGACAACACTTTCCAATTGCTGTCACAGGCAAAATGACTCAAAATGTTTTGACTCTATGATTTTAATTAATTAAATTTATTACCAACAGGATCAGAACAGGAGAATGAGAAGTGAAGTAAAATAAGTCTTAAAAACACCTTCCTTCCACGCCTTTCTCCTTCCCAAGTTTTGCCTCTTACCTGCACAGGGAGACAGGGAATGGGGGTTACAGTCAGTTCCATCACAGGTTGTTTCTGCTGCTGCTCAGAGAAGGGTCCTTCCCCTGCTCTCTGTGGGGTCCTTCCCACAGAAGACAGTCCTTCACAAACTTCTCCAGGCTGAGTCCATTCCAAGGGCAACAGTTCTCCATGAACTACTGGAACATGGGTCACTTTTCCACAGGCTGCACACCTTCAGACACAGGCTGCTCCAGCATGTGTCCCCCACAGGGTCACAAGTCCTACCAGGAAAACCTGCTTCAGTGTGGACTTCTTTCTCCACAGGTCAGCATGTCCCTGCCAGGACCCTGCTGCAGTATGGACCTCCCATGGCGTCACAGCACCAGGGATTCAGGCTCCAATATGGATCTCCTCCCAGGGCTGCAGGTGGATCTTTGCACTCCCATGGTCCTCCACAGACTTCAGGGGCAGAGCTTCTTCACCATGGTCTGCACCAGGGGCTGTAGGGGAACCTCAGCTCTGGTGCCTGGAGCACCTCCTGCCTCTCCTCCTCTGCTGGCCTTGGTGTCTGCAGAGTTGTTCATGTGTTCTCACTCCAATCTTCTCTGGCTGCAATTGCATCTGCTCAATAATTGTGTCCTACTTAAATATGTTATCACAGAGGTGTTACTATTGTTCTTGATTGGCTTGACCTTGGCCCGTGGCTGGTCCAGCCTGGAGCTGACTGGCATTGGCTCTGCAGGACATGGGAGAAGCTTCTGGCAGTTTCTCCCAGAATCCACCCCTGTAGCCCCATCCCCACTGCCAGTACCTGGCCACAGAAACCCAATAAAAATGCTGATACACACACATGTGTGTATATATATATATATATTTGTGAGAAAACTCATCACAGAGTTAGCAAAGAATTACACACAGAAGTAAGCTTTCTGTCCTTTTTCTATTAACATCTCACTAGGAAGATTCTGGGCTCTGAGTGCCTTTTCTGCCTCTTAATAGCATTTAAACACCAACAGTTATCCAACATTTAAACAACATTATATTTATATTATATTCAATCATGCTTATATTTAGAGATTTTTATTTTTTTCTGACTCCAGCCTCAAAATAGTCCTTTTCTGATAGATTCACAAAGTTGGCATTTCTGCTCTTGTCAAGTCTGTTGCTAAAATATTTGAATGGCTATGTCATTTTGGGAGAGATTTTGGTGTCAGAAAATCTGCTAAATTTTGTATTCAGATTTTGCCTAATAGCTCAAGTACTATCTCATGTATCAATTTACCTGAACAATTGTTGGCAAAACTATGGTGTTTATTTTTTTCTTATTTATATTTCAAATGGTTTTGCTGTTCTGCATTTTTTTTTATTTTGACGTAAGTTTCTTTTTAGCAGCAAGAAGATACTTTTGGCATGAAGTAGATTTTTTGGCTTGTCTAGTACAAATTATGATCTCCAATACCAGCAGGTGGATGTGTTCCTTAGCATGCGATGTAATCTATAGTACCTATACAAAAGTCTTGCCAGAGAGCCCCGAAGTCCCTGTTCAGCTCCAGTACTTGGGTTTCTATGACTTAAGCCAATTTGTGAAGCAGATTTTGGCTGATTCTGGTTATAACCTAGAGTTCCTCTAATTGTACCAGGAAAATTAAGAGTGTTTCAAAGTATGTTGGTTTAGATATACATCTGGGACTATTCAGTTGCTAAACTAAAAGAATGTTTTATCCCAGTCATAGGAATAGCCTTAGCATGGGCTTGAGAAATACTTCAGTGGCATACAAAGGATTGCTTTTTAGTAGTTGTAGTTTATGAGGTAATTCAAGTAGAATCAGTAAAGTGGAAGTCTGCTCCTGTACTGAGGGATGGCTTGTTTATATTATAAGGTTGCATTAATTACTGCATTTGCTATTGCGGAGAGAAATGCTGCCAGCTGCAGGTGGGTATTTCTCTGTGACACAAAATAATGAGGTTTGGGAGAGAGATTATGTTACAATGCCCTAACCCACAATACTAGCAGAATTGCTAAATTTGAACTGGGACAAGAGGGAAATCACAGTGGAATTTTCCTTGTAGTACCAGTTTACTAATTGATTGTGGTGAAACCTCAATATCAGTTATCAGACTAAAATGAAATTCAATAGGAAATCTTAGTACTATTGTCAATTCAGTGTGTCAAAATGAAGTATTTGTCTGCTGAAAAACCAACATGTTTTTCCAGAATATATTTGAGGTGTCTACATGTGCAAGCATTCTATGTGAAATCTGAAGGTTGTAAAATACTGAAAAAGGGCATTGCTTAAGGAAGAAATTGCTGTACTTTGGGATTTGCTAGGAGACACAATCTCAAAGACCACTATCTACCATATGGTTTCCACTATAAAGGGAATAAATGTCTGAATGATGCACTCTGATCCAAATTATACTGCATTCATGAGATTTTTACACTTATGCTGCAATTTTCAGTATGATTTTGGGGCAGAAGAAGGTGATGAATGTTCCCTACAAATTTTTTGTCTGATAATATAGTTTTATTATTCATTAGTGGTTTATAATCAATTTATGCAGTGTCCAAAGGAGTCGTTGTCATTTGGAGCAAAGCAGTGGCTCTCACCAAACCTTCCTAAGACACCTTCCAAAATGAAATTCCTTGAGGCAACAATTTAAGAGGTGTTTTCTAATGTTAAAAACACAGTAAAGCACAACATATTCTGTAGCATGATGAAGTAAATGCCTTTTTTTTTAGTCCAGAATAGTCCTCTTCATAAAACGTGTGTTGTCAATAATTTTATGGCTTCAGATCCTGAACTCATTAGCTTTCATATCTAGATAGAGAGGTTTAAGTGTGAGATCGTTAAACTGACATGCTCAAGGTTGTTATACTGACCATTCAGTGAATGGCAATATTTATTTTAAGCTAGTAAGAGACTTTACTTCAGGAAATGCACCTCCCACTTTGTTTATTTTTTCTGTATTATTCTTTAAATGCAAATATAAATATTTAATTCATGCTTGGTGTTAATTTTTTTTAAATGGCTTGACAGTGTTGCCAGGTAACAAGCTTTTAACCACCTATTTATGTTTTCTTTCTTTCAAGTCCTTCTGTTTCACACAAGTTGTCTAGGATTTACTCTCAGAAAGATGTTAATGTTGTAAATAAGTCTGGGTATGTATGGCCATGGAGGAGATCTCAGACCAAAAATGATACCAAAAAGTGGATTAAAAGCTGACCTTTGTTGCTTTTATATGCTATTTGCTGGAGTTTCTGAAAGGCTCCTGGTGTACACTGAGGTGTCAAAAGGAGTTCATGCTCACTGAGATATGCTGTCACTCCCTTGACATTCTCTCAGAGATTTTTCAACAATGTTTAGAAAGTCCATTGAGGTTATTTGATTTAAAAAAACCTCACCTTGAATATTTCAAGAGATGAGCAAGAGCCTAATAATAGGGTGATCGTGAAACTAAGTTCCAAAACTCTGTATTAAGATTGGAATTAATAGCTGACTCCTTTTGATTGATAGACCCATTTAAACCCATCAAGTTTTAAGAGTAATCTTTAGAATTGGGGAAATGAACAATATACCAAAGATAAAGAATTTAAGGAGAATCCTACAACAGCAAAATTCCCTGAAAAACATATGTATGTTATATATATAAAGTACAAAATTGTCAGAATCCTAGGTGAGAAAGAAAACAGAATAGATGCTCTAGGCTGATGTCAAGAATATTAGAGAATAAGAAAATTCTTAGGAAAAATCATTACTTTCTGAGAAATCACAGTTATGTATACATCTATGGATTCTGTGAGACTGTGATTCTTACTACAGAAAAAATCTTTCCACAAATCAAATTATTTATTAGACAGAGCTTATTTCCTGATATGTAACCCTGTGTTAACAAGGTAATGGAAGTTTCTGCCTGAGCCTTGTTCACACCTGCCAAATGAACAAAATAAGTTTACAAATGCCTGCATCCTTCTGTACATAAATACATTTGACTTCTTTGCACTGTTTCTGATCCTTTCAAGTATAAATATAAATAATATTTGAGGTAAGACAAAATACATTGGTAATAGTGTTAGGTTTTGGCTTGTGACAGACAAATGCATATGAAAGTAATTTGCATTCATTGCATATATTGTGGAATGCATCTTAGACAAATGTCTGATCCAGGATTAATTAAAAAAACCCTATGTTCTTTAATGTTTTAGGATTTTAGGGAAGAATGGGTGCTATAGATTTAAAAATAAAGAAAGAGAATTCTGAATACATCCTACATTAAAGGTAGAGGGTGATAAATTATTAACAGATGGTAAGGAGTAAGTTTTCTAGAGAGAGGTGAGCATTTTGTGAGACTGATACCTAACAAGTATAAAGAGTAATGTTCACAAAGACCTATAAAACTAAAGTAGTGTTTCAAGCTGATTTTAGAATCTAAAACTATATTTAAAAAAATAAATAAAAATATAGGTCAGCTAGAGTTTTCTGTATCTCATAAGTCTCTAGTTTTCTTTATTTAAATCAACAGGAAGTGTCATGAGGGAGCTTCTTTTGGACATATCTGAAAATACTTTGATCCTGGTGTAGCTGAATATTGTGACACACACATCATATTAGGTATTCAGAAAGTGAATATTTCTGTAATTATTTTGACTGAATGGATTCAGTGTGGTAGACTTCCTCCTCCAGAAAATGAAAAGGTGTCCACCTATTTCTTTTCAACCATGCAGATGCTGCCAGAAAAAAAATGTTTCTCCTCAGAGCCTGTCTACTCTTAGTTTTCACCATTAAGTATCAATTCACTTACTTTATAGCTGTCTGTTTCCAAGTGGTTTTGTGTGTAAAATTTAATTCTGTATAGAGAGAATGAGAAAATAATCAGGCCTTCAGATTTGGATACCTCAAGAAAGAATGTTAAAACAGCTGAAGAGTGAGAAAGAGACATTTGAAATCTCTCCAAGAGTCAGATGCTTTGTTTCTGGTCAGATTTCAGGGACTGGAACTTCTTCCTGGATTTAGTGCATAAGTCATATAGGGTATGCATAACTACTCTTCACTTTTCCCTGCTTCAGGACCTTACTTAAAGAAAGAATGAAGCCTTGTTCTCCTACATACTAGAGAAATATTTTAATTATTAAAAAGAAAACTAAACTGTAAGATAATTTCCAGCCTTGTAGGGTGCTAGAGAAAGAAGGAACTTCTACTTTTCTTTGATTTAGAGATAATAGCTGTTTTTTGGGGCACAATATCTCAAGAGTACCACAACCAAGTCAATAACATATATGTGGAGACCTGAAGGAAAATTTCTGTCATTCTTCCTTCCCCAGTTTCTAGCTTTGAATGGAATATCAACAAGAATGCTGGTTGTTGGTAGTTGTTGTTAACTATCCTGTTGGTCCTGGTTGTCATTGTGAAGTATGACAGATGTGTCCCCATATGCTTTATAACAGAAGTCTAAGCTCTAATACTGGGTTCTGGATTCTAGACTGGGGAAAACAATACTGCAAACTTCATCTTTACTAGTGTCCTTATAGACGCTTAATACCTATACCATTCTAACAATACTTAACATCCTAACATAAATGACAACAAAATTCGTCGAGTTGAAAATCTCACTTGATTTTTTGCATTCAATAAAGTGATCCTTGTGATGCAAAACTGTGATGCCTGAAGCTTGTGATTATTCCACTCTACACTGCAGTTATCTTATCACACCATATATATAGACATTATACATAATTAAAAGAGGCCTGTCTTAACAATACATAATTCAGTGGTGACCTGCTACTACTTTGGAAAGTTTTTTACCCATTAGTAAAAACATAATTTACTAAAAAATTTAGGGGAGGGAGAGGGATGCATTTGTGTTGGTTTTTCTTAAAATAACAGACCAGTATAGAATCTCAGGTTTGACCTGGAGCAAAAAAATTGTGGTAAAACAATGTAAACCTTTAGAGTCACTGAACCACTAAATTACTTTTCTGGATAGCAGCAGATTAACACTAAACATTCTGATAGTGTTTGGTGGTCAGAAGAGGGAGCTCTTGAACTATGGCCCAATGTTTCTAATAGATTCTAGAGTACACCTTTATTTCTTGCATTATTAAAATTAAATTCTTCATTGCTTAAAATATTTTAAAGTAGCCCACTCTGTCAGAATGGTATACCCAAGATGTTAAATGTGCCTTTTAAATGCATATAAATATTTTTTTTAAAAGAGGCAATAATGACAAAACCACAGGACCTGAAATCAAAAATTGAAGCAAAAATGGCTTGTAGCTCCTATTAAATAAAAAAAATTCACCTAAATCAGCATACAGTGAGATGCATATCCATCCCATAATGCATACAATGATAGAAAGTATTCACATATTTAATTGAAAAGTTCTGCAAGACATTTCTAAGAAAAGTTATTGCTTGTACATAATAATAACAATAACTAAAAACCCAAAGCTTATCACAGAGTCTCTGTATGTTATTTATCTTCAATCAATCAATAAATAAATCTTGGTCACAAATTTAGGTCTAAAAAAATTGTCAATGTAAATACATACATAACACAAAGCTGAACCTGATATTCTAGTGTTATTTCTCAGGATGTCTTTTCAAAGGCATAGATGGACAGGACTTAGGTTAGCACTACTGACGTATGTAGGTCATACAAGATGGGATTTAGTTTACCTGTCCCAGCCATCTAGGAGTCAGGCAGTGTAACGAGATCAGTGTTATTAATGAATGAAGGACTTACCCATCCTGACACAGGTCTCTAAGGAAAGGAAAAAACCTTGTTGTGAACTTAATTCTTTTAATTCCTTAGACATCTAGCTCTAAATACTTCAGTTTTAGACTGGTAAATTAGGCTGAATACAATGCCTTTTTGTCACTAACTAGACAAGAACTCACCCTTATGTTATCCAGGCCATCCACACAGGACTGTAGTACATTATATAGAGAGACCCATGTTCTTCTGGCTGATGGAGACAGGTCTCGGGTCTAGGGGACATCAAATGACATTCAGATGCCCATTACTGAATTTTACACCTAAATTGGGTTATCTGAATAATGTACAAAGGGGCAACATAAAGAAATTATGATCTTTAAAGCAGGTATTGACACATACAACATACAAGAATATATTCAAAGCTTAACTGTGCAGAATTCTAGGCCATCTGATCTACTTCTGAAGTTTGCTCTTGCTTTGAGGAAGGAATTGGAGCTTGGGACTTCTAAAGGTGCTTTCTAATCTAGAGTATTTTACATTTTTATGATTTTATAACAATCTTTAGGGTTTATTAAAAGCCTGTCAAATACTTACAGTGTATCTAAATGTCTGCATCGTTTCTCTGATTTTTGCTGGCAGAAACAGGAGAAATAAGGGTTGGAAGAATATTTGCCCTGTATTTGTAAGTATTCTCAGCTGAGAGCATAGCAGATGGATGTGTTTACTTATTTGTAAGTGCATAAGTACAGCAGAGATGAAGAGGGCTTACTACAACATCTAGCTGATTTCCCAGGTAATTCAAGTCACTATGTACTTCTGCAAGGATCTATTTGCATTATAGCTCTTCTTGTGCCAGTGTCAGGATGAGAACCAGGCACACTAACCTCTTTTCAAAGATGTCAATAAAATATTTATTTTATTACTAAATTTGAAGCAGCTATATATTTTCTTGAGACAAAATGACTATGAGGACAATTCCCCAAAGGAAGAAAAATACTGTAAGATCATATAATGAAGGAATCTTTTAAGTTCAACAAGAAATGCTCTTGAGTGCTTGAGCCAAAAAACAACCAATCAGATAGATCTGGAATGTATGTCCAGTCTCCTGAATTATTGTGTCATTTGTGTTACATATTATGGCTTAAAATGTAACAATATGTACAATATTCTAATAATGGATGATAAGTAAATAAACTTTGGAAGGAAATCCACTAATGTAGTTAAATAATATATTCAAATGAATAACCTGTATAATGTGAATATAAAATGTGAATAGAATTGTTCCAAAAATACACCTTAAGTTATCAAAAAGAATTTTGTCAATGAGGTGGCTATCTTGTCACAAGATATCTTGTAGCAGCTCATAAGAAAAGAAGCAATTTCTCATAAAACAGAACTTATCTACCTAATCAGTTCTCTGTTAGACTTCATGAGAATCAAAAAACCCTGAAAACTTTTGTTCCTGGAGCTACCAACTTTGCACCAGATGTCCCTCACCTATTCATATGTGCTAAAATGGCATGTATATATCATTCATTATGATATGACATAACTGGTTTAATTAGAGGCACTACTTACTAGTAAAACACTTTTAACAATTAAAGCAATGTGGGAAAAACAAAGAGCTGAGCTAGCAAATTTGATCAACCATGTCTCCAGTGACCATGGAAAACAGCAGGAGAACCACTATTCTGAACTGTATCAACAGTTCAGAACAGTTCAGTTTTTGTCTACACTGTAATGTAATTTCATCTAGGATCTTCTTGGTCTTAGAAGCATGAATTAATTCTTCATTCATCAAACCAAAATTCTCTTTCTTGCAAAGGTCTACTAGTCCCTTTAAAAGTTCAAAAATATCTTCTAACTTTATCTTTTGTGTCAAGGTCAAATTGCTTAAGTAGTTACATACTGATGGATACATATTTAAAAAATGTAAACCCCCACCCCCATTCAAATAATTCTTGTTATGCATCTCTAGTATCTAGAGAAATTATTCTGAAAAGGACTATGTGATTTCCTTATCTAATTTCTTCGACTTCCTTAACTTAAAAAAATCATTACGAAATGCAGTTTTGTTTTATATATACTCCTTTAAAGCATGTTCTCTCTCTTTCATACAAAATCTTCATTAAGTGCCACAGATGTGGAATCTAATAGATAACTAGAAAAATACTCTGCTAAAGTGACTTCCTATGTGGCACTATCATTTGTACTAAGGGATGAAACACTGGTAATTCACTGTGAACACCTGTGAAAGAAGTAGAGTACTTTAAAAAATACTTCTGGTTTCCATAATTAGCTATTTGTGTGCAGCAGTGGAGGTGATTAGTAAAACATATCCACCAAGAGAGATAGAATAACCTCTGTAAAACTGTGAGAGGGACATCTGGCAAATCACAAGTACATGCACATATAAAGGAAAAAAATTAAGTCAATTAAAGCTTCACATTTATTTTCTATTAGTTTAGTATGCTTAAGTAAGCTGAGACACTTAAGAAGCTTACTCATATATTTACTTTTTTCTTTAATTCTCAAGATTTAATGAAATCCACAATCTATTTAGTGGAATTTAGGATAAGTGGCAACTAGAAATAGCAATGAGTTTCTAGAGGAATTGAAACAAATAGATTAAATATTGAGATCTTCTGTTTCTCTGTGTTCATGCCTCATATGTCCAGTAGAATATATGGCTGACTGGAAAGTTTTTCCTTATTGTCTTGACTGGCTTAAGGATTTTCTGTAATCTCATTTCTAAAGAAGGACTTATCCATAGAAGATTACAATGATTTTTTCCTAAGCGAGACTGAATGTTTAAGTTAATTTTCTAGTTTTAAAATTATAGTAAATTTAAAGATTATACAATAATTATATACTGCATTATTTTTTAAAAAATCTACAGGCTGCTTTTCATGACACTTCTACACATCAATCACAGAAAATTTTCATACCATGAAAATAAACACAACTTTTTAAAAGATTTTGAACCAGAAGAGTATTTATATCTAAAGAAGGAGGAAAGAACTATATCCAGAAATTATATTTAAACAAAATAGAAAACATAAAAAGATTTAAACTGCTTTACACATTCCAAATGCAGCTGAAAAGAAAAAACTATTAGTCCTTCAACGTTTTGATATGTAAGCCCTTCATAATCAAGGCAGCACTATAATGAACTCTGTTCATATCAATTTCCAAAGAAAAATAGTATAATCACTCATATTTAGATAAGGTTATATTCTTCCTTATTTCCTTCTACTTGACAAGGAAGTTTCCTTTTTTTTGTGTGTAATTGAAATGACAAAGAACCATTAGACTAACCATAGTCACAGAAGAAGAGCTCTTGGCATGTTTAGTTAATCACAATTTCATAGCAAGCATAATAAAAAAATATAGACTGAAAGATCAAAGGGAAAATTATCTTTCTTTTTTAGTCAAGCACTGAACTAGTTTCAAGAACCCTGTTCATTGTCTGTGGGTGAGACTCTCCTAGCAGATTTGCCCTATGCCTTACGACTTGAAAACTTTGTCCATGGCATCCATGCTGTTTTAACAGCTGGATTATAAATCTATGCAGCAGAAGATATCTGAAAGAAAAATGTGGGTTTATATCAGAATCTGAGCATTTTTATACAAAAAAGTGGTTACTGGAGGACTTTTCTCCCAACAAGGACAGAATTTAGCATGGTGATCACAGTAACCCCTGACTTTCATTGTTTATTGAAAACTTTGTGTCACAAAGGTCATTATATTTGTTCTTAGGGGACAAGGAAATGTATCAAAATTAAGTGTAATAGTTACTGCATACAGAATTCCTATGCATCCCAATTTATCTCAATGTTTTGGTATGGGGTTTTTTTTTGCGATTATCTCATAGCAATGTATTTTTGTCAGTGTCAAAAGTGTTGTCAGCTATTACTCCAGATTTTCTAATTTCTGCAAATTACAAATTTTTTAAAGTAATTTCCATTTACAACATGTCATACAACATGGATGTTTCTGTGTTAGATTGGTTGAAGATATAAAAAAGACAGGGATCAGAGCATGAAAAAAAAGAAACTATATAATTAAGTGCTGTGAATTTAACATGTTTCTAATCCTAAAAATTTTGAAAAGCAGGGCAAAAGAAATTTAGATATGTGTTAAAGTGCAGTATAAGACATAAATTTATCTTCAAAAGAAGCTAATTAGTAGTTCCCAATAAAACCACATAAAATTTATACAAAACATATTTGACAGATTCAGTGCATTTAATTTTAGTCATTTTAAATATATGCATAAACTGAAGTAGATAATCAAGTTAATAAATTTAACATTTCAGTCATGATTGTTCAGCTCCTTTGAGTTTATCCCCTCATGAGGTAAGACTTCATAGTCACAGGGAGTATTTTAAGGGGAAAAAACCCCAAGATAAGAATATTTGCACAGAGGATTTTTGTTTGGTTGTTTTGATTTGTTGGGGTTCATTTAGTGTTTTTGTTTGTTGTTAGTTTGTTTTGCTTGGTCATGCAAAGTCAATTTTAAATTACCATTTAGTGTAGATGATAAAATAAATTTAAGTACAAGATGGGCTCACTTATTACTCTTCAGTGGCTTAATGCCTCTGTAGGTACTGCCTCCATACTTTAGGAGTATTACTTCATTAAGCAAGTAAAATTTTTAGGGGTCTGGAGCAGACAGATTAAACTCTGCCTTAAATTTGAGGTTCCTATTAAATGAGTGATACTAGAAAACAAGAAAATAATCTAGAAGACCTCAGGAAGTTAATAACAGGGAAAGTAAAAATCTGGAAAGGTCTACTAATGTGTGTTGAACTGAATAAACTCTATCACTTAAGCTAGTGACAAATTAATTGAAATTCATAACTTCATAGTGCCAGATATTCCAGGCTTCCCAAGCACATACACAGGCTGGAAAGAGAATGGATAGAAAGCAGAACTGAGGAAAATGACTTTGGGGTGTTAGTGGATAAGAAGCTTGACAGGACCCAAGTAGATACACTTGCAGCACAAAAGCCAAAGCTATCCTAGGTTACATCAAAAGCATGAAGGGTATGAATGATAGAACAAGGGCAAATGGTTTAAAGCTGAGGCAGTAGGTTTAGATTAGAAATTAGGAAGACTTTCTTCACTGTAAGGGTGATGAAGCACCAGAACAGGATGTCCAGAAAAGCTGTGGATGCCCCCATCCCTGGAAATGTTCAAGGCTGGGCTGCATGAGGCTTTGAATGGTGTGCCTTAGTACATTAACAATACATTTGCCATGAGCAGAAAACTCTAGCAGCAACATGTGAAGTATTTCGCAATTTAACAAACATAATCAAAATGTCTTCTTGAAAAATGGTCATCAAAATAGGGCAAACTCCTTCAGTTTGGCAAAGGAAAATTATTCTTATGATTCCTCATTAAAACTTTGAAATGGTGACGTATAATTTTATAAATAATAGTTGTATGTATTTATAATTCACTAAAAATTATAAAATATATGCAATAATTATAAAAATGAAATAGATTTTGGTGGAAAGCATTTTTTAGATATTCTGAAGAATTTTGTTAGAAAGCAGACAGTTTTTTGGATTTGATATGTTACACAGCAGTTGCATCCTACAAGTCCTTCATCACATGGTTTTGTTCTCTTTCATTCTGATTACTGAAAGGTAGTTTGAAGTGCTAATGAATAAAATGTTAAAAATGAGAAATATGTTATTTTTCCCACTGAATTTATATAAAATAAAATAAATTTAAAAACTGACAAAAAAACCCCAAAACACAACCTAAAATAAGAACAATATTGCCTAGAGATACCTTTACGAAACATTAATGTAATAAAATATTTTTATTAAAAAGTATTTTTTTCTTTTTCTAATAAAATAATAAAGAATGTGAAAATGTGTCTGAATATTACTTTGAATGTTTATATGCATTTTTGGTAATAGTGTTATCTTTTTAAACTAATGTTACACAACCACTATTCTTTAAAATTCAAAATGATTCCTCTTGACACTGGCCATTGTGAATAAGAGAGGAACTAGTTACAGATGCTTTACATACAAACCTTTGGTATGCATGATTTCAGAATTCTGTATATTATTATATACAGAATTATTATATACAGAAACATATTTAAAAAGAAAGCTCCACTTAACATGTAAGCTCAGCTTTGCTGAAATTTTATTTTAGGTGAAATGAGTAAACTTATGGCACTAATTATCTGGGCCAGTATTTGTTTGAAGTAGTAGAAGCCATAAGTAAAATAATCATAGCATATACAACATAAAATATTCTTGCAAAGTAGGAGACCATAAAATAATAACATAACAAAATCACCTTTCTTTATCTAGTAGCAAGATTTTCAGTTTAATGTTTGACATCAGTCATTTAAATGTTTTACTTAATCTTGTGAAGAGTTTTTTCTTGAACTACTCTGGCAGTCAAGCAGATATTTTCCTCCTGGATATATTAAAAAAAAAAAAAAAAAAGAAAAAAAGTGCCAAAAGCTTGCCAGAAGTAAGAGTAAAAACTACTTTATATAGTAAGGTTATAGACCATGATAAGGCTTATTGAACTGGGATTTTGAGCAGCTTTAGTTGTCTTTTGCTAAATACTTTAAGGTCATATGAAAGCATAAGAGTGTTTTTGCCCCTCTGATGTGACTAACATTTTTATTTGTCTTGCATTAAACATCCGTTCTGTTTTCTGAAAAAGTGTTTTCATGATCAAAGTCATAAATCATGGTAATAACTTTTTTTTCCTTCATAAAAATACAGTCCTTCTAACTTTGTGTTTTGAGTTATAACATCAAATATTAGCAAGTATGTGTGGGAAAAGGGGACAGAGAAGTGAAATTGGAAGCAGGATTGAATAAGATCCAGGGAATAGACAAGTAAAAGAAAAAAAAAAGGACTTGAACAGGGAATACACAAAAGATAGACAAACAGTGAGTAGTGTGAGGGAAGTAGTTGGGCATTACCAAACCCCCATGGGAAGGCAGAGAAACGTAATGAATGAGAAATAAATTAGAAAACTTCAGGTGAAGTCTGAAAGTCAAAAAGAAAAACTTGTATTATGACAAATAAGAGTAGAATTGTAAAGAATATTAGAAATAGCATGTAAAGTTACCAAAAAGTAAATGTCTTTGTTGGGTTTATTTTCTAGGTGACTAGTCAAAAAAAGAAAAAAAAAAAAGAAAAAATTTTTGATAAGCTTTGGACTTAAGCATTGTGAATGTAAATATGGCAGTGTAGAAAGGGATGATAAATGTAGTTTTGTGGCCTTTAAATCTGTTCCCCACTTTTAATTCCAGTGGATAGACACCTGTGATTTTGAGCAGGTGGAAGAGGACACAGTCATGACCACATTGAACAAAGAAAACTTCAGTACTTCAGGTCTACCATGGCAATTTTTGCTTAGAACTCACCCTATGAAGAGCACTCCTTTGGAATGTTTAATCACAAATTGATCTCAAGAAAAGTGAGACCCACAGCCTGGAGCCTGCTTTAGCTTTTGCCTTGGACAGTCAGACCATTTCAGTCTTATCTCAAATATAATGCCTCTACAATTTTTATTTTTTCACAGAGATTTATCATCTAGTAATTTGTTTTTGTTAAGTATACAATCCTTCTCACATAGCAAGATTAAGATGGTATAACGGCAAAATAGCCCTCAAAAGTAGAGAGTTTTGAATCACCAGTGGTGCTGGTCAAGGGAACTTGCTCAGTACCTCTGCATATTTTTTCTTGCAAAATGAAATTAATTATACTAAAATGAACTCATTTTTCTATTGCTTTCAAACCAGACAGACAGTAATAAGCTGGGAAAAAAGCTGAGGTTTAAATATTTTGCTCTTTTTTCAGTTGTGTATACTGCCACTATTTTAAGTTGGTTTCATTAGTTTAGAAGTTCACAGAAAAAAAATGTTGAGAGTATATTTTATAACTGTGTTTATATGCTAGTGAACAGGAATTTATGTGAGAAACAATTGATATTTAGTAACAAGTATTTATTGGTTTATTCAAAGAACAAATTATTTTCAGCATTCTCCTGAGTCGCAGTAAGTGTCCTGTTTGTCTCTATACTGTTACACTACTTCAAGCTGTTCTCCATTTATCACATACATTAAGCAAGATTAAGTCTTGCCTGGGATTTGGTGCAAGCAGTGTGCATGAAATCTAGAGTACAACAGGAAATTATGTCAGTGCATTTTAGTCAACTAAACTGATCTCTTCACTAAAACCCCTGTCTTCATTGGAATAATGTGGCAAATTCCGATTGATTAAATATAATTTTTTCAAGTAATATGCAAGCTAGTCCTGAATCTTTACAGACGTTTCAACATATTTTACTGTAATAATATGTACCTTCTGGCTAGACTGAAATTATAGTTGTACCACCTGTACCACAGTTACATAGACTGTTTAGCAGTTTAAGTATATTCTTACAAGTAAAAGAGTCCTTCTTATGGTTTGTCCTTTCTTCCCTTTTCATATGTGCATGTTTATAATAATATTTTAATCATGAAGAAGTCTGAATGTTTCAAGGAACTCTACAAAAGGGTCAGTATAATCCCACACCTTAACTTCTCCCCCATCCCCAAATACCAGCCCATTTTTACCTTATTTTTCCTGCCTTCCATCTCATTCTCAAGACAGGCATAATTTATTTAACTGCAGTTGACCACAATGATTGTTTTAAGGAGATGGAAGAGTTTAGAAAAGGAAATAATTTTCACAAGTGAAAGAAAATCAGGATTTTGGATTCTAATGTTATTTGTCAGCTAAACTCTAGTTTCACGATGTTTGGTTAAGTATGTTCAGAAGGAGGGATTCAGTCTTTTGGGGAATATTGTTGATAGACATTTAGTTGCAGCATACCCTTTGGATTATTTGTACTAAAAGTGTGTTTTAAATATAGTTCTCTGGCCTTGCATTCTCTTAACTCATCACCAATATTTCAATATTGCATTTTCATTTTTGTATAAGTTATAGTGATATATTTGTGAAAATACTTTGATATAAAATTTTGCCAAATGTAGACTAGGACCATAAGAGGAAGTAAAAAGTAGGTACAAGACAGAGTTAAACAGAAAAGTTCAAATGCATTAACTCATAAGTACAAAGAAGTGTTAGGCTTGCATCCATATTCTGATAACTACTTAATTAAATAATTGCAAAATTAAATGCTTTTTTTTATGTCATAACTAATCATTCTAAATCATAGAACTCACCTTGGGGACAGTTTGGGAACAGGTGAGAAGACATTGAGTAGATAGGGCACTGAGGGATAAATAGCTAAACTTCAAATGTGGTGACAAGAACAGTCAAAGAACCTTCTTGGTAGTGTACCTTCACTTGTGACTTAGGATACAGGAAGCCAAAGCAATAACACTGTCTTTATAACTTGATAACTGCAAGCAGCAAAAAGGTCTTTTTGTCAGGTTTATTGGGTTATTTAGTTATTTTTTTCTAATCAGGACATCAGTAATCGTACAAGTCGTATGTTCTAGAATTTGTTACAGACATGTCTTACTATTGGAACTCAGTCTTGTATAATTTGGTGGCAATTTTTTTGGGGAGTGAGTTAAGGCATAACCTTATGCTTCCAGTATCTGGTTCAAATAACTTGATATGAAGGTATTTGACATGTTATATAACTTTTCTATAGAGTTTTGCATGTTTGAGTGTGTAGTTATGTATGTATACTATATATATATATGTATATATAATTATGTATATAATTAAATACTTGTGTATATGAGAATGTCTTAAAAGACTAATAACACTGGTTTGAAATCACACAAGTAATCCCATAAACTGTTAATATTAATAGCATCATAGATAATTTTATTTAAATTATCATAGAAGTGGAGTGAAAACAAAATGTTAATTAAGTAACACAATGATCTTGAAGGAGCTGGTTTGGAGCTGCAACAAGAAAAACCCTCAAGAAACCACAAACCAAAATAAAGAAATAACCCCAAAACTCCACAAGACCAGTCTAAAGAGAGTTTCTCCTTTCTCATCTGATAGCTGAAAAAGTATTTTTATGCATTTTGTCCAAAAAAAATGAGTTTGCAGTATCTATTTACCTTAAATCTGTCTGTTTAAAAGATTGAAAAATCGTTGGAGTAGCAATCAAATGGTTCCCCTGACAAAGGCTACGAGGAAAATGTAATCATAACAAAATGTTTAAAGTGAAAAGGTGTGACTTAACTCATACTGAGCAAAAGAAAAATGTTTTATTTATCTATAATGTCAAGGAGTAGATATTTACTGAATCGGCCTATTAATTAACTATGTTTACCAAGAGATCATTTATGCAGCTGAAGAAATGGCCAGTTGTAATTGGTCCCCTACCTCAGGGGAGCCAGGGACAAATCTTATTAGACTGGAATGACACAAATCTGGATCCTGACCAGCTGGAGCAGACTTTCTTCTTCCAATATGCCCATATTTCCCTGCTGAGAAGCCTTCTGCCAAAATAGGCCCCTGTCAAAGTCTTAAATGTTGCTTGTCCATCACCACCATGAATCTACATTTTATTCTGCAACAGGTTTGTAATGAAAATTTATCTGCTTTCATCTTTAATGAAGAATGATATATATAATCATTTAATATCAAATTGGATTCTAGTTAGTTTGCTAAGGGACCTACAAAACAGAATTCTTTGTTTCTTGTAATAGTTTCTCTCTTACACAGGTTAAACATCTACCCTAAAGAGAAACTTCAAGACAGGTTCAGAAAAGGGAAAACTGCATTTGTTATAAATAAAATCTGTCTATGGCAATAGAAAAGTGCTATTAAAATACCAAGAGAGAAGAATTGTATAGTATCCAGTAATAACATAAATTTGATGTTATTTTTCATGGAAAATAATTACTTTTGTAACTACTCAAAGATATGTACTTTTCAAAATATAATTTCCTATTTAGAAATTTGTTTGTTCCAAGTTATTCCTATTTCCAGGTGTTCCTATATCTGTGGCTAGATTAATGTAACTAATTTATCATCAGTTTCTCTTATGATCATGTCATAAGAAAAAAAAAAAAAGAGAAGCTATACCACAGTCTCTTACTTTCTTTCACTTCATTGAGACTACTATGTAAAAACTAAAATTTCCCATACATTGAGCTACTGAGCACTCAACATCTTTTATTAGACACCAGAAAGGGAGAATTAAATTTTGTGGGGTTTTTTTTGTCGTCTTTGGTTGATTGGTTGTTTTTTTCTTTTTGTTTTTGACAGAATTTAATTTCTCTTTCCAAATTAAAAATAATTTTGCTATTGTTCCCTTCCTTCCTTTAAAATTATTTATGATTATTTTTGATTTATACTGCAGTTCCCAATGGTGCAAATTATTTTTTTTTACTTAGTCTATTTTTTTATCCTTAGTCATTTGTTCTTTCCTTTGGTTTGTACCTGTTCCTTTGAACACCCGGGATTTATTTGATTTTGTGTTTGTTTTTTTTTTTCACACAAGAACATTTGATTCCTTTTAATTCTGTACATAGCTGAAGTAAACTGCCTGATCAATAGGTTCTGTCTTTGCAATATTTATGGTAAAGGGAAAGAGTTCAATGGGTCAGTTTCCTCTTGCAATACTTCTCCACTGTTAGGACACAGCATCCAATTTTATACAACTGTATGTCACCTGACAGCTCCAGATCTTATCCATCACCCAAAGGCATTCCTAATGTCAGAAGGAAATTGTGGAGGCATGTCCACAAGAACTGTGGTATTAAATCTAACATTTAGTAAATAAGCAGGGTGCGTGGAGACTGGAGAATGATTTCTGGCTTAAGAATTATTTCTAGTTTTTGATTCTAACAGATACACACAATCTCTCTTTCACACACACACGCACACCCCCCCCTCACCTGTGTTCCTCTCCAGTCCCTCTGGTTCAGGTTGGACCTGCACTGTGGATCCAGGGCAACCAGACACTCCCTATGACCACTGAGTGTAGCTGAGTATGGGTCTCAACATAAAGCTTTTCCACCTTGGACTTCATCTTCAGAGTGGCGTTGAAAATCCCGGTATGGAGTTTACATTACAAGGGGTGATTGTCTTCACTCTTTATTGGTTCCTGAACTAGGATGTTGGTGCAGGTCTTGGAATATATGAACTTCCTTATCAAAGGCAAATTAATAGTTATTATTGGGACTCCTATCACTCTTTGGCCTCCATCTTCAAATGTGACAAGTCTGTGAAGCTGACCACAGTTACATAACAAAGTTCACTTGTATATCTTGGCTTGCAAGCAGACACTGGATTAATCTAGTCAGCTCAAACTGTGCAGTTCTGTGTAGTCCAGCTCTCCTTTGCCTCAGTGGTGCTTTCAGATATGCATCAGCTTACGATGATACGTACCTAAGTACACATATCTGATATGTATTTAAGTACATATATGTCTAACATCTTTCCAAATTTCCAAGCCTTCCTTTATTGTAACCTATTTGCCTCTACTAGACAATGGAAAAGATAATTTGAACATGATCTAGAGAGACAGATTTCTGTATCTCTAGATACAGAGACAGATTTTCCACTATTTTATGACTTTTCTAATCCTCAATATGGTTAGATTTATTGCATTTTAATTTTGACTGACTTTTCAACCTCTTCTGATTTTTGTTTGCAAATATTTGTGAAAGAAGATGTTTTTTGAGTGTTTAGACAAATGCTGAATGTGTAGTTGGGATTCATTTAATTATACACATGTATTTCAGGCACAAAAAAGGCATTACACAGATGAAATATTGCCTCTTGAGTATAGAACACCTAAGACGGATAGTTAACTAGCAAGCCATAGGGTGTTTGTTTTGTGTTTGTTTTGTTCTTTCACACAAAAACCTTGTCAAGTAAAGGCAAACATATTTGAAAACAAGAACTTAATAGAAAATTCTGTCAACAAAAACAGGAACAAATTAAATAATCAATTTCATGCGGAAAGTTTTTTCCATCTGTACCTAATCAGCAATGATACTGACTTTACAAGTAGTAAAGAAGGATCCAAATTATATGTATATATATAAATATTATGCATATTAATATAGATTTATATATATTATATATCCAAATAAATATTTAGGATACAACTTTCCCTTATATAGAAAATCTATCTTTTATTTTATAGCATGTGTGCCCGTTTTAAAATAATTTTAGTGTATTAATAAAATTAAAGATTTAAAATTATATCTTCAAGTAAGATTTCAGAACTTTAAGGGCACCCTGAAAAACACAAGAATAGAAACATCAAAAAACGTAGTAACTGCCTCCCCGTTTATACTTTTCACTCCAGAGGGAAAAAACAAAACAAAACCAAACCAAACAAAAAAAAACAAACAAGCCCCCCAAACAAACAAAAAAACCCCAACAAAACCCCAAAACACACCACAGATTTTAATGAAAGGTTTTTAACCTTAAAACTGTCACAGACTAGATGAATTAATTGGACTCCAGATAAATAGGAATGCTGATAAAAATATTTTTTGAATTCATAAATGATAGAATCAATCAAGTTTGAAGGGAACCCAGAAGCAAGTCTAGAACTGAATCTTCTGCTTAAAGCATGGCTGACACCAAAATCAGACAGTTGTTCAGGGCTTTGTGCAACACTTCTACTTCAATGAACAACCAAAAGCCTAGGAAAGATAGATCTTCAAAGGTTAAGAAATTCCTCAAAATATGTGTCCATTTTTCTTAGTGCATAATTTTCCTAAGATTTATAGTTGAGTAGTGTCCCAAATATTTTTCACTCCATATAACAATGTGTCTATTTTTCTAAACAGAATCACTGGATCACAGAATGGGTGAGAAAGGATCATAGTGGGTCATGGTGGGTGCAAGGTCCAACCTCCTTGTACAAGCAGGTTCAGTCTAGAGCACATTGTGCAGGATTGCATCCAGACAGTTATTGAAAAGCAAAAGGAGAATCCACAGACTCTTTGGGCAATATGTTCCATTGTGTGGTCACCCAGACAGTAACAAAGTTCTTCCTCATATTCAGGTGGAAATTCCCATGCACCACTTTCTGCCCTTTGCCTCTTGTCCTGTTGCTTGGCACCACAAAGAAGAGCCTGGCTTCATCCTCTTGGCATTCTCCCTTTAGATACTTGTATATATTGATAAAATCCCCTCTCAGTCATCTCTTCTTGAGGCTGAACAGGCCCATCTCCCTCAGCCTTTCCTTGTAAGAGAGATGCTCCAGTCTCTGATTCATCTTGATAGCCCACCACTGGACCTGCTCTGGGACCTCCATGTCTCTCTTCTAGTGAGAAAAGCTCCTCTTTAACAGAGGTTAAAGACACATCAGTGACTTTGGTAAAACTCCAGAAAGTAAAATAGAGAGGTTGCAAAGAATTACTCATTTTCTGAAATGGAGATGTAATGAAGAAGGCAAAGAAAGAAGGAAGGATAACATAAATACTTAACTATAAATATAAATGATACAGAGGAATATAACCAGGAAAACAATTTTCTGTACCCATTTTTCTTTATGGCTTTCATATAGTTTGCTGCTCTTGTATACGTAGTTTCTTTTTCCTCACTTGTATCTGTTGCTGGTTGCTGTGTTCCCTTTAGTAAGAGATACATTTCAGTATATCATTCATTAATATCACAGTGTGACAAGTGGTTTCATAGGCTTTCAAGAAGATAAGGAAATCAAAGGATGTTCATTAGCTCAAAACATATGTTTTACTTACAGGAAACATTTTATGGTACTGTAAATATTGTGTTTGTTTATTTTTACCTTAAATTGTACATTTAATCCTAAGACAAATCCTATAACTAGCTATTTGTATAGAGTAAGGTAAGCACCTTCTGCTCTGCATTATGAGCCAGCATCCCACTGTTCTCATCTGTATCTGTTAAAAGAACAGGTGCAAGATATTTGTATACGAATAATGCTCCCATGATACCTTCAGTTTGAATGTATGAATTGATGGAAGCTTGCCTGAGTTGCAAACAGTTTTTTGTTGAATGTGTTTTGGCAGGGAACTAGCATCTTGTCGTGTAGCTGTGCAACATATTATTCTGCACAATGTAGTATTCTAGAAAAAAAATTGCTCTCATTAAATCTTGCCTTTCTTCTGAAACTAGACAATGCTATGAGCAAAATCCCAATGTTGGCCCTTGAACATACCATGTTCCCCAAATGCTCCTTAGTCTGTGCTGGAGTGTAGCTGTAGAGCCATGAACAGGTGATTGAGAAGGACTGGATGAGAAGGAGCTGAAGCAAACCTGTCTGGCACTTTCTCTTCCTCATGTGGGAACAGAATTTCCATGCATGCATTTACTCTGAGTCCTAGATGGAGCTGGGTTGCCTTCCTGGTCCCAGCCCATGGGCACAGACTTCCACACAGCCTTAGGTCACTGAGGACTTGCTTGGCCGTGAGATGTCCTGGTCACTCTCCTTGGCCCAGCTCTTCTCTCTTGGTTGGATACAATGGGACTGTGTCTCTCAATGAGCTTGTCCTCTGCTGGCCTCTCTCACTCCCAGCTCCTATCTTCCTACCTGACATCTAAGATCATGTGAAAGTTCTGTCTTTAAAACTGAAAAAAGTAATATTTTAAAATGTTTCATATGTAATCTAATATCAAAGTTGAAGATTAGAAATGATAAATAACATATTAATTTTTTTACTTCCATGAGAAAAAGCTCTGTTGTAATAATTTCAGGTTTTGCTTATGAGAAAAGTAGTTTTTAATTACAAAACACTGATGCAGAACCATTCAAGTAATATCCTAAAATAACTTTATCTTGCAACATTAAGTAAGCCAAGTTTGTTCACTGAATAGTGAAGAACAAAGATGACTGAAAATGATGCACTAGTTTTTAGTCCTATGGAGACATATTTTTATAGTTTACTTAAATTTGTCCATGCTGTGGTTTAACCCCAGATGGCAATAAAGTACCACACAGATGCTCACTCCCTCTCTCCAGAGTGGGATGCAGGAGAGAATGAGAACCATAAAAGTAAGAAAGCTTCTGTGTTGAGAAACAGACAGTTTAACAGGTAGAGCAAGAGATACACACACAAGCAAAGTAAAACAAGGAATTAATTCATCACTTCCACGAGCAAGCAGGTATTCAGCCATCCCAAAAAAAAGGTGGACTTCATAATGGTCACTTGGAAAGGTAAATTCCCTCACTCTGAATGTTCCACTCTTCCTTCTTTTTCCTCCACCATATGGTGTGGGATATCATTTGATCAGTTGGGGTCAACTGTCCTGGCTGTGTCGTCTCCTAAGTTTGTGTGCACCCCCAGCCTCCTCACTGGTGGGGTGTGGTGGGAGACAAAAATAAACCTTGATTCTATGTAAACGCTGCTCAGAAATAATGAAAACATTCCTGTGTTATCAATGCTGTCTTCAGAACAAACCCAAAACATAAACCCATACCAGTTACTGCGAAGAAAATTAACTATACCAGCAAAACCAGCCCAGTCTATAAAGGGTATATGTGATACTAAGGAATTATGCAAAGTAAAAGTCCCATTAATACTCTCATTGTGTATTTCTGAAAAATGCCCAATTATGTATCAGAAGCTCATCTATTTTATTAGTAGCTGAGCAGTGTGTTAAACAACAGACAATAAAGTTAAAATGTCTTTTGAAATTATCAACTCAAGAAGGAATTTTGGAATTCTTAATTCATCAGCCATTGTCTTCTTTAGATTCTGTATATTGCTTGTTTAATTGTTCTTAAAAAAATCTGGAAGCTCCTGAGTTAAGAAGGGAGGGGAAGAAAAATAGGAACAAGGGAAGCATGTTGGGCAGACGGAATAGCTGATTTTTCAAAACATTGATAAGATGATCCAAATAATAAAGTATGTCCAAGTAGTATTGTTTCTTTAGGGAAAACAAAAAAGAAAAAAAAAAAGGAAGAGTTACAATACAGATCTTGCTAATTAAAAATACAAATTAGCACTTGAAACATATTTGGTGACAATCAATTGGATTTATAATAGTCTTGTATCCTAACTTACTGTCATTTTTCATTGGATTAACACTGGCATTAGCAAAAATAATTATAGTGGTGTAATAAACTTCTATGTAGTAGTGGGAACATTTTCGCACAACAATTTGACTTAAAAAAAAGAAAATAGTAGGTACATGAAATCAATGTAGTGCACAGAATGTAACTTAAAATATTAAACACATAGCTCAGATACCAAAGAACTCTACTGGAAAATAAACACTATTTTTTTTTGCACAATTAATTTTTTATATTTATTTAAAGAGGTATTTTTTATTTATCTTTTAAAGAAGGCATCGTACATTTGTATGATATGATTATTGAGTGGATAATTTATAATTAAAATGTCTTGCAAATCGAGAACAAAGTTCTGGACACAGGAACAGGTATCAGTGCAGCCAACATAACTTCAATGGCCTAAGAACAAAGTTTGTAAGACTTATAAGACGTTAAATACTACTTTGAGAATTGACTTTGAAAATCTTACAGGTACGATAATAAACTGCTAATCAGTGGAGGACAACTGAAATTAAGGACAATATGACCATATTGATTTCATGAAGTCACACAAATAATATTCCTTCCTTCCGNGCTCCATTCTCAGTGATTGTAATTCTGTAACTCTTCATGTTTAAGAAGCACAAAGTGCCATTAGAAGGTTATTGAAGTAATTTGGTATGGTATGAAATGCAATTCTTAGTGTCTAGATGACAATCCAGTATGTGCATCTTATCTTAGCCATTCATTGTAGCTCTGATATTAAAAGAGACAGGTTGTGGAAGACAGATGTTCTAACTAACTGTCCCCTTGGATAAATCAGAAAGGAGTATATGTCTGTTGTTCCAGACTTCTTTTTGCATGATGGCTTTCTAGTTTTCTTTTCTAGAAAGTCTTTAACACACAAAGCTGTGTTCATGTCAGGAGAGGAAAGCAGTTTATTCTGTACTGCTCTATTACTACTACAAAACAGTAAAAAAGATGCCTTGTTTGGTTACTTATGTCACATTGATCAGATCAACTATGTGACATGGTTTAATAGGCCTATTTAGGTTACTAATTACACTAATTGTGCCCATCACTGTTTCAGTTAATGCTGAAATTTAGATTTAAACTTATAAAATTGTTAATACAAAAAGTTACCCTTTAGATTCATTCTGATTTTGATATATTATGTTGGAAAAAGTAAAATAATTATTTCATGATTAATCAAAATTTATGTCAAGTCTGGAATTTAACATGAGTGCTTCACAGAGGTACGCTAAAAGAGCAGCCAAATGAGACTAGTCAAATAGTCTCACTAGTGCTCTTGAGCTTCCATATATAAGCAAAAATACCTTTGAAAATATAGTACTGTAGCATTTTTTTTCCTGCAAAAAAAAAATCAGGTTGCATTTATAGGACCAAAGGGCAATTCAGGTGTGAAGGTACTTCAGGAAGCCTCTAATCCAGCTTCTCAGCAACTCTGAAGTCAAGTCAGGTTGCTCAGCACTCTGTCCAGGTGTTTTGAAAGACAGAGACAATGCCATATCTCTGGGCAACTTGCTCTGCTGACTGGGCAATCTCATGGCAAAAAACCTTCTCCCTACATGGGGAAAGTGCCCTGTTTCAAATTATGTCTGCTGACTCTTAACCTCCCCACATGCTGCATGACTTAGTGGTTACTCAGCAGTGCGAAGTTAACTGCTGGACTTGATGGTACTAGAGCGTTTTTTCAACCCAAATGAATCTATGATTATGTGTTGAAGGACTTGGCTTTGTTTCCTTTTAGACTTCCCAACAGGCAAAGATATGCTTTTGTTAGAAGCCCTGCAGACTTCTCTTCTACAGGCTGAACAAACCTTGGTCTCACAGCCTCATTTTATAAGGTAAGTAGTCCAGTTCTGACCACCCTGGTAGCTTATTGATATCTTTCCTGTACAGGACACACTGATTAGATGCTGTGTAATCAGTTCTGAGTAAAAGCATGAATAATCACTTCCCTGGACCAGCTGACTGTGCTTCCATGAATGCTTCTGGCTGTCTTTGCTGTCAGGGCACACTGCTGGCACACATTCAGCTTGCTGTCCTCCAGGGTCCCCAGAGTCTTTTTGCCAGAGCTGCTTCTTAGTCTTTCAGTGCCCAGGCTACCACTACGAGGGGTCTTCCTTCCTTGGGATAGGACTTTGCATTTTGCTTTGTTGAACTTCATGAGGTTTCTCTCAGCCAGTTTCTCCTGACTGTAAAAGTCCCACTGCATGGCAGCCTCTGCATGGCTTCCAGTGTATTTACTGGTTCGAGCCCCAGACAAATTTAGTGTCATCTTTATAAAAACAAATCAATTTTTTTCTGATTGAAATAGTCTTGATTACAGAACGGAAATGTTTTGGGGGGGNNNAAATGTTTGGGAGGGGGGGGAGAACATAGTAAAATATTTAAAATAATTAATAAATTCCTACTCTAAGTATTATTGATTGACTTGCATTCTGCACAAGATCATACTCTCAGGCTGCTGCATTATCTGTAGTTACTGGTAAATTAATTTGAAATGAAACTGAAGAAATAGGATTTGATACAGCATAGAAAATTCTGCACATTTTATGCATCAGATTTCTCTGCAAATGCATTCCTTACAATCTGCCTTTAGGCAGCTGAAGCTGATAATATTCCTACTAACAGGTGCTCTAGGCATAAAGAGGCAGGAGGTAGACTTATACATACAGTGCTCAGAAACAGAAAGTCTTTACTAGAATGCAATCTTCTGTAACAGAGTTTTCCATAACTAGAAGCAAATGTGACACAGAGTGACTAAATCAGCAATGCCCTATCTTCTAGTTTAGTGGTGATAAAGGGTACATCTTACTTTCTTACCCTAAAGGTTTTGTTGTTTTCTTGAAAAATTAGATGGTTTAGCAGTAAGAAACTTATAGTAGGCAAGTAGAAAGAATTCTTAATTAAATTTCAGGATTGAAATCACAAGTGTTTAAGACTGTGAGTGCTCAGTTGTTCACTCAGAAGACCTTCAGCTACACTAAGAACTGTAATAGTCAAAAGGAAGCACCATCACTCTCCCATCCCATGCCAAAAAACAAAAACTCACAATAACAAAAACAAAACAAACAAACAAAAAACCCACAAAAAAACAACTAAACAAGCAAACAAACAAAAACCAAAACAAAAAACTCAACTGAACAATGTACAAACAAGCAAACAAAACAAAAATTAAACAAAGAGCCTTCCATGTGCATGCAAACATGAAAGTTACTGCCATTCACTAGGCTACACTAAGAATTTCAGTTTTGGACTTGGGAATCTGAGGTAAGAACTAGACTTCTGCTCAGAGTGTCTAATATCCTAGTAGGTGTTTGACTTCCTCACTGAGGTGTGACAGAATCTCTCAAGAAGAATATAGCTTTTGATAGCTTAAGCTGTCAAAAATCTATCATTAAAACAACTATGTTTTGCTGAGAAAAGAGTGAAGAGAAAATGACTCAATTATTGTGTTTGTAAAGTAAATTTTAATATCTCTGAAAGATACCTGCCACTTTTTTCCACTACCCAACTCCCTCTTCCCATAGTCTCCCAGCCACGTGGTCCCCAAGACACACAGAGACCGCAGAAGGGGAAAGCAGAGAGGGAGTTTATTCACATGGTCAGTGGTATTTAAAGGGCTTTAGGGGATTTTGGTCACAACCAATAGAAATCGAGGGCTGACAACCAATGGGGAAAGGGTTAACAAAGTACCAGTAAGAGGCGGGGGGGTTCACATAGTCTGGCCAAGGCAAATTCCTGCATACTACTCTAGGAAGATAAGAGTTTTCTCAAGGGGTCTTGGAAAGAAGAAAGGTGACTCAAGGAAAAAAAAACAAAGAATCCATTTTACAATACAGTAAAAGCCTCAGTTTTTAAGGTACTATGGCTGGTTTCTTCATTATCTTCACAGGCCCACTGCCACAAGTGTTCATTTAGGGCTTAGTAGAGTGTGACTATCCTGCTATTAAAAATATGCTTTAACTAGTAGCTGCTGTACAGACACCTTAAGAGGTCATGAAGAGTTAATAAGTTTTCATCAATATACATTCCAAATTAGGTTTGTAACAAATGACAATCATAATAAAACTTCTGCAGAGAGCATGAAGGATGATTTAACCTCTTGATATCAAAGCACACTCATTGATTTGTTTTGAGAATAATCTTCTACTTAGAGATATTTGAGATCAACACCATATCTATTTCTAATCAGAATGCTTAGAAGAAAGAAAGGACCTTACTTTGTTTTGTCAAAGGCAAAGTGAGTACAGTTACATATTCAAGGAGGAATGTAATATTTTCCATATTATAAACAGGACATATCAATGAAACTTGAAAATAAGGGGTAAGAAAGAAAGATTTCTTTTTCCTACCTCCTACTGAACTGTTTGTTGTAATGGAAGGAGTTGGTAGACTTTGTTTTTAAGTCTTGATTTGGTTTGTAGAGTCAAAATTCATTTACAATTCTAATTTATGCTTCAAATTACTTCATTGGGCAGCTTTTCATATTGAACTCATTTTCTATAGAAATTATAGGTTTTTATTATATACATTCTTCTATCTTTTTAATGCAAACTCAAACTTCTCTCTTTTATGTCACTGATTGTCCAGCTATCATAAGGCTGTAAGGGGTAATTCTAAGGTAGTAAGTGTCAAATCATAAATATTTCTTCAGTGCTGCACAACCCCTTATATTTACAAAGTTATGCACTGTGAAGCTATTTGACCTATTTTGAAAATGTGTTTCATCTTTCAAAGTCAAAACAGCGTTATTTCCAAGATTATGAATCTTCACTGTATTCTCACTGTCTTGTCAAACAGTCGCATTTAGTGTAGAGATTTGGAATAAAGATTCACAGATTTATTCAGCAATATACTTTCCAGGCTTGTAGTATGGTAGAAAAGACAGAAAAGCCAAAGGTTTGACAGGGTATTAATAATCCATTTCCTTTTAAAAGGTTAAGCTTTTGGTTTGCCGCCTTCTAATACAGCCACTTCAGAGGCACATCACATACTTAAGAAACAGTGAGATTGCTTAAATTAATATCAATGATGACCATTAACTTCACCTGATGTAAGTCTTTTTGCTTTTTCTGTCATTTGCAAGGCAAGTTAAGAGGGAGCAGAAATTAGATTTCTTCTTAATGCGATCTAAATTGAAAAACTGGGAAAAATAACCATAGTAAGAAAAAAACCCTTATTGTATAAAAGTTGATGCATATGAAGCAGCATATTCTGATGACCCCATAACTAAAGAGATTTTGACTTACATTACATATGCCTTGCCAGTAAAATATATACTTCAGTAGCTAAAATTGCAGCATATGTGGTTTCATCTCAGAGTAATGAAAGCTGTTTTGCTGATCATAATTTATTTGATAGGAGATAAATGCCAGTAAAAAATGAGAGGTTATGTCAATGATCAGTTGTAAAATAAAATGTATTAAGAAAACCCAAGCTGTGCTGTATTTTTTAGATATCACTTTACATTTGCAGATTCTCTAAATCTGAAAACAATGTCTCTCTGAGCAATAGTGTCCTTAGTAATGATACTGAGTAGATTACCAAGGATATTCCAGAAGGTAAGTTTGCAAAATTCTTTCTATACACAAAAATTTAAATATGTTCCCTCATGAAAAAAAAAAAAGAAAAAAGAAAAGAAGTCAAATATTAATGGAATCTAAAATATGCCCTCTAGGTGAAGGTACATTATTAGTAACGAACATAGTAGAATTCAGCTATTTGTTGATTTGGGAAGGAAAATGCTACCCATATTAATCCCATTTCTCAGGATCCTGGAGGTAAGTGATAGGAAAGACCCTTTAAAATGTCTAGACCAACCTTTCATAAATGCAGAATTACTATCTTGTGCTATGTATGATATGTTTTCCAGTAATTTTTCTAGAGCTGCTTTAAATCACACACAAAATTTTCCATTTCTATCTATTCGATATTTCACAACTTCCCTGGAAGCTTACACTGCTCTGACAAGAAAATAAACCAGAAGACAACAAAGCTGCTGATCAATGAGAAAGTCCATTGCAGGCACAGATCTGAACTTGCTGAGGCACTTGATCTCATCCCTGACTGCGGGGCACCATGAGGTTGCTGTAGCTCACCATTTGAGATTCCCTTCCTGTGACACCAGACCTGGGAAGCAGGACTGCTGCATGCCTGGCTGAAACACTCATAAAAAGTCAAGACTGAGTACCCCTCAGGTTTTAAGAACTTGAAGCTCTTCCAGGATTGTCTATAGATGTCAGTTTTCTTCCACAAGATGCTATAAGACTCAAAAATGTTGAAGGGGTCTGGGTGGTCGGTATTCCAGATGGAAAACCTCTGTAAGACCAAACAATTATTTGTGAGACAGGAACTCAAGTTTTGCTCTAGGACCCTTCCCCAATCTTTGGTTCTTACTTCTCAATGCCTTAAATTAGAGTTGTGTTTACTTCACATTTAAAGGTAAAAAAATACTGATTGTATAACAGTACTGATTTAATCAGACTGTCAGCTGCTTATTTTCCAACGTGCAGAGTGGTGACTGTGTTTATTAACAATCAACAAAGCACTTGGGTTTAGTTCCTTTTTATCACCTACATGACAGAACATTACTCACAGCAATTTCCTTTATTATCACTGCTTTTTTATGGAGGCTACAGTCCTTTTACATGTCACAGTTTTAACAAATTGCTTTAAAAGCTTGAGTTTATTATGAATGAAATCATTGGATAGAAATAAAAATTGCAGCAGCTGTGTAACAAAAGTTCTTAGAAATCTGTGGACATGAACCTACTATGCATAATTTTCTAAGGGATTTTAAATCAAGCATATCTGCAGCACCGAATTTTAATTAATAGAGTTGACTATTCTGTTCAAAATTTGCACCCACGTGATATGTAGTGAGTACCTGAGGAACAGTCTACCAACAACCATGACTCTCTCCTCAAAAAAAAAACCAACACCCTGAGTCATAGTGAAATTAAGGTTTCCCAGTAATGAATTATATAAGGAAATTTGTTTTGGTTTTTCATTTCCTGCAAGGATACAATATGTCCTCAAAGAGCATGACACTTCTCTTAATTGCCTCTGTAGGCTGTGCATTTCACTTTATGAAATGTGTGGGTAAAATGCCTAAGTAGTCATGGGAGAAGGCACCTAAAATTATCCACCGTGTCTCACTTTCCAGATTATGGACAAAAAAATTATCTTCCCATGCCTGGCCACCTGAGTACATAGATACTTCAGCAGGATAACTGGGGCATCCCTCTGGTCTGAATTCCCCTCCAGGCAGCTGAATATGGTGTTTTCTCTGAAAGTCAATTTGTGGCTTTGAAACTACCCTGTTAATAAAGGACAAATTCCCAGGTTCCCTGACTTATAAGCAAGCCTTCACTTCATGGCAGTAGTTTACAAGAGTGATGAGAGAGAAGAGTGGCATCCTGAAACTTCAAGTGGTTGGGAGCTTAGGAAAAAGGTTATAAGAGTATTTAGAATCAGCCCTATTTCACAAATTCCTAGTGAAGCAGTGAATCCACCAGTCAGTGAATTAGCTAACCTTTCATTTGGCACTATGGAAGGTTTTATAGTACTCTAATTTTTGATCAGATAACCTAATCTAATGCAAGTTTCAACTAAGTCAGTGTGAATGACTGGCTAGATGGTGTGAGAAAAATCAAGCTTTGACCTGTATAATCATAAAAGGACTCTTCTGAGAAATGAAAACTTTCTTTAAATAACCGTCAGTAGCTCAGATTTAGCAAAACCAAAACTTTTCTTTTTTAGTGGCTGAAACAATGAATCTGAGCTCTATTGAGTTATGTGAATTTATCATGTTAACTGGCACTACCAGGATTTGTTCAAGGCTGAAGAGGAACTCTGGGATCTGTCATGACAATAAATCCGTGTTTCTTTCTTGGCAGAAATGAATTCTTAAGTGAATTATCCTCTGGATGTCAAAATTGTAAGATCCTGTCAGCATCTGAGCATGTAAATTTCAAAGATCTTGGACTGTGAAAGAATGATTTCTCAGAAAATCACAGTAAACAACTCTGTTCAGCTACAAAATACCCCAAAATCACAAAGAAAACAAAACGTGGGCTACCAATATAAAAATATACAAAACTGTATTACAGAATAATTTAATGTAGTTTCGTGTTTTTAAGGTGTTTGTTATTTAGTATTTTCAAGGATGATTTTTTTTTTTTGAGATACAATTAAATAACATTCTGAAAGGTGAAATAAGCAACTGGTCCCTAATTAAAATTATCTGACTGTTTTTGAAATCTGATCCAGTTAACTTTGAAATCAGTAGACAAGATCGTAGAACCTCCGCAGTAATCAAAAAGAATGTATTTTACAGCTCCTGAGACACTGAATTGAGAAAATTCTGTTTCACCAATGATACAGAAAGCTTTGCCCTTGTGACTATAAAGATTCAAGTTAACTGCTCTTTTAGTAAGGACTGGAAAGAGCCAATAGGTTTTTTAAAAACTTCCTGTAAAGAAATATAACATTTTTACCCAACAGCTCTCTCTTCTAGCTGTCAGCATGGCACCTTGATAGTGGGAGAGACAACAATAATCTATATAGCCTCATTAAAATAGGCTAAGAGAGTGGTTTATTTTTTTCTCCCAATTGTTCCATTTTCTCCCTGGGTTCTGCAAATTTTATTGAAGGAGAGTCCTTAAAATGCAAAGAGCAGGTTTGAAATGCTACATACAGACTATTTTTAGGACTGAGCGTCCTTGATAAAGTATTACAATTCATGTATATGCAACATGTTAAGTATACTTTATTGCTACAAGCTTGATTTACATTTGTAATAGATGATAATTAGTGCACCAGGAGGAAAATAAAAGGAGAGGTGATGATGTGAAGAACTTGATTAGTGATAACTGTGAAGAGGATGAGACATGAGAACCAAGAGACACATCATCTTATACTTTTATTGGACAAGGAGGAGAATATTGCTACTAAGGCTGATGATGAGGCCTTTTTCACTTTAATTTTTAAAAGAAAGACCGCTTATCCTCAGGCCAGCCAGGCCGCTGAGCTGGCAGCCAGGGAGGGAGAGTCGAACAGATCCTCTATAAACCAGAAGGAAGTAGCTAGTGACGCACTGTACTACTTATAAATCTGTGGGGCTGAATGGAATTCACCCAAGGTACTGAGAGAATTGGTAGAACTTGCCAAGACATGCTCCATCATTTATCATCATTCCTCGTTAATCAGGGAGGTCCCTGGTGACTGGAGCTTGGCTAATGTGATGCCCATCCACAAGAAGGGCCATAAGGAGGATTTGGGGTGTTACAGGCTTGTCAACCTAATCTCAATTCTGGGAAAGGTTGTGGAACAGATTAGCTTGAGTATGATCATGGGGCACATACGGAAAAACCAGGGGACCAGGCCCAGTGAGCACAGGTTTAGGAAAGGCAGATCCTGCTTGACCAACCTGATCTACTTTTATGAACAAGTGGCCTGCCTAGTAGTGAGGGAAAGGTTATGGATGTAGTCTGCCTGGACTTCAGTAAAGTCTTTGATACTGTCTCTCAGAGCATTCTCCTGGAGAAGCTGGCAGCTGGCTTGGACAGGTGCATTTGTCATTGGATTAAAAACTGTCTGTATGGCAAGGCTCAGAGAGTGATGGTGAATGNTAAGGAGGATTTGGGGTGTTACAGGCTTGTCAACCTAATCTCAATTCTGGGAAAGGTTGTGGAACAGATTAGCTTGAGTATGATCATGGGGCACATACGGAAAAACCAGGGGACCAGGCCCAGTGAGCACAGGTTTAGGAAAGGCAGATCCTGCTTGACCAACCTGATCTACTTTTATGAACAAGTGGCCTGCCTAGTAGTGAGGGAAAGGTTATGGATGTAGTCTGCCTGGACTTCAGTAAAGTCTTTGATACTGTCTCTCAGAGCATTCTCCTGGAGAAGCTGGCAGCTGGCTTGGACAGGTGCATTTGTCATTGGATTAAAAACTGTCTGTATGGCAAGGCTCAGAGAGTGATGGTGAATGGTGGTACAACTAGTTGGTGGATGCCCACTAGTGGGTTTCCCCAAGGCTCAGTCTTGGGGTCAGTCCTGTTTAATACCTTTACCAATGATCTGGAAGAGGGAATCGAATGCACTCTCAACAAGTTCAGAAATAAAACCAAGTTGAGCGGGAGTGTTGATCTACTGGAGGGTTAGAGGACTCTACAGAGGGATCTGGACAGGCTGGATCAATGGGTGAAGTCCAACAGTGTGAGGTTTAACAAGGCCAGGTGTTGGGTCCTGCACTTGGAACACAACAAACCTGAGCAGCATTACAGGCTGGAGGAGGAAAATGGCCCAGTGGAAAATGACACAGAGATTCTGTTTGACAACTGGTTGAACATGAGCAGCAGTGTGTCCAGGTGGCCAAGAAGGCTAAGGGTATCCTGGCCAGTATCGGAAATAGTGTGTCCAGCACAATTAGGGAAATGATTCTTCCCCTATACTCAGCACTGGTGAGGCCACACTTTGAGTACTCTGTCCAGTTATAGGACCCTCACTTCAAGAAGGACATGGAGGTGCAGAAGCATGTCCAGAGCAATAAAGCTGGTGAAGGGTCTTAGGAGAAGCAGCTGAAGGAGCTGGGGTTGTTTAGCCTGGAGAAAAGAAGGCTCAGGGAAAATCTTGTCAGGCTCTGGAACTAGTTGAAAGGAGGTCATAGCCAGGTGGAGGTTGGTTTCTTCTCCCAGGCAACTAAGAATAGGACAAGAAGAAATGGCTTCAAGGTGCACCAGGGGACGTTCAGTTCAGACATCAGGAAGAANCTAAGTCCAGAAACAAATTTTTCTTCATATCTATAAACCCATATTTTTAATGGGGCCATGAACTATTTAAATGTGAAAGTTAAAAAAAAATAAAAAAGTCAGAAGTTTAANTACCGTCCCTGGAAGTGCTCAAGAAATGACTGAACCTGGCACTTAGTGCCATGGTTTAGTTGACATGGTGGTGTTTGGTCAAAAGTTGGAGTCAATGATCCTGGAAGTATTTTCAAACCTTAATGAATCTATTCTTCCCTTCCCTTCCCTTCATATCTAAGTCCAGAAACAAATTTTTCTTCATATCTATAAACCCATATTTTTAATGGGGCCATGAACTATTTAAATGTGAAAGTTAAAAAAAAATAAAAAAGTCAGAAGTTTAAATTGTATTTTCAAAGTGGGAGAGGGCTCACATAAGTTTTTCTCCCATGGTATTATGATTCCCACAGCTGACAAGTCTCTCCAGTTTTCTAGCGTTATCAAAGTCCCTTTGTTTCATTGAAATGTCTTTCTGAGTCCTATGGAACCAGATTCTTTGAGGAATATAGAAAATATCTTCGTATGTTCAAAAAGAATACAGAAAACAAGAGTAAGCATCAGAAAAGAGCACAAACATATGCAGTAAAAGGCATAAGATTTTATGGTGAAGTTGATATTTATATGGGGTTTTTTGCTTAAAATCAAAATAGATCCCTAAGTAATGCAGACAGTCCCCAGAGACACAGCTACAAATATGAAATAAAAATAACAAGGAAATATTTGGTTGCAGAAATAGAGAATAATTTAAAACATTTTCACATTTAATAAAATGCAGAAAAAATTACCAGAAAGAAAGCAAGGTAACAATGAGGAAAATGAGAATTTCTCTCTAAAAGGAGAGGAGTTTTGGGAACTGCTAAGTGTAGGGGCTGAGTGGAGGCTAATATTTGAAAAGTTGCAAAGAGAATGGATAGTAAGATGTTCTATAACCAGAAAAAAAAAAAGAAAAAAAAAAGATTGAGAAAAGTCTCACATTGGATTTAAGAGTTATGTCAAAAGTATGGAAAATGCTATATGAATGGAAGCTGATATGAAAGACAAATTAACAAGATGAATAGAGAGAAAAGAAGCATGGACAATTAAAATGCAAAAATGAGAATGTGAAACATAAGTTGAAAAGACCCATGCCAGAAGTAGTAAAATAATCCACAGTACATCTTTCATTTTGCACAAATTGTCAGGTTTTTCAACTCACTGAGTAAAAATCACAGTAAATATGGAACTGCTTAAAATAATGAAGCTTTAGGCATTCCTCTGGATTTCCTGACCAATACAGGAAAAACCAAAAAATCTGATAAGAAAGTGAAGGACACAAAAGTGACTTGAGAAAGGATAGTACAAGGGAATTTGCAGATCCATGACTTCAACAACAATTTCAAGAAAGATGTATGATTTTATCCTGGTGTCTGGAATCAAGGCTGACATTACTAATAAAATAAATGTTGAGAAAGCATGTGTGAGAAGATCAGATGCTTTTTCATCGACTTTTTCATGCCCACGAATAACTATCATATCTGAACTTGATTAGATAATATCAAATCTATAGACATCTGTTTGTTGACTACCTATGTTTATTCTATGAATGACTTCATGATGCTTGACAGGCAGAAAATCCTACCTTCTGTTTCTGTCTTATTGTGTTATAGGTTTACTATTTCTAGGTCTGGGCTGCTACCAAGTACCCTTATCTGATTTCACTGGCTTTTCACTGGGGTTGCACTTTGGCATGGGCTTTTGTGAAGCTGCTAGTTCAGTACTACTAGGCAGTAAGTATGATGCAATGGTCCAAGTGATCCATATTCATTTGACTGAGAGTTTTCAGTACTTTGGAATAACAGTTATGTTCAGCTTTTTGTGAGTTTTCAAAATACCTGTGATGCTGAAATCTGGTGAATAAGAATGTCAACAAAGAATCACCACCATGAATTTGGTTTGAGAGTGTAAAAGCAAGGCAACAGGTGGGTTTTTTTAGCATGATTGTAATGTATTTTTCCAATGTCACTCTATGAATCAGTTTATCATTAGCCTTCCGACTTCTGGCCAAAGAGAAATCTAGAGGGTCAAATTACTTTTACTATCTCTCTGTGAGAGATACAGCAAACTTATGACACAACAACATTTTAACCTGCCAACACCTTCAAATTTAGACACCCACAGTACAATTATGAGTGAGGAAAGATGCACTTCTCATCTCAGGATTTGGTTTGACACATTAAAATACAGTATTTGTTGCATTGCATTTTTTTCAAACTTTCATGTATAAAATTATTTGCATTTTAACAGTCACAATTTTATTAGACTTCCATACAGAAAGGCACAACAGTATGCATAAGCTATTACTCTGAAAACTCAATTACCAGTTATCAATTTCCTGCACCTCCACTAAAAAATTATGCCTGTACATAATTCCTTTTTTTGTTGTTGTTGATGGATGTGCTGTTGAGCATTAAACTTTATTAGCAATCAAGACATTGAGCAAACCAAAATAATTAATCTTACCTGTACTCTTTATCGTGCCATGGTTTTGAAATAGACTGTCTTTGAAAATTTCTTCTAAGTAGTAGAACTCCTAAAAAATACATTTTCCTTTTCTTTTTATTCTTGTAATTTAATGTTTATTGAAAGTAATTTGCTGCTGCAGAGAACCTTCTTGGCACATAAAAAAATTTCCTTTTCCTAAGTAGATTATTGATTTTTTGCTTGTATGTCCTACACACCAAAAAGATGTCTCCTTTTTTTTTGCATAAACTTTTTAATTAGATGAACATTTCTGAAGATGAAAAGAGAGTTTTGATATCATAATAATTTCTATAAAATCTAGCAAATACTAGAGGGTTGTGTTTTTTTTAACTAACACTTTTAACTAAAATTTTTTCTGTGTTAAAATATTTTTGAAATTTCTTATCTATATATATTTCATCTCCTTAAGATACTGTAGATCAATTTTGTTGTAATTCCCTCAATAAAAGTCATAAATCCTATGGATTCTTAATATGATGTTGAGAATTCTTTATGCTTCACTTAAAAATGTCCTATGTGCACAATAAAACGGAAAGAAAGGAAGACAATAAATAAAATATCAAATAAAAGAAAATAAATAATAAAATTAAAAAATAAAATAAAATATCAAAGACAATAATACAAGTTGTGATACCTTCATGCACCAGTTTTATTTTAGTGTATTCTAAGAGATCAAAACCATCTATTTAATTTTATTTTTAATTGCTATCATCATCAAAATAATGTAGTGTCTGTAAGGGAAAAAGACAATACAGTCTGTCACGTGAAGGGAGAAAATAAAAGAAATAGAGTCAGTACCATAAAGCAAGGTTTAGCACTATATAATACACACATAACCCCGCAATTTTTGTCCTTTGGCTTTAAGTTCAACCTCTACAAAAATTGTCAAATGTAAAGGTTATGAAATATTTATCTATTTATTTCGTTCTGAAATCTTATGTACCAAAAAAAAAGGGTTTTCTTTCTTCTCTTCCTCCTCATTAATCAGAGAATCTATTATGATAAGGTTCACTGAAACATTATTTAGTAGCTCTTTACCTTCTACTACAGGGAGAAGGACATGCTCCTAAAAGCATGGACCTGGTCATTAGAATCATAAGGTCTATGATGTGCCCCAAAATCTTTAAATTCTATTTACTTTTCTTTTGACCCTTAGTATATTTTAGAATATAAATTGCTTATTTTTTTCTGTAGCTCAAGATGCCCTCACCAAACTTTATTATAGATGTTTGTCCTAGTTCAGCAGGGGGGACCAGTTATCACTGTGTGGGGGTGATTAAAGCTGTGTATTCTACACCCTCTATTCATTCCCCAAGAACAATGGACCATTTGCAGTTCCTGCCCAGGAAGCTGTTAGCACCCTCACACCCGGCCTGAGGGGGTGTGGGTGCTAATGGGCCATCAACGGCTCAACCATACCCCATGACTCATAGAGTTAATCACCTATTGTGTGAGTCCCCGCCCTGGGGGAGGGACTGGGTGCTCCCTGAGGGTACATAAACAGGGCTCAGAAGGCCTTGAGGAGCTTGTCAGATCCAGAAGAGCAGCAGGATGTCGACAGGAGGAAACCACCACTCTCAATCGGACTACGACCATCACTCCTGACTAGACCACAGCCATCATCTGCACCAACAGGTCAGAGAGCCCAGCTGGGAGGGCGCGACAGTGCCACCTGCTGTCTGTGAACATAATCACATTTCCCTTTAGGGGAAGTAGCCAAGAGGACCTTTTAGACTGTTTTGCCTTGTCGTTTGGGGGGAGAGGGGTTTGTTACAGACTGTTATTGTATATATATATATATATGTGTTGTGGTTAAGAACTGTTATCTTTTCCTTTATATATATTTTTCCTAATTAAAGTTCTGTTCTCTAAATTTTAAAAGAGAGGGATTATTTATTGGCCAACATAGATATCTTAGTTCTCCTTTGAACTGAGACAATGTTCAATTTTTAGTGTATTTTCAGTTTGTATATATATTTTATAACTTCTCATCCTTTTATCCTTGCCTGTTGTCTCCCTTCCCCTCTCCTCCTGCAACAGCGAAAGTCATGGCTATCAGCTCTGCAATCAACTTGTGTGCCTCTTAACAGTATATTATCAATCCTGCTGATTTTGTCCCCACCTTGGTTTGCAGGATTGTGTGTACTGATGTTGAAGAAGTGTTCTGCAACCTTTGTCAGGTTATCTGATAACATGCTAATTACATTAAACAAAGAACCTGGTAGAGGTCAGAGAGACAGTAACAAGTGGAGCAACCTCAGTGACTTGCTCAGTGAACTGAGGACACCGAATTGGAAGATTCTTGGGGCATTCAAGGACAATGACCCAACTCATGGGAATAAACTGTCTGTCCACTCCCTGCACTAAGGGATGGCAGTAGCCTCCCTTCCACCAGACTGGAGATGCAGAACTGGATTCTAAGGCTGTCTGGAGATGGCAGTCCCCTGCAGCTTTGTCAAACAATAATTCATTTTATTCCAAGACTGTGTCCATTGTCCCTTAAGAAATACTGTAAGTAACTTGATATCATCTCATGTCTTTAGTTTTTTCACTGTAATGGTTCCCAAACTGTTGAATTATTATGTAACTTGAAATATTTTTTACATATGCCAAATAGTTTCTTTTACGTTTTTCATCCCTTGTGAAAAAATCTGCATGTTCCCCTCCTCTTTTTTTTTCTTCTTTTTTCTCATGTGAAATCAAGCTTTCTGTGCTGAATATTGGATTCTTTCCTGTTTCAAGTTCATGGATTTTTTTGATTTTCCTTTCCACAAGCAGGGAAAAATCCATCAGAGTTATACTGGCTTCATCCTAGAAAATGCCTGTGTGGCAGTCTGCTACTCAATTAAAGGAACTCCAAAAGTAATTAATTTTCTATAGATGAAATACCAAGGTCTTGCTCATGCCAACCCTGCTCTCTCTGCGGTGCACTAGGTGGATCTGCTGTACATAGTAGCTGGGTCTATCTGTTCTTCAGTTTTATGGTGGTACCCCTAACATCTTAAGGTGTAACCAATATTCAGTCCAATTTTGAGTTTGTGTAATAAACTGTGGAGGCCAATATGCAGTTATCAATATTTATTAGTGAGCAAAAGCAGCGCTGGGCGGCTTGGGGTCTCCTACCCCACCAACAGACCGCAACTAACTGAGCCTTGTCTGGGCCTTTTATACAGTTCTTCTTCTGGGTTTCGCAACTGGTCGTGATGCCTCTGCGCCTGCGTCCGCCTGTTGCTAGGTGGTCGTTTCTTGCCTTCTGGTGGTCGTTGGGCTGAAGGCTCATCCTCTTCCTCAGATATCTACCCCCCTCTGCCCATGCGCTTTCGGCAAGATTAACTTGATTATACAAAGCTTAAGATAGATTACTTATAGGTTACATACTTGGTTACACAAAAACTACAGAGCAAGCACACCAAAGGACTCAACAAGAATAGAGAGGTTTATCTCTGTCAAGTGTTCTTCTCTCCCTGTTCTCTACCCGGATATCTGCATTTTTCTCTGTCTCATGTTAATGTTGCTTTGTGTGAGTTTGAGTGCAGCAAAATTTTCTACTAACAGCATATTACAGTTTGGTTTGGTTTTGTTTGTTTTTTTTGGGTTTTTTTGGTGTTTTTTGTGTGTTTTGTTGGGGTTTGTTTTGGTTTTTGTTTGTTTTTTAACAGGTGTATTTTAATAAGTGTCTTTGCACTACCTTGTTCTTCTACTCAGGATAACTCCTTCACTCATTTTATTCCTGGCATCATCTGTTTGGAACCAAGGACTGGAGCAGACCTAAGTTTTATAAGCTACTGGAGGAATAGGGAGTGCTTCTAAGCTCTTGGGGTGCAACCTTACACACAGAAGTCAGCTTGAAAAAGTTGAGGTATATCCATATAAGCACTTTCATACATGTAGGCTCTCATAGTTAAAGAACATTATTTTTTGTAGAGTAAATACTAAAATACATAAAATATGTTGAACCTAAAAAACATCCATATCCAGCATCAACTGCAAAGAGGTTTGACTGCCTCACTCACAGGCAGTACTATTTAACTCCAAGACTGAGATATTGTTAGACATCAGATCGGTAACTATTGGGTCAGAACAACCTAGTGAGAGGTGCATGTGTGTCTGTGGAGGGGGCAGGGATGGGTTGAACTTCACGGAGGTGGAGTGGCAACATATCCCTCATGGCAGCCCCTGGAACCCAAATAGGAAAGCCTGGAAGCAGCTGCCTAGGAAAACTGTAACACCCCACAGCTCCTGGAGCCCCTGACCCAGCTTGGATTAGCAGGGACAGTGGGAACACTGCTCCTCACCTTGGCTTGAGACCCCAGAGCGGCTAGGGGGCAGAGGCCCCACCTGGGCAGTTTGGCCATAGAGATCAGGGCAGATAAAACCAGAGGCACAGGGGTGTCATGTGTCGTGGCCCTGCCACTTGGATGTGTGAGAACTGCTTTGCCACGAAGTTTTGGGGGTTGCTATCTCTCCCTCTTTCTCCTCCCTCTTCTTGCTCCCTCTGCTTCTTTTTCTTTGCTCCTTTCTTGGTGCTTTGGGTGGTTTGGTGCTGGAGAGATTGGATGTAAGTTTTGTGGATTGATTAGATTTTGACTTGGGTGTTGAGGAGTAGTATGTGCTGAATTGGTATTGTGGTGGTACATTTTATCCATTTTGTGGAGTGCCCTTTTTGAAATTTTGCCAAATTCCCTTATTTTCTCCCTTACATTATTAAAGAATCCACTTGGGAACAAGGGAACAGGTCTGTGGCTTATTCTCTTGACATCATCTCAAGGCATTAAAAAGCCATATATATATATATATACACACATATGTATTACTCGTGCATCTCCAGGGCTGGAGTGTTGCAGGTATAACCTCCTTCAGTACCTGAATCCACTCTAGTTGGAACTGTACAACTTTCAGCTTCTCCATGATACAACAGTTTCTGAATTATTTATGATAAAGCCTGTTCAATGGCACTTCCATTATCCATTTTTTCTTTGGTAGAGAATATGTTAAGTCTGCAACTAATATTCTGTTACAGATGTTGAGGAATCTTTAGAGGCTTGTGTTTAAGAGCTGTCTAGCCCCCTTAAACTATGCTAACATTTTTAGCATTTTTACCAACCATATATCATGTCATAAAGACCAGCAATCTACAAGCAATATTTTGCAAGTAGTTCAACCTCCTGTTGTTATCCAAAGCAATTCATTTGCTGTTGTATTGATCCACTAAAAAAAGTGATTCCTAGAGTCTTTAGAAATGTTATGTTCTCCTTAACTCTTATACGGTCATATAAGAAATACTACTATTCATGTCACAGTCCAGAGATTAGTCCAGTCTGTGTGATAAACAGGTAATCAGTCATAAATTCCTTGAAAGACAAGGAACAAATATCTGGAAATGACAGAGAATAGTTGTTAGACCCCAAGTTAGAAGCCAGGTTTTAGGTGGGCAGGCTTACCTATTCCTTCCTATCCCTTTAACTTTTTTCACTTTTGGAGTCCTCTTTGGGTTCCCAGTACAATATAATCCTTCTTCTACCAAACTGCTGCTATAACATTTCAGTTACAGGAGGTGCTAAAATGTCTTGTTAATTCATACGTAATTATTTAAATAAAAATTCATCATTTCACTGCAGATTTTGCATAAATATTAAAAACAGAACATTCCATGGATTTCAAGCACTTTAAATGAACTCTGACTTTAATCATATGAAGTAAGTATCAAATTCTCTCTCCATTACCTTTGCAATCTGAGTTGTACTTTATGCCTAAATAGTTTAAGAGTTCTTCTCTTCAGTGATAAATAAAATTAAATTTTCTACATGCTTAAGTCAGTGGTACACATGTAGAGAACCCTCAACATAAAAGAACCTGAGTTTTCCAGGGAAATATAATGCAAAAAACCTTAAAAATAAGAATACTAGAATATTAACAGTGATCAAATAAATCAGTATTACTTTAAGCTGGACCACTTTGCTAAGCCTTGCTTAGGATAGTAGTAGTACTAATATATGTGGTGTTGATGAGCGGAAAAGACCCCACAACTAGGTAGTTGTAGAGAAGGTAGGTTTATTCAGCATGCTGGGTGCATGGGGAATTGGTCCACCAAAGACATGCCTCCCTGTCTGTGCTCACAGGCCTGTTTAAATACAGTTAAAACATGCATATTCATTGTTTATATACATATACATTATTTTATTAGAATGGGCAGGCTTATTCTAATCAGTTCTGGGAAATAATTTCCATTTTCTCCGCCCTGTGCTCCTCCCATCTGAGTTCGCGCACTGGTTTCCAGTTTTCCTGGGCCAGGGTCTTCGGGGATCTTGGGGATGACGATCGTGGGTCTTCCTCGCTGTGTACTTTTCACCTTGGCTCAAAAAGCAGCTCAAACCAGTTTTGTTGGCAACTCGAACTGGTCTAATGAGCAAACTTTTATAGTTATCATTTTCTTCATGTTTCCTGATTTATCTTCAGTTGCATATGGTGTCCATTCTAATTTACACACCTCAAGGCCGGGTACTGACAACAGCCATTGTATATTTCTTGCTTTTATGTTTGTAGCTAATTAGGCCTTAACCATGCAGTCTATCTTTGCAAACTTTAGCAAAAGTCCCCCCACAATCATTTCTATTAACCCTTTCAGTGTTAGCTCCTTATTGATACCTTATATCAGTCCCCTTAAAGTGTTAGTTCCCTAAATCAGTATGACTGTGTACAAATTGTGCATTTATAATATCCTAAAAATGCAGTAACATTACTAAAAAGCTGTAAAGTAGAATGGCTGCCTTGTTCACGCTGAGTAGGAATTACTCCAGATGTAGTTTAGTTACAATCCACTTGGAATACTCCAAGGTACAGCTGAACTCACAATGTGATGAAAAATTTCTACAAAGCCAGGTGAGGACTCCACATGTAATATTTTTTATGTTAGTAAAATTGATTTAAGACAGTGTTGCCTTAAGGAAGGGGGAAAAAACCTTTCCAAGACAACTTTATATGGGTAAAGCAGAGAAGAGTTCTTTTACTTATAGGATTTCGGGGTACAGAATATAAAGGAGTATAAAAGAGTATATAAAGTATAAAAAGTATAAAAGAGTACAACACGTGTTGATAAGTAACAGATAGAAAAGACCGGTGCTAGTGATGCCTAAAGGTTTGGGGTGGATTTTGTGGATTTTTGGGGTTTTAGAGGTATAGGTTTCTTGCTCACATATTAAGGGGTGTTTGGAGTTACTAAAGGGATTTTCTCACATATTCTTGGGCTCTCTGAAGGTCATGCTGTTTTTCAGACTTTCACATATTGAGGGGTGTTTGGAGTTACTAAAGGGATTTTCTCACATATTCTTGGGCTCTCTGAAGGTCATGATGTTTTTCAGAGCCACCTGCAAGATAACTTGAAATCAAAACAGTAGAAGAGCCCAGAAACCATTGGAGGTGGTCCAGGGGGCATGGCCCGGGACCCTGATGGGTGGACCACCGGGGAAATTAGAAATAATGATTGGTTATGGATATCTCATATGTTAATTGTTTAGAAGGGCATAAAAGTTGTAACCCCACTGAGGGCTGGGTTCTTCGGGGATTTTCGGATGTGGGGACCCTCGTTGAATCCACGCGTGTTTGGTGGGCCCAGCGGAGGCCTGAAGCCTCTGATCTCCCAATAAAGGTATTGTCTATCTTTCTCCATTGATGTTTNAGGGGGGTGGAACACTGGGCACCACACCAGGCTGGGCAGCAGAGAGTGTGTGTGTGTGTGTGAGAGAGAGAGAAAAATGTCAATAAAGTGTAGGAGAGCTGGAGAAAGCAGGGAAAAGCCCTGTCTACGTGGCAGCATGCTAATTTTGTAACTATACTCAATTATCATATCTAAAGGTCCCATCCAATCTAAGATTTGTCCATGCCCAGAACTTCCCTTGGTTCCGCCTCATGGCACGCCTCTCTTAGAATTGTGTTGGAGGTCTTAAGACCCCTTTGCCTTATTGGAGCTTCTCCAAGGTTGCTGGGCTTTGTTAGTTGTTTTGACTAATATGGTATCTAGTTGCCTTAGCTCTGGTACATGTTTTCCTAGTGCAGTGTTCCAGCTATTATCTGACCCTTAAGACAGTTAACACAGAGTTAGAGGTTGTTACCTATGCTATATGTGAGAAGTAAACCTACAAGTATAAAAATCTACAAATTCATGAAATCCCTACGGCATCAACAGCTTGTGAGAGACTGGATTTGTATCTCACTTTATTGTGTTGGAAGAAACTCTGTATGTGGTGGGAGGGAAGGGCCAGGCCTGCAGTGCCATGGCAGAGCAGACAGAAGGCACACGGCACATGGAAACCTTGTGGCAAGAGCCTGTCAATCAAAAAGGTCTGCCTGACAGCCCACTTTTTCTCCCTTCTTCTTTCTTTACTCCTTGATTTTCTTAAGTTATTGTCTTCATTTACTCTTTTCTTCCTCTCATGGGAGACTTAAAACCAATGGGTTGTGTTTCACTAATTTGTGGGCTGGTGTTTGCTAGGTGCTTTAGTAAAATGCTTCTCCTTGGTTGGTTGTTACTCCTGTGAAGCCTTTTGCCAAAATGAGTGTTTTCTCACTAAATTAAAAGAAATCTCTTGGGAAACATGTGGACCGTGTTCTTTGTACATGAATTCAAGGTATTAAAGAACTCAAAAGCTCTGCAAAATTTTTGTGTGGGAACTATAGAGAGCCTGAAATACAAGTAAACCACTTGGGCAGTGTGTGGCTTGAGCCGGGGCTTACACAGCTGCATCTTCTTTCTTTTTTTAACCCCCTTTGCTACTCCTCAGGATGCAGTGCAATACTTGTTTGCCTATGAAAAACTTATCTGTATGTTTGCTTCAGGGAAGTGTTGCAATCCTGACCACTAAAATGACAAGCCTAAACAAACAAACAAAACTCAACCCTTAAACAAAATTAAAAAGTTATTCCATTTTTGGTCAATAAGATATTTTGGTTTTGCATTTAAAGAGGCTTAAGTTTCTTTCTCTTTATATATGTAGGCAGAATAACTGAAAATAGGAAAAAAAAGAATTTTTAATCATGTATTCCATACCATGGATGAAATGCATGTGTATTTACCCAACACTTATGATCCATCAAGATTCATATCTAGCAAGTAAACTGACTCTGACCAATAGTGTTCTTCTTTGAATGAACTATAAAAAGCTGTGGTATAGTATTGTGTGAGGACCAGTCTCTTTCCACCTTCTAATATAAGCCAAGGATTTAACTCTGATTAATTCTGTGGTCGAAATGGCTTTGATACTAACTTCCGGCGATATTTTTCATGTTTGTTCATCCAACTTTTGCCAAGATTTTCTGCCTCTTTTCCCCTCCACCTTTGCTTCATTATTTCTCTTTTAAGAAGAATATTTATTAAAACCATTAAATTTTTTTTATCAAGCTTTTATAATTACACAAACTGTAAAGTTCCTTGTCTAAAGTGATACACAGCCTCAAAAGCTTTTTAGCAATTGAATAAATGAATGAACATGAAGTAGTCAGTAGATACACTGGAATGAGACAAAGATGTTGTTCTATTCTGTAATTCTTAAATTATTATTGAATATATATTAGATCTTATTTTGCTTTATGTCAAATATTAATACAACATGAATAAAAATACAATTAAATCACAAAAATAAGATTTTGTATAAGACTTATTGCTGAAAATGCTAAACTATAATGATTTAAGTACTCAGTTGTAAAATTTTTCCACTGAACATTTTAGTGCTGTTTGTCAAATGAGGCTATGCAGGAAATAATGATTAAGCATGAAACCCAGAAGCTACCATGCCCTAAGGCATGAGAAATATTGAATCATTAAAACTAGATTTGCCCACCATTTAAAAAAAAAATCCTTTGAAGACTTTGCTTAGATATCAAATGAATTATTCAAAATATAACTTCCATGCCTAGCAAGTTCTATTAAATGTCACTTCCCCTTCCCCCTCACATTTCCTCTCCCCTTCCTCTTTCACTTCCATTTCAATAAGTTGCTTGGAGGCAGTACTAATAGATTTCTGTGTGCCTTCTTTTTCATATTTTGAAAGTCATTACATCATTTTTTGTAAATTAGTCCTAATTTGTATTTTAATTTTACAATCATTATGATTAAAAACAGAACACAAGAATTGCACTTATGTTCCTAGTTCTAGTGGATTTTAACATTATTTCACATTGAACATTCATTATGGTAGTCGTGCAAAATGTTCAAAGTACACTGATGTTTCATAGAGCATGAAGTATAGTGTGTCCAGAAAATAACACTTAATTTTGAATTTAAAAACTAAATAAGCAGTTTTGGACAATGACATCCCAGTGTGTATTAGGAAGGGCATTGCCAGCAAGCCAAGACAGATGATCCTGCCACTCAGCTCTAGTGAGGCTGCATGTGGAGTGCTGTGTCCAGTTCTGGGCTCCTCAGTACATGGATCTCCTGGAGCAGGTCCAGCAGCAGGCAGCAAAGGTATTTAGGGGACTAGAGTATCTCACAAGGACAGGCTGAGGGAGCTGGGCCTGTTCAACTTTGAAAACAGAGATATTATGAATACATATAAATATCTTAAGGGCAGGTGTCAAGAGGATGGGGTCAGACTCTTTTCACTGGAGCCTCAGTGAAGGAATTATAAGGGACACAAACTGAAAAACAGTTTCTGAATATGTGGAAAAGCATTTTTACTTTGATGGTGACAGAGCATGTGAAAAGGCTGCTCTGAGTGGTGGTGGAGTCTCCTTCACTGGAGATATTCAAAACCCACCTGGATGCAAACTTGTGCAATCTGCTCTAGGTGAACGCGTTTTTGCAGGAGGCTTGGATTAGGTGACCTTCAGTGATCCCTTCCAGCCTTACCTATTCTGTGATTTTATGATTGTGATTAAGTTTTTCTTCAACTCCTGTGGCTTTACTTTTTCTACCTTCAATATTTATAACCAGAAGTCTTTTTGTGCAATCATTTCATCCTTTCCATCCAAATAATATCGTGTGCTTGCTAACCAAAACCAGAAAAAAAAATCAATGTTTTAAATGTTTTAAACCTTTCTCAGTCTTTCAAGTTAAGCTTTTATCTTCAAAGTTATTTATCTTAATAATTGAAACTATTATTAATTTAATCATTAATTTAAATAATAATAATATAGGGGAAATTATTCCAATTAATCAGAAAAAACCCTCTTTGTTTCATTGATCACATTACCTGTAAATGACGGGTGCTTTAATACATGACAGGATGTTCATTATATCTCTGATTAATCAGAGTGAATTGTCATCACAGCACTTTTATACTGTCATATATTTCAGAAGAAGTTACAGTTTTGTATTCCACAGGAACATTGTCCTGCTGAAAATGGTATTTGCAGATATTTTAAAAGTCATTTCCTATTCATGCCAATAAAAAGGGAAAAGATGACTCGAAAAGAGTAAGACTGTATCAAAGTGCTCACACTGTTAAATGGAGTGGTTAATAACAACAGAAGAAACTATTTCCAGATGATTTCAGATAACAAGCTCAGTGAGCATAATGGAAATGAAAGAAAAACAATACAAAGTGGATGTTAAAAAGTACCTTTTCACCTGTAGAGAAGCAAATACACAGAACTGTCTAGCAGACAAGGGTGTTTAATTAGAAATATGGGGATCAGTCACGGAACAATTAAAGTATGACCAGGGAATTAAAAAAATAATAAATGTGTTCTTATGAAGGCCAACAGCACTCCTACCCTGCCCCCCACATTTCTTCTGTTTTTAGTGTATTTTCTTCACCACACAGTTTTCAACCCTGCCAACATTTGTGACTTAAATAGTTAAATTCATTGACACATTGATTTTGTTCTTGATTAAAAAAACATATATATATATATAAATAAAATTAGTCTAACCACAAGAAAAAAATTGCAGTGAAATGAATCTTCTAATGCACAAGCCAGGAACATAACTTTTTAGAACTGATGAATATGAAAACTACTGTGATATTACATGATGTAACTATAAATTCACTGAAAAGATTCAAACATGTTCTGGCAGGATCATATAGATTCAACAACAGCACTATCCCACAACAGCCTGAAGAGATACTCTTAGTATTTCCTATTTCTGTCTGTCCTTTTTACCAAATATCTTGCTTCTTTTTAGAATTTGCTTTTTTGTATTCAGATAGAGTGATAAGAACTGGAAACTAAATGATTTGACATAATGATGTATTAAATTGCACTATAATTATTTTTGCCATGTTCATTTCTTATAATATTCACATATGTATGGATGAAAGATTGTTTCCTTTCCAACAATTTTTAAATTATTTTATATATTGTAGCCATTTAAAAGGTGTTTATGGAGTAGGATGTGTTTCTTAGAGGTTTTTAAACTTAGCTGGTACTACAAATTGCAGTTAAAATAGCTGGGACTATAGCTACAAAAAGTCAAAAAAACCCCCCACATACCTTCTAACAGTTACTTCTACAAAGACATCAAGTACCTTCAACACCTATTGAAGTATCTTCAGGATATCAAAGTCATCAAGTATCTTCAATACTTATTTTAATCAAAAATAATTTAACATCAAGAGAACAAATATCAGGTGCTCAGACAGACCAGATAGTTGCATTCTGAGGAAAATTAAACAATCCATTCTCTATTTTCTTAAGATCCTGTATCTATATATCTATATCATCTATATCTATATACCTCCATTGGAGAGACTATATGGAAAAGAATCTCCTGTCAGCAGATGTTACTATTTCCACCACTGTAAAGAAGAAGGAGAAATGTATCTAAAAGGATATTGTAAGAAGCATTTTCCTGAGCTTAATCCTCTAATAAGACTATTAGTACACTTCAGAGTGAATCCCCTGATGTGTTGTGTTAGTAATTAGGAATGCAAGCAACGAGGGTAGGTAGAGATCTTTATTACTTATGCTAAAAGTGTAACAAAAAATAAATTAATAAATTCCAGGGGTTTGTGATCCTTATGATTGTACATGTAACACTGCAACATCAGAACCCTTGAAACTACTACTGCATTATGGACATGCAAGTTAGGTGAACTTCATCACAATACCTGCTACCCCCCTTGACAATATACCATAGTTTCAAAAAGTTAATAATGTAAAAAGTGTCATGAACTTTCCTAGGTTATAAATTGTCGAACAACACTGTCTCAAAGGCTGCCAGAACAACCAGGATCAATACCACAAACGGACAATTACCTCAGAACTCACAAATTCATGTTTTATCCCTTTGAATTTGTATGCTGTATTGTGATTGGTGGTGGTTACCTGGTTACCAGTTTCCCATTGGCTGTATATTCCCTATTTCCCATTGGCTGGCTGGTGATGCAATCCCAGCATCATCATGTGAGGCTGGCCACGTCCCGACTGTATTCCCCTCCTTCCCTATAAGCCCTTCCCCTCTTGCTGCGATCTGCCCCCAAACTCCTCCCACTTTCCAAGCTCCTCCCTGACCCTATATAAGTCCCATGCTCCCATGAATAAATCAGTTCTAGCCCTCATCCCACCATCGGCTGGGACTGTCTCCTTTCTTTCCTTCCCCCCGGCAAGCGGCAATAAATAACAGTTGCTTTGTTTAAAATTTTTTTTGTATTTATACAAAATACAAAGATCTGCAGGACCTGTGGTTTGCTGCAAGTGTTCTTCCTGGAGTAGGAGTAAGAAAAAAGGTGATTGGATATCATTGATGATACTCCAAATTTTTCTAAGAAACTCTGTGCTTGACAAAGTTACCTGTATTTCTGCTAATTATGAAGACAGAAAATCAACTGGAGAGAAATGAGAGAGGAAAATGCACTGAGACTAGAGAAGCTGCTATGGCAGTATAGTATTGAAAATGAGGCCATGAGACTTCAAAGGTCTTGCACAGGAGCCACAGGCAGAGGAAGCTGGGAACAAATACAGATTCCAAAGGATGTGTTACCAGCCCTTTATGCTGAGAATACATTAAAAATCCATAGTGCTCAGTGAGTGCTGAGGGAAGTATAGTGCAAATGTGAAGAAATGCAATTTCTGAGATATACATAGATAAAAGATAAGTAACACTAGAAATGTAAGCAGTGGGGAAAATAGACTAGGATATTGGCATCTATTTTCTTAGTTTGTGTTCTTGCTTACACAACCAAAAGCCTGGCCTGTTGTTTCAGCTTTATTGCAAGATGTCCACCTTTAACTGCCAGATAATAAATCTTTTCTATACAGTCTGTACTTCAGGGGAAAAATGAAACTAAAAAATGTTGAATCCATAGTGAATCAACCAATTGCTACTCCAGAAGAGGCATTAAATCTCGGTAAAGAAGGACATGCACGAGCCCTCAAGAAAAATGTGTCTAGGGTGCTGGAGACTGATCCTTGCAAATTGCTAGAGGAGCTGTTTATCTTCTGATGATAAAGTTTAGGTGGATGATCAGTAGCTTCTATGGCTCTAAGCAAACCTTAAAATGTCATAGATACTTAAGTAGAAATTCCAGAATACCAACCATTTATATATATCCTCCAGTAATTTCTAGGGATGGAAAAGGCAGAGTGGAGAAATACTCAGCATTTAAAGGGCATGGGGGGGGGTTTTAAAGTCTGCTCATCCCTGTTGAATCTGTGCTTGAGATATACATTTAATCATGTGGGGGTTTTTTAATTAATTTTTTTTAACTGCTGTCATAAGACTCAGTCTTATAAACCCTGGTGCATAGCTGCTCCGTGCTTGAAGCCCTGAAATCCAGTGAACATGTACAGTCTGTAATGGTAAAGAAATCATGCATGGGTTATTTTACATTTTTGCTGGAAAAATTAGAGCTGGATAACAGCATAGATGATTTCTGGAAGAGGAACTTCTGTAAAATACTTGAAAGCTGGGTAGAGGTAGATGTATAAGACCATTTTCTGATGACAGAATGTAGCAATATGCTAGAGACCCTCAAGCTACTCTAGGACAAGCTGACATGTCTACTTTGTATAGTGTGGCCTTGATGAAGTCTCAGATTAGTAACTACTTTAGAAGTTAATTCAGTCTTTTTACCTCTACTCTCATGCTAATGCATGCAATCCAAATACAATCCGCTGTGCCTTTTCTTGGGAACTGTGTCTTGTGTTGTACACAGGACAGGTAATGCTTAGCAGGTTATTCTTCTGCAGTTAATTACGTATCAAAAATGAAGGGAAAAAAGCAAAGTTTTCTAACGGCTTCTCAAGAGTGAAGATTTTCCTTTAAATTATGATACTGTAACAAACATCATATGTTTGTGTTGAAGAGGAAAGACTGAGCATGCAGATGTGTCAGTAAGAAAAAAAAAAAAGGTGGCACAAACCCACAAATATTTTCAACACCTTTTCACCATAAATATTAGAAGACATTGTTTTACTGATGATGCATATTAGGTATATGACAAACACCTGTTCTCTCACTCATGTTTTACATTATAGGCAAAACATACCACTGAGAGTCAGAGTTAGAATGTTAAGCATCACTGCCAAAAAAAGTCTGCCAGGACTTAAACTTTTTGTCTCAAAGCACCTGCAGTCATACTTACCGCATAAAATTTTCTATTCACTCTAATCCAAGAACACTACGGGAATTGGCTTCTTTCCCAGTTGTTGCTGCATATCTGCTCAGGGAAAGTAATTTCTGCAAGGAACCAAGTGCTGCAGCACTTTCTCTGTTAAAGAAAAAAATTAGATAGTTTCATACCAAACTCTTCCAGGACAAATACTGTCTTCCTTTCCTTCAACTACAGTTGCAACTTTGCCACGGTGTCAAGGATTTGCAAATGGTAAACTGTTAGCGGCAGTTCTTCACATGCCCACCAGAATGCTATAGAACCAGTGAAGTTTGCCCAAGTCTTATTTCCTGCTTGCACTAAGCAGGGACTGCACACGCAGTCTGTGCAGAATGTCACTGATCTCATGACAACAACACTGGAATTCCAGTACACTGGAAAAAAAGATGTTTAATGTATTGCCTATCTTCCTATTGAGAGCCCCACCTGTGGAAGAATATCAGTCATCACTGTTGCCCATAGTACTACCTATATGTATTTAGGAGAAGTGTGGAGGGAATTCTTAGCTCATCTCTTGTTCAAACTGAGACAGACTAATCCCTTTCTAATAGTGTCTAGAAGTTACTCTTGGTTCAGATTAAATTTGGATCTCTGATATTAAGCCTATGTGAAAAAAGGGAATTCAGATTTTTTTTATTCTTGGAAAAGTGTAAATCCTTTGTGTTGTAAACAAAAATTCAATAATTTCAATGCGTTACTCAAGATATACTTTAAGCATAATCTAAAATGGATTCTGAGAAAATAATTTTTGGATTCTCAAAGGCCCTCAGATCCTTTGCAGCAAAAGTGTTCCCAGGTACACAGATCCTACTACAGAAGATGTGTTATATCAAGCTGAGGGATATAGTTAGGTGAAGCTGCACTAACAGTGCAGCCACATCACTGTACTCAGCACTGATGTGGCCAAATCTCAAGTATCATGTCCAGTTATGGGTCCTTTAATTCAGGAAAGACTTTGAAGTGGCTGGGGTGAGTCCAGAGAAGCCAATGAAGAGTTTGGAGAGTAAGTCCTATGAGGAACAGCTAAAGGAAGTGGGGTTGTTTAGCCTGGAGGAGGCTCAGGAGTGACCATATCACTCTCTACAACTACCCAAAAGGAATTTGTAACCAAGTGGTAGTTGATGTCTTCTCCTAGGCAACTCGTGACAGGGCAAGAGGACATAGTGTTAAACTGTCCCAGGGGAGGTTCAGACTGGATGTTAGGAGGAATTTCTTCATAGAAAGGGTTGTTAGCATTGGAACATGCTACCCAGGGAGGTGGTGGACTCACCATCCCTGGAAGTGTTTAAGAAAAGCCTGGATGTGGTATTTAGAGCCATGGTCTAGTTGACAAGGTGGAGTACAGTCAAAGATTGGACCCTATGATATCAGAGGTCTTTTCTAACCTGATTGATTCTGTGATTCTGTAACAAGTCTTAAACACAGTTGGGACTCAAAAGTTGACGGTTTCTTGTCTTGAAATAATTGCATTAAATGTGGTCCCAGAGAAGAATATTCATCTGAAAACTGGTAAAATTAAAATTCTTAGAAAAAGTTCTCCAAAGCTCTTAAATTAAGGAGAACCTTGATTATTTTTTAAAAATGGTTTCAAACTCAAACTAAACTCATAATATTAAAAAAATGCTACAAATGTTTACTTTGGAAAGAAAAGAATGAGTCTGCTTAAAAACTTCAGAATAACTTTTCAAATAGCCAATTGGAGAAAGTACAATTTTGATTAGGGGTACATATTTTGGGTAAAATGCCTTAAGGCAGCATATCCAAGAGCCAGGAATGCACTTCATTTCAATACAGTTAGATCACAGCACTCAGAAAGGACAAATCATTTCAGTGAACATGCAGTTGTATTTATGGCTTGAGACTCTTTATCAAAGTGAGTATTGCCCTAAGATATGTGATGTTTGTCTTTTCTAGCCTCTAGTTCCCTTTGGAGGAACTAACATTTGGAGGAACTGATTACTTAAATCGTGGTTGTTTTTAAGAAAAAAAAGCAGCATGACTGATTGCCTTCTGATTATGTGAGCAAAAAGAGGACTATGATAACTTATAACAGATGCATATTCTAATAACATTTGATGTCCTTAGAGTTCAGGCAGTTATCAAAATCAGAAAAGAAAGAGATTACACTTCTTAGAGCTCCTGATTCATACTTAGGAGTTTGGCTAAATTGAAAAGTTATTGTCTTTGAACTTTCTCATCCTTGGCAAAAGGTAGTGTAACCAACAAAGAATAACCTTATATCAGGTGTCTTGTCACATCTGGCAAATTCATTTTAACTTTGAGGTAGATCCGTATCTGTCATTAATATTTTTCTCTAAAAGACTTAAAAAAATCTGTAGACTCTTTTGGGTCTTCCTTCAGTTTAATATAGTGGTCATATTGCATGTAAGTATATTTTGGGAATTACTTAACCATCAACCTCAGTCTCTGTCAAACTGTTTACTGAACAAAAAGAAAGCTGCTAAAATTTTAGTGAATTGAAATAATGTAATATATATCTTCTATTTTTATTTTCTTTGTCTTGCAGAAAGTCTTTACAATTTTTAAAGTCACTTTTAAGGTGAAAATGGGGAAAGCCACACCATCTATGTTTTAATATTTTATATTATTCTATCTGTAAGCAATTCATTAAAATGAGTTAAAACTGAGGTAAATCAAAGAACGCTAAGCACAATGTCTCTTTCTATTTAGGAATATTAAGCTTTAAGCATATGAGGACAAAAATAAAGACAAATATTTCATTCAGCTTTAACTAGTAAGACTTAGTTAAAACCAATTTTCTGCTCCTTTTCATAACAACGGAAATATATATATAAGGTTAATCATCTGCTTAAATTACAGTTTGAACATTATGATTTTTCCTTTTCTCAATCATTGCATTCTGTAAGTAGAATGGGCTCTTTCCCTCCTACCATATACATTGTTGTAGAGGAAAATTTAACCTACAGAATCCTACTCTTCTTCAGCCTTTTCTGATTTCATAAGCTAAAAGCCATTAGCATTTAAAAAAAAAATCTGTGTTTTATTGGTTGTATTCTTATTATTTAGACTTCTGAGTATTTCAAGAAAATATGACTTAGCATTCATTGTTGTCAATTTGTTTACTACTGCTAACGCATAGAAACTGAGGGGTATTTTTTTCTTTTAAAGCCTTTTTTCCTTGGTACTTTATCATATATTCCTAGATAAGAGAGTCCAAATAGTATTACTAAATTGAAGAGGGAGCCCAGAGTGCACTTAAATGGTGGATCACTGATTTTCCATAATTGGAATTAAGAATGAACCCAATTACTGTTTCCAGACCAGTCCAACTCACTCTCTACAAGACAGATCTGTTCCAGGGGAAGGCAGTCACAGCGTGAGTGCCAGCCACACATGCCACATGACTCTGTACTACTCAGTAGTAGTTTTACAGCTTGGGGCTATGATTACCTTGGCAAACTTAACACAGACAGCACACAGCTTTAAGCACTGGTGAGTACATTACCTGTTAGTTTGCCTACTGGTGCTGGATCATTAATCATTCCTGCAGAGTCACAGTAGTCATACATAACAAATTAGCCCATTTTAGGGGATAAAATGCATGGAGGAGTATTGATTAAACCACTTTGATTTTTCAGGGGAAAAAATATAGGGGCCAAGCCACACCATGTGGCTTGATGCTGGGGTTATAAAAAATGTGATAATGTTATATAATTCTAGATACAGCAGAATAACCGAAATTAAGAAAAAAATCAAATTTTACAAACATCTTAGAAGATTTTTAAATTTGACTCTAATCTACTTGATTCTTTGAAGGAAGTATGCATTTTAAAGAACAAATTCTAAGAAACCCCCTGCCATTTAGGGAATGTCTGCTTCATTTCCAAGATCCCGATAGCCATATTCCACAATCTGATAATTAAATTCATTTAAGAAACTTATGAGATTTCAAGTCCCATCAGTTCAAATTGCTTCTACTTTAAAAACAAAACTAAAATACTCTTAGACTGTGTTGTGGTTTAAACCCAGCTGGCAACTGGCACCAGGAAGCTCCTTGCACCCTCCCCCATGAGCAGGATGGGTAAGAGAATCAGAAGGGTAAAAGTGAGAAAACTTGTGAGTTCAGATAAAGACAGCTACTGCACACAAAAACAAAGCAAAAAAAAAGAATCTAGTTGCTCCTTCTCATGAATTGGCAGGTCTTCAGTCACCTCCAGGAATACAGGGCTCCATCATGCATAACTGTGAGCTGGGAAGACAAATGCCATCATTCTAAATGTGTGTGTGTGTGTGTGTGTGTGTGTGTCTGTGTGTGTGTCCCAATTCTTCTTCTCCCACAAGCTTTTTATACCATGATGCCATATGGCATGCAATATACCTTTGGTCATTTGGGGTCAGCTGTCCTGGCTGTGTCCCATCCCAACTTCTTGTGTCTCCCCCTTGCCTGCTTGCTGTTAGGACAGAACAAGAAGCAAAAAAGTCCTTTATGCAGTGTGAACACTGCTCAGCAATAAAAATAACCATCTCTGTATTAACAACAGAGTTTTCAGCACAAATCCAAAATATAGCCCCATACTAGGTACTCTGAAGAAAATTATCTCAACCAAAACCAACACAGACTATTATAATATCTGAATTCTCCTGCAAGTGAATATATACCAAAGTCAAGAAAATTAATCAGTTTTTACTTTTGGCTCCTATACTTATTCAGCCTTCATTAGCTGGAACAATGACGAATGTTAAATTATTTAACTATAGGGTTGCTCAGTATTTCCTTTTACTAAACTCATGGAAGTGAGTAAATTACTTTCTTAGATAGTTAGCTTTGGATATATGGCAACTTTTTATTTCTCTAGAGTGTTGGTTAGAATGCTCTAGGTTGGTTCAGCTGAGACCAGCAGTTAGAATAAAAAGAGTTATTCAGCTTTTGCTTATGACCTTTAAATGTGCACTCAATCATGGAACTCTCTGCCCTGAAAGAGAAGGAAATTGATGGCAACTATAGCATATATCACTAAATGTTGCCTATTACAAGATACGCACTGAGATTTAGGAAAGTTCGTAGCAGATAAAATGTAATGATTCTGAACTTTGCTGTAGCAGTTCTGATTCCAGTGTTTTGTGTTCTCAAGGTACATATTCAGATTTTGTTATATAATAACAGGTTGGGTAGATATATTTTCTTTCTTTTGCAATATAAAGGATTAAATTGCTGATATGTGTTGACAAAATTAGGAGCAAACTCTTTTTTTCCCTCCAATGTAATATATTAATTGCATTTCTGTATGTCTCACTGAAACAGTTAAGATTTTCAGAAAACCCTCTTCTTTTTATTGGTCAAAGATAACCACAGAGCTATTATTTCTTTCTGATAAAGTTAATGATCTCAGATTTTCCTAGGCTTTCTTTTAACTCTGCCACATTTTTCACATCTGGCATGGGAAAAGAGTCATAACATTTCTTCACTTAGGCCTGTTACACAAATAATTTACCTTTACCTATCCTATGTTTTATTACATCTTCTCTATTTAGGTGGTACTCCTTTCTTTCTTTCTTTTTTTTTTTTTTTTAGATATGCTCTCTTTTCCTGTTCAAGTACAATGTGTGGCAACATTAAGTCCTTCCCTTTAATGGAAGGCTTAAAATATAGCCATAATAGAAATTTCAGTGTTCAACCATAAAAGAGAGTTTTGTTATATATGAATGTGAGATAAACTTTTCTTATCATCTACTTTATTACATTATCAGCTCTTTTTTTTCAGTATTTTTTGCTAATTTATAAAAAGATAAAAATATAAATGTTATTTTTATCCTTTCAAATATTATTAGGAATATTAAGAGTAATAAATTAAAGCCAATTCATAAGGTAGAAATAGTAAAGAACAGAAAAAATACTTTTTTATGGTAGAATTTTTTGGCTAATGTAAGTGCAGATTTCCAAAGGTCAAAAGTAACATGATCCTGCACAGTTTCAGAACAAGGACTCCACAGCAATTTGCTTAATTTAAGTACCAATCAGAGGACTGGTGTCTTAGTTACAGTGGCTGGAACCAGTTTATCAATGTGTGGGTGTCACCAAAACTCTGTATATTACACCCTCTTTGTCATTTCTGATGAACTGTTAATAATGGACCATTTGCAGCAGGGCACACCTGACCCCTCAGGCTACAAGCTGGGTGTTGAAGAACCCTGTGAGATAGGAAAGTGTTCCTGTCTTCACCACCAATGACAGACATGACAACTCCCCTCCGTGGAGTCATTAGCACCTTCACACCCAGCCTGAGGGGTCATGTCTGCTAATGGGCCATCAAAGGTTCCAAAAATATCCCATGACTCACAGAGTTAAATCACTCATTGTGAAACTCCCCACCCTGGGGGGAAGTATTGGGCACTACCACCTGAAACTAAGCATGTGGGGTTTGGGGACTTCTGGTACCACCCATTAGATTCAGAGAAGGACCAGAGCCCCAGCAGGACTGCGACTGCAACTCTCGACCAGGCTGCGACAATCATCTTCACAAACAGATTTTTGTTTCCTTTTACTTTACACTGAGGGGGACCACGTGGCACTCAGCACAGGGACTAATAAACTCCATCCTGTTCGTGTCCGAAGGTGCTGGGTTATAAATCTGGGTATTGTGGGTTAAGACCAATTTTTTAATCTGTATCATTATACTGTAATCTTTTTAGTCAATTTTAACACTGTCTTTTTAGTCAATTTTAACACTGACTTCTAATCTCTCTAGACTAGGGGTCATTGCTCCTGCTGGTTTACCTTTAAACCAGCACTACTAGAAAGATTTTAATGCTCAGAAAAGAGTTGATAGTTTTTATTTATTATTATTACTACTACTAAACTTGTATCTTAAAGTTCAGATTTTGATTAGGACACAGGTATGTCTAAATCTAAGGAAGTTCAAATTTTGCTATAAATGTCAATTGGAATATAGGTACATAAACTCCAAAAGATTTTTTAAATTATGAGTTGAAACAGGAAGAAAAAAAAACATTAAGAGTCATCATTATGAAAGAGGTGTATTAGTCACTCACATAATCACATAATTCTGTTCTAGGTACTCTTCTTTGGTCTTAAATTTGTCCATTATTCTTCAGGGTGTGACAGTTAAATCTTCATTTAAATTAGACAGTAAGGGTCTCAAGACAGCAAACATCTTTGCTAATCTGTGCTATTTCAGTATTACAGTTAGAACTGTCTGAGTCTTAATGAATGTCAAGAATATAAGTACAATATTTTATTATGACTAATTAGTACTTCTATCATTTTCAAACAATGTTTTCTTATTTTGCCAAGGAAACACAACCAAAAAAAATATTATAGTTTGAATTAGTTTTTGCCATGAGAGGTAATATTTACAAATTACTAAATGCTCAACTGTAACCTTTATATTACAAAGTACTCCTTTATATAATTTCTATTACAGTATGCTCACTACAATCAGATCTATTATTAAAATCCTTTCTGAGGTTTAATAATACTCCATTTGGATAGCTGCTTCAGAATGAAAAAATGTTCAGTGATCTCAGTTTGTGTTTTAAAATGCACATACTCTGGAATCATACTTCTTTATGTTCTTTGGACTGTTGTACCTTTTTGTCACCTCTAGACATATAATTTTAATTCTGTATGTTTCAGAATCCTGGGAATTTTCAAGGCAATCTATATATCCAAAGTTTTGGCTTCTCAAAAAAGACATTGAAAGTGCTGACAGTAACAGTCATGTTACAGGCCAAAGAGAAACAATTTTAAGTAAACAAATTGCATTACTGTCATTAACTTTGTCATAATGGCAATGTTCTAATGTGTGAAAATGTTAATAAGTAACAGTTTGGAAAAATACAGAGATACACATATGTGAATGTGTGCATGTAAATATATACACCTACATGTACATATACATATACATGAGTGAGTGTTTATGTGCATTTTTGTATTTATGTATAATTGCTAAATAACTCAGAATTCCAGTGACTTTGAAAAATTTTGGAACCAGATCTTAAAAGAATGGAAATCTTTGCCCTTGGTTTGTTCAAATTTGAACTGATATGGGATGGTCCACAAGATTTATCTGTAGCTATTTTATAGAGTTGCTAAACAATCACAATGAGAAGAAAAATGAAATAACTGCTTTCCTTTTCAAAAAGAATGTGTTGTTATATTTGTAAAGGCACAAGATGTGAGTTCAAAAGGCTGAAGTCACAAAACAGTCTTTAATATACTCAACAATCTTCAGTTAGTCTATTTATGAACTCAGACCTCATCAGCACTTAATTCAGAAGCTTCAAAATGCAAAACATAAAGAAATTAGCTAAAAAGATGATAGGAAAATTAATATTCATGACATACTATTAATAATAATAATTAGTAGTAGCAGCAGTACTCGTAGTGATGATCATGATGTTTAGTAGCAGAGAAAAGCATAAGAATGAGATCAAAACACCGTGCTGTAATTTGATATAAGTAATAATAAAAGAGTCTGCAATAAAATACAAACATCAGAAGCAAAACCGTTTTAATCAAAACATATCACATCAGACACTCAAGGTTTTGGATTATTGTGAAAGTTCCTTTTACCTTTTGTCCATAGGATATACAATATCACACTAGGTAAGAATTTTCTTTTGGCACCAAACTGGCCAATATGGTGCTTGCTGACCCCTCTAGTCACACCTCATATTGCAGTGAATTCCTACACAATGTCACTAAAATGTGGCATAAAACTCTTCTTACTTTCATGAATGGAATGAATTGTGTGTGGAGGACATTTCTGACATGAGTTCAAAAGATTTTCTCACAGAAAGACAGAGGGAATCCTTATTAAAACAGGGATGAATCTCGATGGCTACCATATAAAAGTTACTCATCTTTCTTAGTTATCCAGTCTCCTTCCATAATTACTGGAGACATGAAGATTCCTCCAAAGGGCATATATTCCTACATGTAAAATCAAACAAATATTTTGAGGTAGGGTAAATAATATTATGTATGTTCCTCTGTCTTACTGGTGTATTTTGGACTGACTAGACATTAATTTATTGCATGGTATTATCCTCAACTCCACCTACATGAGAGAGAAAAGGTATTTTTCAAAATTAAATGGGTTAACCTTGGCTGAATGTCAGGTGCCCACCAAAGTTGCTCTACCTCTCACCTTCCCAACTGGGCAAAAGAAGAAAATATAACAAAAGGCTCTTGGGCCAAGATAAGGACATGGAAAGGTCACTCACCAGTTATCATCATGGGCAAAACAGACTTAGCTCCGGGAAAATAGCTTATTATCAATCAAATCATAATAGAGTAATAAGAAGTGAACCCAAATACTGAAAACCCCCTTCTTCCTGGGTTTAACTTTATTCCCAATTATCTACCTCCTCCTCCATCTTGGTGGTTCAGAGGGATAAGGAATGGGGACTGAGGTCAGTTCATCACATGTTGTTTCTGCTGCTCCTTTTTCATCATACTTGGAGTCCTCCTCCTTCTCCCTTCGTCTAACAAGAGGTCCCTCTCTCAGGAGACAGTCCTCCATTAACTTCTCGAGTAAGAGTCCTTCACACAGGTGGCAGTTCCTCACAAACTGCTCCAGTATGATCTCTGCCATGGAGTCCAGTCCCTCAGTGTGGGTCTCCACGAGGTCTCAAGTCCTGCCAGCAAACCTGCTCCAGTGTGGGCTCTTTTCTCCATGGGTCCACTTCTTCTGCCAGGAGCCTGCTGCAGCATAGGTGTCCCACAGGATCACAGACTCCTTTGGGCATCCACCTGCTCTGTAGTGGGGTCCTTCATGGGCACAGGTGTGTATCTGTTCCACTGTGGATCTCTATGGGCTGCCTCACTATGATTTTCACTACGGGCTGCAGGGGAATCCCTGCTCTAGTGCCTTGAGCCCCTCAGTCTCCCTCCTTCTTCTCTAACCTTTATGTCTGCAGGGTTGATTCTCTAACATATTCTCTCTCCTCTTTTCTCTGGCTGCATTTACTTTTGTCTAATAACTTTTTCCCCCTTCCTAAATATGTTATCACAGAGGCATTACTACCATATTTGGTTGGCTCATCCATGTCCAATGGCAGATGCAACTTGGAGCTGGCTGTCATTGGCTCTACTGGACAGTGGGGAAGCTTCTAACAGCTTTTGACAATAGCTGTCCCTGTAGCTCCCCTGCTACCAAAACCTTGCCATGCAAATCCAATACAGTCTTGATTGTTGTGGAAATGTGAAGAGATCTCTTCTGTCACTGTGTTTATCTTGAGCACCTATACATCTATTGCTCTGACATTTTCACTAATTGTAATTAACGCTTGATTTGATGATTCAGTTCCTACCCCTCTTTTTTCTTTCAATAGGAGAAAACATGAGTGGGTGGTGGTTAATGTCTTAACATCAAAATATTAACTTTCTGCCTTTATTCCTTCATTAAATTCTCACATCAGCAAGGTAGGTATGATTCAACTCAGCAATGGATTTTAGTGTATTTGTAACAAACTAATCTAAATTCACAATTTGTAGAAGATTTTTAAATTCTTTGACATTGTAGGTATGATTGCTCATTTCCAAGTGTCTCCCCTATCACTTCATTAAAGTATTTTTTTTGCCAGGGTAATGACAAAAAGCTTTCAATCAGGTGCACTCTCTGGTTAACCTTTATATGGGAGAAGGAGGATGGAACACCAATTGGAGAGACCACTGATACTTATGAAGTGTAGAAACAGCCAGTATATTGTCTTAGTTCAAGGGGGAACTAAGATATCTATGTTAGTCAAGAAACAATCCCTCCCCTTTAAATTTAGAAAACTGAACTTTAATTAGGAAAAATATATATAAAGAAAAAAGATAATAGTTCTTAATCACAATATGTATATATATATCCAGAAAAGAACCAAACAACAACAGTTTGTAATAAACCCCTCCACCCCCCAAATGACAAGGCAAAACAATCAAAAGGTCTTTTTGGCTACCCCCCAAAAAAGGGGAAATGCAATTACATCTACGCATGGCAGGTGGCGCTGTGGCACCTCCGCCGCTGGCC
>WBMV01006966.1:3592522-3678280 GCA_013396655.1 Campylorhamphus procurvoides
TGAGAAAATGGAGAGCAAAGCAGCAACAATTCTGTCTCCACAGGGGCAGGAAAACCAGGGCTTTCTCCCACCTCTTTTCCTCATGACAATCTTGTGGTTGTTATGATCACTCACGGATGAAAACAGTTGCGTTGGAGAAGGGAAAAAAGGAACACAAATCCAGTATCCAGTGATGCCAGGATCGCCGTGTGTGTGCCTCCTTGTCCTCCTACTCCATCGAGAGCTGAGCTCCCTGACCTGTGCAGAAAAGCCAGAAAACCCAATCCCTTCCCCCTCTCTCCCAGGCTGGGGAGAGACCAGAACAAAAGCCTGGCCAAGGCAGATAACATCAGGGTATTCATGTCTTTTGTCTCCTTTGTTAAACATCTTTAACAACACTAAGGGGTTGGCTCCAAGCTTTTTGGAAGGAATTCCAACTTAGGTTTGAAACTCTAACACATATGCACTCCTAGGATTGATAGCAAGAATACAGGATGTTTTGATGAGCAAAATGACCTCCTTTCATAGCCTGAACTCTTTGCTAAGATTTAGTAAAGAATAGTTGCTTAAGCCTCAGTGTTAAGCATGTTTCAATAAACTGCTAGCCTTGTGTGTACTCAATATACTTATACACAAATATGTCATTTTACTAATTTAAAATGCACAGATATGTGGTCTTCTCTGCAACAAAACACCTCACATATTTTATGGACCATTTTAATTGTGAATCATTGATATTTGCCAGAAGGTTTGTAATATAAAATAGAGTGGGTTTATGACAGCAGTCTGCTGGCCCATCACACAATAAATACATGTCATGGGTAGAGGACACAGGGACATTTCCAGGGATCCTACCAAATCACTCTTTACCATAAGAGTGAATGCTTGGTGCTGACAAAGACATACTAAAACTAAGAAATGTTGAGTCCTGAAAACAACCAGGCTATTTTCAAGGACAGGAAACCACACAACCAGACAGAACCAGCAAACCATGGAATCAATATACAGGTACTGAAGGGCAGAGTGCTTGTTAAAAAAGGTTATTGATTGGGATTCTTGAACAGAGTACCAGATTTCTGAAACTAAGTGCTCAGTTGATGACTGGAAGGTGACAGAAGCCTACGTTGCAATGGTCAATGTCATCTCCAGCTGGAGAGTATGTTCCTCTTCTGTATGGATGTCTCATATGCCTTGTGAACTCCCACAGGACGCTGAACTTTCTTCAGTGGGAGATCTGTGAAGCTGTGTTTTGAAATCAGAAGGATACCCACAGATCTTGTGTCAGCAGTGAGAAGTCTATGCACATCTCAAGTATTCTAGGGCATCTCAAATTGCTCTAAATGTATCTGTTTAGATCTTTTAATTGCTTTCCTACATTTATACATCTAAATTGAGTTGCATGTTGATACTGAGAAATATTGTGAGTTATTCATCTAGTCTAGTCCTCCGGTGGTTTCAATTAATCTGAACCTTTTTTTTGAACTGTGAAGGATGTTAGGTTGAAGTGAACCCAGTTCTAAAATGCTGATTTTCTTTTGCATTTTAGTTCTAAAGATGACCACGTTTTGACAAACAGAGCATTTAATCTCAGTGGTTGTAATTACATGAATACATTTTGCATTGTTTATGGCACTATACATATCTTTACAGACTCTGGAAAACATAGAAATTTCCAGACTGCCCTGAAAGAAATAATGTTCCAACACTGTAGCAGCAACATAGATCAGTGCAAAACCTCATAGGAAAGAAATATGAACAAAACAGGTTTCAGTCTCTCACACTCTCATATCTGCAAGTCACAACTCATGTATAAACAACTTGTGGATATCCAGATAATTTGTAGAGGGTTGCTTGCATGGAGGATTAAAGGTGTCAAGCTTTTCTTGGGCTCCTCCTGAGGGCATGCTGATTTTAGATGTATTCCTTCTACTCTTTAAGAACTGACAGTGATCAGTCTCTCTATTCTGCCCCACTTCTGTGAGTCATCAGTATTTCATCCCTGTCTCTTTTTCAGAACTGATTGTCTTGAGCAATTGTATGTAGCGGTGTGCTAGGATCTTGCTGACCTGTTCCTGATTGGGAAGTGTTAGCAACATAGGACATTTTTATAAACTTTATCTCACTCATATTTTGCCCCCATGTGCTCATATTCACTCTCTAGACACACCAATCTAGAAGATTCATGGACATTGATTTTCTAACAAGTTATTGCATCCTGATACCTGCTGGCAAAAAAAATGAAAGCCACATTTTATGGTTCATAGGTTTTCTCCTCAAAAGATTACCAACCTCTTGGTATTTCCCCTTAGCAGCAAAGCATGGTAAACTTCCAACTTTCTTGGCAAGGGTTATAAATGAAGATCACAGTTCAGTTCCTTCTATGCAGTCATTTCATCTCTAAATTCTAAACTCATCAAACCTTCATAGTGCTTCTCTCTGTTTATAGGAATCAGCTGAGCTTTATAATAGACCTTTCTACATTCTCATTTTCCAACATTCACCTTACATTATTACTTTTTATCCATGATAAGCTAGAGAAAAATTTGAGAGGAAAGGGAAACAACATTTGCCATTGATAGAACAGAAAGAAATAAACCTGTTAACGGAAAAAATAATTTATTTCACTTCTAGATAGTATTCTGAATACTCTTTCAGTGACTTCCTGATCATATTTACCAAAGGCTATTGCATTGGCTAATCAGAACTTTGTTGGTGTAACAGGAATGTCAGCAAGTGTTATGACCTGCTTCTGAGGCAGGATAAATGAGGTTCTGGTTAATGGGTCCTTTGGGGTGGCTTAGAGTAAAACAGCACTGAACGACCAGTGTATACATGAGGCAGGTTTATTTTAAAGCAATTTGGTTGCAGTAGAAAAAAGGTATATAGCCATTTTTGTTCTTTTCTATAAAAATATTAAAAAAAATCCCTTATGAAATATATAATGAAAAGAAAGAGAAGGACGAGTAGATGTTGGAGAGGGGCAGTATCACCACCTTGGATCTAATGACAAGACTTAATTGTTGCAGTTTCAATGTCCATGGTTGGAGTGATTGTCACAGTCTTGATACAGTGATGGTGGGAGCCCATGCAAGAAAGAGTTCAATGCATTATATACATTCAGGCCTGCCTGGGAATGCCATGATACGTTTCCTGGAGGAGGATTTTTAGACTGTCATATACAGTTTTGCCTTATCAGAATTGAGGAATAACTTGAGTCTCTATGTGTGAATGGCCTGATATCTCCCCTGGGGCTGAGTTTTACACTGTCAGCCTTACTGGGAGGGAGGAAATTGACATGTTAAAAAGCATTACCCCACGTACATGGGATCTGCTTCTCGTCAGCCTTTTCCTTTATCCGGGCAAAACTACTTTAAGACATCAGTCCTGGGTTATCAGGAAACTATTGATCACAGGCCTCAACCAGCCCATCCAGGCAGACTTTGGTTCACCATAGCTGACATCAGATAGAGACCATGATCCAAGTTCTATATGTGAAAAAAAACTTTTAATGATAAACTATCAATGCCTGAAGGGCAGAAACATCTTGGATCTGCCTTGGCTTGGGATCAGGAGAGGCTCAACTGCAGAGAAGTGGCACTGGAGGCAGATAGTGTTTCTGCAGCTGGTGTGATGCTGGCCAGTGCCAATAAGCTTGAGGAAGAGAGCAGACAGAAGCAGCAGGATAAGTCACCAAAGTAGAAATTTACTTGCTATGCCTGAAGATGCTCTAGTAATGGTCTGACAGATATCTACCAGGTCTCTGGAGTTCTTACCAGGAAGTAAAGGGATACCTCCAGGATATAAATGACAGAGGAAGTGGGAGTGCTGCATGAACAGAGGAGAGGGACAGTCCTACTAAAAATGACCAAGTGGTCCTTCAAGTAATAGTAGATGTTTCTGGGGCTCTAACCATGCTCTTTACCTCAGAGAGTACTTTGGTAGCAAGAACTCTTAGCATTCAATGCCAAGCTGGGGAGATGCTCAGCCTAGTTGTTTCAAAGACCTCTGTCAGACTCTAGATTAGGTCCATTTGCCCTTTGTTATTTCCTCTGATGTCATTGTCAGCCTCAGCTGCTGTAGACATGAGGTTGTTTGCTTCTCAAGGCAACAGCACCTCCTTCTTTGTTCTTTGTGTGACACTCATCTGGTGTTCTGCCTTGAAGGACACTGCCACCATACAGTAGAGAGACTACTGTGCACAAGTAGAAGGAGAACTGGGTCTACTCAGAGCCCCTCAGGCTGGAGCCAGTGGCCAGGCAAAGTTTAATGATGGGTGTTCAGGGTCTCTCTGCCTATGGCAGGGCTCTAAGCTCCACTCTGGCCTCCCCTGCACAGTGTATGTGGGACTGTACTGCTGACCTTTCTGCCTCTCTTGGCAGCCCCCAGCACACAGTCAGAGCTGGCCAGCACCAGTACAGACACTCAGGCTGCCCCCTCCCACACCTCTCCAGCTCCTAAGCAATGCAGCAAGTCAGACCAGACCAGGTCAAATAAAAGGCTAGGCCATTCCCAGCTGCAATGCTGGCCACAGATTCTTACAGATGGTCCTGAAGGACCAGTACCGTTTTTATCTCAGTTCCTGAGTTTTCTCATTTTCATCCTTCCAACTCTCTCGCCCTGTCACTGGGAGAGAGTGAGCAAGGAATGTGTGTTTTGTTCCAAGCTGTGGCTATACCATGATACCTATTTAAACTATGACTTTTATTTTTTTTATGAGAAAAAAACCATTGTAACTAGAAAGGCATTGTGAGCTTCTTTTAGTGAACTTTCAGATCTTACCATCATCTTCGTTGAGCAGATTAACTTAGCCAGCTATCCTGTCAGTATCATATGGAGAGAAGAATATATAGTTTTGTCTGATTTTGCTTTTGCTTGGTATGAATTTTTTGGCACAAATAAAGTCTAGAGAAAAAATATTTTTGTTTCTGTGTATACTCCTGTACATATACAAGTATGAGGTGAATCTTTTTTGCAGAAGTCTTTTCCAAATAAGACTGTGATAAAAAAAGTACAATATCAAAACTGCATCACCCACTTAGAATGCCTCTCCTTCAGGTCCTTCAATAGGATACATGCCATGCTTGGCTGATTGCTTACCTTAGGTCTCCTGTCAGAGAACAAACTGGAATGGATCTTTTCTGTAACACGGAGCAAATGTTGCCTTTAGGTACAACACCATGACATTTACTTATGCCTTGATATTGAGAATATTGGACTTTAACTAATCACAGTTAGCTCAACAGTTTAATAACAAGGATTTCAGAAATATAATTTGCAAAGATATGGTGAAGTCTATTGAAAGATAGCTTTGACACTGTCACAGGAATTCTTTCTAGGGTTCTTGAATATTACAACAATTGTGAAAGAATCATAGAATCAAAAGCTACAGAGCAAAACATTTTCCTTGATGTAAGTTTTAGGCAATGTGATTTAGTTCACTCCTTTTTTAAGAAGCTGATAAGAACTCTAGCATCTTGGTTTAAAGATAAATACTGGGATGAGAACCCCAATAAATTGAACTCCCTTGGCTTTTTATTTTTCACGAGTACAGAGAGGTCAAATGCAAGGAGATATAAGTGAAAAACAACAGTTAACTTACAAGTAAGTAGCAGTGACCACAAAAATACAAAGTAAACTGCTTACCCACAAAGAGGGGAATTTACCACCCCATGTGGTCCCCCAGGAAAAAAAAGGGAAAAAAGATGACAGAGGGTCCACCCCACCAACCACTCCTCTCTGCCCAGCCAAACAAAAGAAACAATGACAAAAAGAGAGGCAAAAGCAAAAACCCAGGAAAACTGTGGTGCTCACAAGGAGTTATTAAACTGCCCACTCCACATCACCTGATTAAGTTCAGGTCTTAACCAAAGCAGCATTATTACTTCAGAGTCTCTTTGTTCCCTGCCATATGCTGTGTCTGGCACTGGTGTTGCCTGGCTTGGCGACGCTGAGCTGTGGAGCAGCAGCAGGGGCTGTCCTGGCATTACACCCCAGTCTAGCTTTAGCAGGTGAACATTTGAATTTTAGACTTCAAGAGATTTCACCCACATAAACTCTTGCAATGTCTTGGTTCTTCGATACCTTGAGTTCACATCTGGAGAAAAAGGTACACATTTTTCTCTAAGTGATTTCTTTTAATTTTGTGAGAAAATAGGCATTTTGGCAAAAAGGATTTACAGGAGCAACATACAACTTCACAAAACATTACAACAGACTACTAGGACTAAGAGGCATTGCTATAGAGTATAGAACCTTTGTTGCACCCAGCAAAAACAAAACCTTATACAACTTAAGTGAAATACAGAAAATAGGTATTTAAGTTATCCCCAAGAGGGAGAAAAGAGTAAAGGAAGAGAGACTAGGAGAAGAAAGAGAGAAAAATATAGCTACGACTTAGAAATCACATGTTGGATGGAGACCTTGTGGAGCCTCTTTATCTACTGTGGCCAGTCCCTCCAGGCAGGACCTTCCGTTCAGTCCCTGTCCCCTCACCCAAAGTGTGGGGTGTCACAGCCTGTCAGGGGCTCCAGGGGTGTGTTGTGGGTGGGCTATCAGGCAGGCCTTATTGACTGACAGGTGCCCCATGTGGCCTTCGTGCCATGTGGCCAAACCTCAGTGGCCATCCTGGCTGACAAGGCAGACACTGTTCTGGGAGTCTGGTCCCCTCCCCTGACATCACCACAGGGTGGTTCTGGCCCAATTATTACTGATCTGGTGTCTAACTCCTGGTTAGAGGTGAGTGCTGTCCATTTCACTTTTTTTTCATTCTCCACTTGGTCATTTTTTAGTTCCCTTCTCCACCCAGCTCTGGCAGGGTGCAGCAAGTTTCTTAAAGAGACAGTCCCTCCAAAACAATGTTGGTAAGGGAATAAAATACAAAATCACCCTCCAGTAATTATGACATATTGAAACACTTGTAAAAATCAAAATAGCAAGTAACACAGTGTTATGCAGAACTCAAGGCAGTTTCTGTATTTCTATACAAATATCCCAAAAGAGAGCCACGAAAGTAATAAATTATGTAACTTCACCTGTAAAGGTCATAAAACTCACTTTGGAGCTATTTAGGCCAGGCATTTCCCTTGTTTCTTCCTAGAATAACGTTTTTGGACATTTTGACTAAGTGTCTAGAAAGAAGTGTGATGGCAATGAAAAGCAAAAATATTTATCAAGATTAGTTCTTTGTTTTAAAAATATGAAGAATTATCTGTTAGAATAGTTGGCCTCAAAAGGATAATTTCCTTTTTCATCAGTTTTAGCCAAGTTACCAGTTCCCAATAAACTCTGCTTTCTTGCTATGGCTGATCAATAAACCACTACAGTGGAAGAAACATAGACAAGGATAATATGCACAAAAATCTTGGAAAATTATGAGGAAAGGCTGACCACAGTTGGAAATAAAGCTGAAATTACGTCAGCACAAAGGGAACCAGTGCTGGCTTTTAATTTAGATAAGTTGCTACAGCCATTGAGTGGATCAACTGATTATATTAGCTCCCCAAAAAGTAGTTATATCAGCTCAGTGAATCAACTAGCTGATACTGTTTGTCCTTGAGTTAACCAAAAGATTATGTCTTCTTGAGTTAGTCAGACCATTATGGTGGGGAATATTGCATAAATGCCTTAGCTCAATGGGCAGCACAGAAAATGAATAATCAACAAATATGAAAGGAGAACGATGGACTTAAGCTGGTTTAAGCACTTATGTTCTCTTCCAGATTTTGGGAATACCCAGCATTTTTATAGTGAGTAGATACATGTTGGAGGCGGGCTTATGGAGCAGTGCAGATGATCCAATATGGATTAACTACAAAGCTCACTTTATTAATGGCGTTTCTACAATTATAGTATCCTCTAAGTGTACGTGCATTAACATTACTGGTGCTCCCATACATAAAAAATCACTAATTGGCTATAGCTACAAAACTACTGTCTCTGTACTTGTCTTCTGAGTTCTCACAGCCTCTGCAGGTGCTTATCTTCACAAGCACAGAGCAGACTGGCCAAGGTCATACTCCTGCTCTGTGAAGAAATCCACAGCCTGTTGATTTCCCTACACATACACACATATATATATATAGAGAGAGAGAGAGAGAAAATGATAATAAGAATCACTTTTATATTGTAAACCAAATATGTACTGCAATTAGTATACTCTGCTATGCACAATTTGTGCTTGGATTGTGATTTACATACATTGCTCTGCTAAATCAAAATCTATGTAACGTCAAATACCTCAAGCAAGTAAATCCTCCTCCTGAGGAGTGTCTAAAAGAATCTGTTGAGAGACTGTTAGACTCTGACATTTGGTTTGTTGTTATCTCGTTGTGTAAAGTGCAACTCTGGATTCTTTTCCTTTGGAAACACCTTTATAAAAAGATCTTCATGAGCCATGAAATCTCAATTTTTTTCCAGTATTCTGGTAAAGGTCAGATGTAATGCAGAAAAAGAACACAACATTTCAAGGAGCTGGAAGCAGAGCAAGTGAAAGAAAGTATGGCTGTTTAACTTAATAGTAACAACATGCAACAGAAAAGGAAGGAGTCCTGGTTTGAGGATTTCTAGTCAGGTGTTTGCTTTTGCATTGCAGATAATGAATTATCATTACCTTTCTGAGGGGACAGGATAGGAAAGGTTATGAGCGCAACTCTCTGACAAAGAGCTATCAGCGTTACCTTTTAAATTCAAAATTTTCATACTGCTTTCCTAATGAATAACTATAAGGACTTCCAGGGAGAAAACCAGTTCTAGCTCCTAATGTATGATCCAGGTTCTTCAACTTGGAAAAAACTAGAGATTTCCAAACAGAATTGTCCTTGGAATATCTTCCAAGTAACTATTCACAGCTTTCCATAAATATGCATAACAACTTGTCTTTGACTCCTCTGGAGTGGTAATGCACTTACCAGAACAATGTGGATATCATTTTACGAGGCAGGGAGATGTTTCTTAATACATAGTGTTTGAGGGCCTGGTTCATGTATTAGATTTAAGTTCTAAATCTAGTTTCTACCATCATACTAAAGCCCAGCAAGGCCAAAATAATTTAGGAAAATAATACCTTAATTTTCCTTGAAGATTATCTTATATCCAGTAGAACTCTTGAAGAACAGTTAAAATTCATTTTTAACTAAAAATTTTCTTAATACCTCCTCCAACAGTACTGTCTTCATATCTTTTTGATGTAGTGTGTAGTATATAGCATATAAACATCAAATTAATACTATTTTTTAGCTACGTTGTCTTTCTTTTTTTTCTCTACTTTGAAGCTTATTTTAAATGCAGCACTTATTCCATGTCCACACAGTTCCCTCTTGTATTGCCTTTGATGCCTTGTAGAAGTTGAGAGGTTCTTTAAATGAGACCTTATGATTTTCTTTCTCTTTTGGGAAATTTCTCTTTGAAACAATATTTTGGCAGTCATTTATTCTTGTCATTGTGGGCAGAATAATGAACATGCAAGCTATGGACTCTTAACTGGATAAAGTTTAGAAAACATTATATGAAGGAATTCTAATGCTTTATTAACATTTTAAATTTGAGAAAAGCAGTAAGACCCTGAAGTTTTATAGATCCTGAAAACTGAACAGCTGCATCATCTTCCTTTTGAAGATATAAAGACCACTCTGAATAATAGATGAAAGATGGAGGAGTTTAGTAATACTGGGAAGCTTTCATCTCTCAATTACTAATTCAAAACTAACTATGACAATATTGACCTTATTGACCAGTAGACTATGTAGAGTTCTTGTTTAAAATGTTATGCCCACAATTCTCTCCTTACCTGCTCTTACAACATAATAATGATACTAGCTGTTTTACATTATCAGTCATTAACAATTATTTTCATGACTTTCTAAAAGTAGTCAAAAGAATATAATAATAGAAAAAAAAATATGCCCACAGCACATCAAAACCAATGACAACAAAAGTAGTGTAAATTCAATTAATAGTTTTCAGATGGGAAATAAATACTAAAGGAAAACTTATTTCTTTGGAGAAAGTTCATTATAAAAAATTGCAAATCCTCTAGAATATGTAACTAACATTGCATTTGAGAGGAAGAAAGTTATTAATGTAAGATCAATAGAACAGACTACTTCAGTTAGAAGGTGTTACAACCCAGTATTGAAGCTCCAAATTTTACTGGGTGACACACTTAAAATTTCAGGCTTCAAGAGCTTTCGCCCACACAAACCCTTCTAAAACTATTGATTCTTTGGTACCTTGAGCTCACATCTGGAGCAAAACTACACATTTTTCTTTAAGAGATTTCTTTTCATTTGGTGAGAAAATAGGCATTTTGGCAAAAAGGGTTTTACAAAAATAATATGTACCCTCACAAAATAATTACATCAAATTACTGAGACTAGCAAACATTGCTATAGAATAGGGAACCTTTGTTACACCCAGCAAACACAAACTCCATGCAACCTAAATAAGGTACCAAGATGAGGAAAAAAAAAGAATAGTGGATGAGAGATTAAGAGAAGAAAAAATAAAGAGAGAAAAAGAGAAGAGGAAAAATATAGTTACCACTCGCAAGGTTACATCTTGACAGTTCCAGGAGAGCAGGCCAAGGCCCAGTGGAAACCTCGTGCTGCCTGTTTATAGACTATGGCTACTGTGGCCATTCCCTCCAGGCAGGACCTTTGGTTCAGTCCCTGTCCCCTCACCCAAAGTGTGGGGTGTCACAGCCTGTCAGGGGCTCCAGGGGTGTGTTGTGGCGGGTTATCAGGCAGGCCCTATTGACTGACAGGTGCCCCATGTGGCCTTCGTGCCATGTGGCCAAACCTCAGTGGCCATCCTGGCTGACAAGGCAGACACCGTTCTGGGGGTCTGGTCCCCTCCCCTGACACACATACACTAAACAAAATGGTTGATTCAACCCATCAATCAGTGAGATATAAATCTGGTCTCTGACAGAAGGGACATACAATTAGCTAGTTCAACTGTCTGACCTCTTCAGGGACACCTGAAATTCAAAGCATGTTGTTAAGAGCATTGTCAAAATGCTTGCTAAACACTGACAGGCTTAGGCATCAACCACCTCTCTAGAAAGCCTGTTTCAATGTCTGGCCACGCTCTTGGTTAAGAAATGCATCTATTGTATCAGTAGTGTTTGATGTGAACTTGAGGAGCTGCTGTCAACTAAGAAAATGATGATGTCTTATGTGACGGAAGGTCTCCTTTTTATCCTTGTCAACTCTGCTAGGTTACCGACAAAGATAATAATGTTTCTATAATGTTAGAAAGGAAGTGACAGACCAGTTGTTGAGCATAAAAACATAGATTTCCTCACAACATATGGATAAAACTGTATTATACCATAACGTGATACTTGTACCTGAAAATATTCAGATTATTTTCTTACCAGTGTCTTACCAGGCATTTTCTTACCAATGTCAATTTAAGTTACTGATCAAAATAAATGAATATATTGACTTTAGGAATGAAAAAGTCATGTATTTGGAAAAATAGAAGAAATAGAAATGTTCTATCTTCTCTAAACTTTTTAATTAATATGTCATCTTGATAAATACATATTGATTGTGATTTGCCCATCTAATTGTTACTTCGGACTGAAAGAATATGCTCAAGACACAAATGACACATATGATAAGTTTTACTAAGAAAATATCCACAGGGCAATTTTATTGGGTTTGTGTGGCCAGGTTCTGGTAGTAGGGGGAATAGAGGGTGGCTTGTGAAAGAAGTTGCCAGAAGCTTCCCCCATGTCTGGTAGAGCAGATGCCAGCTGGCTCCATGACAACCCACCACTGGCCAAGGCCAAGCCAAACAGGAATTATAGTAGCATCTTTATAATAATATATTTAAGAAGGAAAAAAAGTTATTGTGCAGATGAAAATTGCAGCCAGAGAAGAGTGGAGTGAGAAGATGTGAGAGGAACAACCCTACAGACACTAAAATCAGTGCAGAAGAGGGGGGAGGAAGTTCTCCAAGTGCTGGAGCTGACATCCTCCTGCAGCCTGTGGTGCAGACCATGGTAAAGTAGCTGTCCCCTTACAGCCCATGGAGGCCCGCAGGGATGCAGAGATCCACCTGCAGCCTGTGGAGGAGACCTGTGCCAAAGCAGGTGGATGTCCAAAAGAGACTGTGACCCCATAGGAGGCCTGTGCTGACCTGCAGACCTGTGGAGAGAGTTTGCCACACTGGAGCAGGTTTTCCTGGTAGGACTTGTGGCCCTGTGGGGGAGCTGTGCTGGAGCAGCCTATTGTGGGAGAATGAGATAGCTATGAGACATAGAAAAAGAACTTTCAAAAGTGGACTTACAAGGATGGAGAGACCAATGACAGAGAAGAGACTGTGGAGCTCCGGACATTTACGGTAGAGGTTTAAAAAAAGGACTGGACTCTAGTTGATCATGGACACTTCTCGATCCTGTATACGATTGCTCATAGAAGGATCATTGTGTGAGTATACAATCAGCCATAGAAAGCTGACACCCCCCCCATTTATGGTAATTTCCCTATGTGCACCCCTCAGGCTGATCCCCAGCATGGCAGATCCCTTGTTGTTTTATCCCAGTTCCCCTCCATGTTGTCTCCTTCCCCCTCACAGTTTCCCACCTTTGCCCTGGACCTGCTTCCCTTTTGGTTCATTTTCCCACCTTTGGCAAGTTGCCCCCATTGGCTGTTCGGTTGCCTGGTTACACACTCCGCCCCCTGTTCCTGTCCAGTCACGTCCCAGTTCCAGAACCTTCCCTGGGAGCCCTATAAAAGCCCGAGCCCAGGTGAATAAACACCTTTTGTGCCTTCACCCTCAACCTGTGTGGAGTGGTGTGCAGAAGGTCATTCAGTCAGCAGCTTGTCAGCCTGTGGCTGAAAGACTGCATCCCGTGGAAAAATTACACACATTGCAGCAGTTTGTGAAGAACTGTTGCCCGTGGGATGGACTCATATTGGAGAAGCTCATGAAGAATTGTCTCCTGTGGGAGGGACTCCAACAGGAGCAGCGGTAGGACTTCTTTCTCTGAGCAGTGGTCTAAACAACCAGTAATGAACTGACTGTAATGCCCATTCCCCATCTCCCTGTGCCGCTGGAGGGGAGGAAGTAGAACTTAGGAAGGGGGGAGGGAGTGAGGGAAGGTACTTTTAAGGTTTATTTTACTTCTCATTATCCTGCCATGATTCTGTCAGTAATAAATTTAATTAATACTCCCACTTCGAGTCTGTTTTGCCTTTGATAGTAATTGGTGAGGGATCTCCCAGGGTCCTTAACCCTTTGTTACCTTTTCTCTCTGTCCAGTTGCAGAGGGGAGTGATAGAGCAGCCTTGGTGGGTCCTGATGTCCAGCATGGGTCAACCTACTGCAACAATACTCAGCAAGAGATACTTTTCACTCAGAATTTCCAGACCAGCTCACAATGACCACTTCCCAAAGATGAGTTATTGGAAATTGACCCATGTGTGGCAGATTTGTTTTAGCCTATCAGGTAACCACAACACTGATGATTTATCTAACAATATTCTTTGTTTAGGGAGTGTACTGGCTCATATCAAACAGTTGTTAGGAGAAGAAAAACACTGATATATTCATTCAGGTTTAGCTCAGGGTATGTAGTTAAAATGTAACCAGACCACCATTTCTGAATGTTTTTTGTCTTGAGAGTCAATGGACAACATGTTTTCTTTCTGAAATAGTATTTCATCGTTAATAGGTAGGTTAAGTTAGGAAGCATAAATTTTTCATACCCCTTAAAGAAATTGGAGAGCTGCATAGATAAAATAACTCAGAATTAATTCACTTATGGAGAAGGAGCAAAGTGGAGTTTGACATTCCAGGTAGTTGAGAAGTTGATTTTCCTTGAAGGACAGACCTGGGAGTCCTCTTCGCTGAAAACCTAATAATTATGAATTAAACAGGACCCATTTGCACTAATGCAGGTAGGGTGAATATCTCAGTATGGAAGAAGAAAACAAAAGTTTCTCTGTTCCCTAGTTCAGATGTAGACAACGATACTCAAGATCACTAAGAGAACAGGATGCAGAAAGTAAGAACTATATATGACAAAGGATTCTCTTTAGGTAATTATGAAAAACAGAAAAAAAAATGAAGAAAGCATGGAGAAGAAATGGGGGAGAGGGAGAGTCTATTCTAATTATCTCCAAGGCTATAAAAAAGTTTTCTATATAATTACAGGAATAATGTAAATTATTATTTTTTCAAAATGTTTTATTTTACAGCTTTGAAATTTACCCAACCTCCCCCCCCAAAAAAAAAACCCCAAAAAAACCCCCACAAAAACAAAACCCAAAAAATAGCATGAGTAAGCAACAGGACAACTAAATTAAATAGCCCTTTATGTCACTAATTTGATCTCAGAATTATTCAATCTTTTCTTCCTACTTTAAAATTATGGTGTTAAAGAAAAATATTGTCTCAAAAAATGTTATTCACACTTTGCTAAGTACTTTCATTTCTTATTTAGCTGGAACCTATAAAATTTGCTCATGAGTAGGCTATTTCCTTTCAAAATCATATAAGTGTAGGGTTTTTTTCAGATAAAATTGCGTTGTAGTAAAGTATGGGTGCATATCTAATAATAAATTCCACAGTCTCAGAATACTTTGAATGTTGTATTCTCATACATTATTTACTGATTAATTCATTCAGTTCTATTATTGTGAGAGGACACGGTCCATAAGAATTTTGCTCTATACAATAATGAAAACAATTAGGTTTCATTTTGGTTGAATGAATCTCACATTATTGAATCAAGTACTTTAGTTTTTTTGGGTTTTTTTCATATAAACTGAAGTTGAATTTAGGTATCAGCTCCTTAAACAACTGCTACTGTAAAAATTCAGATTTTTCCCGTGAATACTTGCCACATAAATACTGATGACTAGCAAAGCAGACTGCATATTTTCTATTTAGCTTTCATCAAAATTTGGATGTGTGTAGATGAAAACACAGAACGTGTACAGGGAACAGAGTATGTAATATAGACAATGGCTACTCATAGTGTTTATTCATGCCCAGAGATAATTTTTTTCAAGACTGTAGTCAGAACATTATGTGGTGTGAAAATATTTCCTTTTTATTAAAGCTGTGATACTGATTGGTATTAATAAACAAATGAGGCAGAAAATTTTTGTACTGAATTTGGAGTACAGAAACAGATGTAGTAGATCCACTGTAAAACGTGACACAAGAATTAGAGTCAAAGCAATAGATATAGCAACTGTAAGGAGTACTGTAGAGTGAAATACCCTTAAACTTCTGAGAGACCTCACAGCTGCCCCTTTCCTGTAGAACTTCAGTTTTTCATGTCACTGAAGTGTATTGCAATTTTTATTCCCATTTCTTTTAACTTCTTGTTCCTGATTTTATGTATTCCTAATCCCCTACGATAAAGGACTAGACATCTTTCTCAGGAGGCCATAATTTATGATTTTCTTTGCCATGGGCTGTTTCTTCTGATACAATTTTTAACTGACATAAATGATCACAATTTGTTTCTATATGATTCTGCATCACTAAAGAGTACCAGATCTTTGCCAAAGGAAGTAGACTCTCATAAGATATTCCAGATGTAGGTTTCCAGAAACCTAGTGTGTTCCTTTTTGTGCACATAACAAGATTATGTGTGTAGCATGCTAGCATACATAGTTACCATTGGTTTGATTAAATTGCAGTTCTTTGTATTGATATGGGAAGAACAGGAAAGAAGAAATAATTAGCATGCAGGAAGCCTACAAGCAATAAACATTAGTTTGCTTGCATTCATGTCCAAAAAAATTTCTGTGTTCCTACAAGGCCTAACACTATTCCTTACTCTAGCATTTTACAGTCACCAAGTGCCTTATCGCAGAACTGCAGATCAATACAAATTGCTGGCCTTTAAAAAGAATATTTCCAATTTAGCCCTGACGTCTGGTACAGACTTAATAAACTGTTTTCTTCAGTTTTGCCTTTATAGTACGAACCTTGGCATTAGTTACAGCCAAGTGTATGTAACATGTAGCAGTTGTCAGTAAATCTATGAACTTTTGGAAGCCTCTCCATGCACTTTGAACTCCAGGTCACATGAAAATTATACATTAAAATTAAATATGGAGATCACCTTTTATGAGGAAATAACCATAATAGAAACAGGATTTTCCACCTTATTTACAGACAGGTCTCTGATATGTAGAGTGCAGAGTAGAATACCATCCTAAGTTTTTGACATCACAGTTCTGCTCTAGGTCATTAGAAATCCTGATATTTCCAACAGAAAGCAATGTGTAATGATTCTGTTTTATAACCATTTAAAAGTCTATTACTAATCTTAATCATAGCTAAGCAGAAAAATATATACAGAACATCAATATTTATCTTTAAAATTTTCAGGTGTTATTTTAATCCAGAAAGGACCTAAAGTTGTGAAATAATCCAAACACGTAATATCTTTTTCCAATATTAAATGATGATTCAATAATGAACATTAGTTTCAAACTGAGTTTTAATTTTTTCTACAACAGTTCTAGCCATCAGTGTCTTCTGAGTACCTAAATTAATTCCAAATCAGATTCTTGTTTCTCTTTTTTTCAGTGAAAAATTCTCCCATGAGACTTTTCAGTGCAACTCATTGCAGTTCTCTCTTGAATATATTCTTTCAGTATTCCAGCTAAACTTTTAGTCTTTGCTTTGACCTTGAAATAGTGACTTTTCTTGATCACCTTGCTTCTTCCATACTGAAGGCCCACTGATAGCAGAGATAACTACTTAGACTGGTTCATGTGACTAGTTCTTGTGACTGCTTTGTTTACAAAGTGGAATACTAGAGCTGTGAAGACTGTTAATTATTCCAGCATTTTTTGGAAAGAAACTATGTAAGGAAGGCTTTTGTGCAATCTCAATCAAAAAGATTTAGTTCATACCAGTTACCTTATTTTGGTCCCAAGATCAACATCTTCTGCTGCTCTCAACCCTGCACTGTGGGCTTCAACTCACCTTGCTTCTCCTGAAATTATCTTTTCAAAGGCAGAGACTTGTTCCCACAAGTCAAATGATTTGATTCATGGCATTGTTGTTCTTCCATGATTACCCACAGAGGTGTCTCAGCTTCTCTCAACTGCCTTTGTACCCAGTTTGAATTTCTATTTTGCCATATTTTTAAGCCATTCACCACAAATGGTCTTGGTCTTTTGTGGACACCGAATGTAAACCCTCTGCAGCAGACATCCTACTCATCACTGTTTTTCTGCAACTGTATATTCATTCCTTCCCACCACTTCAGTGCTAAATTTCTATTTCTATTATATCAACAATTCAATCACTGACGGCAAACATATGATTTTCACTCCACAATGACAAGTTCCCCTTTTATTGCCTTAATAGAGTAGTAAAGGTTACCACTCTTCACATACTACAGTAATCTCAACATCTACTTTAGGTTTAGTGTTTTCCTGACAGACTGTGAATGGGTTTTTCCCCCCCTACTTTTCTCAGCTCATCTTCTAGACAAAGTACCTTCAGAATGACCCACATACTGAAACTTTCCCTTGAATGGTAGAAAGTAATTTCCTTACCTACCCTGGAGGTGAAAAGTGATCATCTGTAGATCTGATTACAACTATCTCGAAAATCCTCATAAGAAGTCTCAAATGACCACAGGCAACACTGTAAAATACTGAATATTTGTTTTCAGTTTTTCTTATTATTCTATTCTACTTTCATAGTCTCTAGCTGCAGTTCCAAAGCATCTGAGCTTCTCAGAATTCCATCCAAAAGGACATGATCTGTTTTCATTTTCCACAAAGCTGCTTCTCTTAGTCACTCTGCTTAGGCAAATTTTGCCATGCCCAAAGAGACTCTACAAACAAAATGTACATAAATAAACATTTGCTCAGAGAGATTGTGGACTCCTCATCCCTGGAGGTTCAAGACCAGGCTGGATGGGGCTTTGGGTAACCTGGTCTAGTGGGAGGTTCCCTGACCATGGCAGAAGGGTTGGAACTATATGATCTTCAAGGTCCCTTCTAACCCAACCATGGTTCTATGACAACTGCATAGTAAAAAAAAAAGAAAACAACAACCAAACCAACAACAACAAAAACAAAGAATAATTTCCCTGTAAGACTTCAGCCTCCAAGCTACAAGGTCATCAAAGGTGTTTTCCTTTAAAAATATACAAGGCTCCAAAAAATTACCTCTTTGAAAAGGGCTTTCAGTTATTTTAATACCTTGAGATAACACAAGGGAGGAGACACTGCACACATTTTCTCAAGAAGTCAAATACTTTTACTGGCAAACTTTAGAAAAATGAGGTAACTTGGCAAAAGCTTAAAGGACAACATTAAACCAAAATAAAGCCTTCCACAAAGCATTGACTTAGCACATGCAAAATCCAACCCATCCAGCTTTAAGTTACCCAAAATATTCCGAAAGGAGATTAGGAGAAGAAGAAGTAAGGAATACGAGAGAAAAACAGAATTATAACTACCACCCCTAGATCCAGTGTAGATCCAGCTACCAGCAGTCCAGAAGATGGTAGCGTACAAATGCATGGAGGCACATCTTTGTTTTTATCTGCTCTAACCCTCTGTGGCCACCCCCACAAGGTGTGACTTCTGGCCCACTGGCTTGTTATAGGGAAAAGACCATAATCTTGAAAATTTGGAATATTAAACTTTATAAAAGTAAAATTAAAGGAAAATGAGCAAAGCAGTGCGCTGGGTACCCGGAGAGACTCCTGCTCCGCATGGGTCACCCCCTTAATGGATCTGCAGTCCCCTTTTATACCCTCTGTTTTCCAATCAAAATTTACTCTGTTCCCAGTTTCATTCGAATCTCCCAATGAAGATCCACTTTGTCCTCTCTCTGAGCTCTGTCTCTTTGCTAGAGGCTGTTCTCTTTTGGTTTCGCTTTGTCCCGTTGCTAGGCATCATTCTCTTTTGGTTTCACTTTGTACTCTCTCCCCGAATTCTGTTACGTTGCTAGGGACTGCTAGGTGTTTCAAAGATGAAGGCAGCAAGTCTTCCCTTTATCAATACAGTCCAAAACCCACAACCAGAACAACATACACAACACTGTGGTTTAACAATTAGCAATTTAAGAAAACCGTCACAAGTATAACAATTAGCACTCTTTAAGAAAACTTTCACAAGTTTTAATTTGATTAGCAAATTATATGTTTTTGCCCTTATTACGCATTACAGGCTACTCTGAGGCTCCAGGGCAGGGTGAGAGACAGTGCATCTGGTGTGCCAGCAATTCTGAGGCTGGGTTAGCAGCTCCAAGGGGCATAGTATGAGGGCCTGCTCACAGCCTGCTTTTGATTGACAGCTGCTCCAGAGCTGACCAAGGAGGCTTGAAAGGGCTGGATTGGGGTTTGGCACCATTTCACCTTTGTGAAATTTGGCATGTCCCTTCCTCCCCACACACACACTTGAGTTGGTATAAGCTTATGATTAATATTACAATCCAGGGCCCCCCCAAAACCCCAAAGAAATCCAAAACAGACAAACACGAAACCTCCCCAAAACCTATTATTCATGGGTTAATGCATAAGAGAGACATTAACACTCTAGACAAAGCATAGTATTTTTATAATTCTGTGAAGAAACTTTGCTGACCATTAGTCCTTAACCAGGAAAATAAAAGTTGCTACTGTTCCTAACAATAGGCTGGTTATTAATGTTTATTTCCCCTCCTTCTGAGTCCCTCTTCTTTCTTTTAGGAATTTATAGCTCTCATGCTTATAGTTTCTTACTTTACTCTTTGAAATGTTAGTAATCTTTTTATATCAAGAGTCTTAGCTGTCTGAAATCTTACCTTTCTTACTTGGCATAGTTGTAGTCTAGAGAAATTTCTCACAGATCTTTCTTATAATCTTGAAGGTTTTTTCAGAAGTAGGAGTCAAGATTATGGGCCCCATCAGAGCTGAGACTTGGATCACACAGAGACCATATAAGAGAAAGTTACGCATCTTACCTTCTTTATACTTGTCAATTTCAGTCTTGCTTTTACCCAATCCTCCATTTCCCTCCCTCTCTCCTCTTTCTTTCTCACCATCTTTCTTCCTGTTTTCTCTACCCTCCCCTGCACTTTAAGCCAAAATATGGTGACAAAGTAAAAAACCCTCAGCTCTCAGCTGAGTCACAGAAATTAACCAGGCTAGAGTTGTTAGCAGAGGCACCTGCTGACCCTTCTGCTCAGCCACACCGCTAGTGATGATCAGTCAGACCTTGTCCCTGGCCACTTATATTTTTCTTGCTGATGCTGAAAGAAGCACTATCCATGTCACTTACCTTGCATTTAATTTCTCAAGTCTATAATTTTCAAGAACACCAGATGTAGGCTATATCCAGGAGTGTCAGGTTTATCTAAACACCTGGAAACAATGGCTTTGTTTTGAGCCTCAGATTGTTGGAAAATTTCACAAGAGACAAAATTCACCTAGACTTCTTTTCCATAGTTCTGTCTGCAACTTTGGCATTAAGCTTAGCCATTGGTTTTGAGAAGAAGCCATTTCGTTTCCTGTTTTCCTCTTGGCCGATACATCACTACAAGCATCAAATATAATGATATATATTCTGGTATATTTTCTCCAAGAAACTGTAATCCTACCCCAAATCTCAACCATAAACCCATTTTCTTTTTTCCTTATTTTAGTCCCTTTGTTTCTAAAAAAAAAAAATTACAAAACCCAAACTAAACCAAAACAAACCTCCTCTCAGCACATTGTTATGCAATTTTACTAATGCATGAATTTTTTAAAAATGGAATATTTTCATGCTTATTTTAACTTATTTGATTGTTAACAGTTCTTCAACAGTTAATAATTCTTTGATTTTATTAGTTCTTCATTGAGTTTGACTTTTGGAGACAACAAATCTAGTTTCTCCTACTGAAATATTTTCACATACTGCAAAGTGACACATATTTTCAACTGTTATATAAAACACCTGTTGTCATGTAATTCGTGTTTCCTTCATGAACTTCTATATAGCTGTCAAGAAATCTGATCAACGTAAAAATATGGATAGCACTGAGTACATTTCGCTTCAATAAACCTGGGATTGTGAGTTCAGCTTTTTTAGGCATTAATAATGATCTGTTCAGTTTTTCATCATTAATGTAGAGGAACTAGTGTTTGTTGTTGATGCATAAGTAAGAGATAAAATGATACATGTTGCATATCCAGAGAAAAGTTTATTTTTCCCAAAAACCTTATTGTTGTTTTTTAAACATGAAATTTATAATTAATTGATGACCAAATGCTACTTTAGTTTCATATGCCTTCAAATACAGTAGCAGGATGCTTTCTTTGGTTTTAACTTGTCAGTTTTATTTTGCCTCACGATATGCTTCTGTGGAAATATTTTTGGGGCAAAAGAGAGCTTTCTGTCTTAATAAGAATTCTTGTGGGAAAAACAAAAGCAAACAAATTCATAATGATGCCTTCCTTCTTGTCTTTGAGGTGTCATATCTTTGTCTGTGTAGCTGAAATGAGAGCTTCAATCTCTTACCAGTAGACAGTGACAAAATGGCAAGTAATGAGATCAATCATGATGATGGAATTCCAGTCCCTCTTCCATGGGTCCTTCTGCTGAACTGTAAGGGAGAAGTGGTTTGATATTATCCGTTTATACTTCAGTCTTACTTAGTTCAAGACAACTGAAGGTAAAAATACAACTGATAGATAGATAGATAGATAGATAGATAGATAGATAGATAGATAGATAGATCTATCTAAGTGCTGGTGAACGGTGCTGCATCCAGTTGGCAGCCGGTCACTAGTGGTGTTGCCCAGGGGGGACCCAGTCCTGTTTAATATCTTTCCTGATGATCCAGATGAGGGGATCGAGTCCACCATTAGCAAATTTGCAGATGGCACCAAGTTGGGGGGTAGTGTCGATCTATTGAATGATAGGAGGGCTTTACAGAGGAACCTGGGCAGATTAGATTGATGGGCCAAATCAAACAGTATGAGGTTCAACAAGGCCATGTTCTGGGTCCTGCACTTTGGCCACAACAATCCCATGGAGCACCACAGGCTGGGGAAAGAGTGGATGGATGTGGCAGTGGGCCTGTGAAGAAAAAGAAGAAACCAGCCATAATGCCTTAAAAACTGAGGCTTTTATTGTGTTGTAAAATGGATTCCATGTCTTTTTTACGTGGTTGTCCTTCTTCTTCCCAAGACCCCTTGAAACACCCCTTATCTATGTAGCTAAGCCCTGAGGAATTCATCTGTTTAAGTTTCTCTATTGGCCCTAAGTTAACCCTTTCCCATTGGTCATTTATCCCTTGATTTCTATTGGTAGTAATTTGGATTCCCCTAAAACCTATGTATATACCCCCAGCTGTGTTAATAAACGCTCTCTCTGCTCTCCTTCCCGTGGTCTGTGTGTGTCTCTCTGGAGCATCTCGGGGACTGTGAGCGGGGGGGGGCAAAAAGGGGGAGCATCTCCCACCAGCTGTCACAGCTGGAGAGCAGCCAGGCAGAAAGGGACCTGGGGGTTTCAATTGACAGGAAACTGAATACAATCCAGCAGTCTACCCAGGTGGCCAAAAAGGCCAATAGCATCCTGGCCTGTATCAGGAATAGTGTGACCAGCAGCACCAGAGAAGTGATTCTTCCCCTGTACTCGACACTGGTGAGACCACACCTCTAGTACTGTCTCCAGCTCTGGCTGGGCTCCTCAGCTTAGAAAGGATGTTGAGGTGCTAGAGTGTGTTCAAAGAAGGGTAACGAGGCTGGTGAAGAGTCTGCAGGTTAAGTCCCACAAGGAGTGTCTGAGGGAGATGGGGTTGTTTAGCCTGGAGAAAAGGAGACTTAATGGTGACCTTATCACTCCCTAAAACTACTGGAAAGAAGGTTGTGGCCAGATAAGGGTCAGCCTCTTTTCCCAGATAACCAGCAATAGGAAAAGATAACACAGTCTTAAGCTGCACCAGAGAAAGTTTAGGAAATTCTTCACTGAGAGAGTAACTGGGCATTGGAATGGACTGCCAAGGGAGGTAGAGAAGTCACTGGCCCTGAAGGTGTTTAAGAAAAGACTGGATGTGGCACTTAGCAGTGTTAGGTCAAAGGTTGGACTCGATCTCAGAGGCCNCAATTGACAGGAAACTGAATACAATCCAGCAGTCTGCCCACGTGGCCAAAAAGGCCAATAGCATCCTGGCCTGTATCAGGAATAGTGTGACCAGCAGCACCAGAGAAGTGATTCTTCCCCTGTACTCGACACTGGTGAGACCACACCTCTAGTACTGTCTCCAGCTCTGGCTGGGCTCCTCAGCTTAGAAAGGATGTTGAGGTGCTAGAGTGTGTTCAAAGAAGGGTAACGAGGCTGGTGAAGAGTCTGCAGGTTAAGTCCCACAAGGAGTGTCTGAGGGAGATGGGGTTGTTTAGCCTGGAGAAAAGGAGACTTAATGGTGACCTTATCACTCCCTAAAACTACTGGAAAGAAGGTTGTGGCCAGATAAGGGTCAGCCTCTTTTCCCAGATAACCAGCAATAGGAAAAGATAACACAGTCTCAAGCTGCACCAGAGAAAGTTTAGGAAATTCTTCACTGAGAGAGTAACTGGGCATTGGAATGGACTGCCAAGGGAGGTGGAGAAGGCACTGGCCCTGAAGGTGTTTAAGAAAAGACTGGATGTGGCACTTAGCAGTGTTAGGTCAAAGGTTGGACTCGATCTCAGAGGCCTTTTCCAACCTAGCTGGTTCTGTGATTCTGTGAAAAGTGAAACCCTGAATAAAATGGTAGTGTTGTTGCTCACAGAGGGCTCTAAAGTGTACTCTGTGAGAGAAAAAAACATCAGTCTACTTAAAATTTGTATGTTTGTGCATATTTAAGCTAGTAAAGGCTAAAGTAAACTAAAGCAACTCAGAATTTAAAATATGGAGTGAAATGTAATTGAATAGGCTCTAGATTTTTTTTTGAAACTTATCGGACAGTTGTAACACTTAAATAATTTAGTTAAGTTTAGCTACTACTGCACAAGGTTAGCTTTTCAAGGAATTAATAAAGGATTTTGTTGCAAGTGCTCAATAAGTAAGTAAATCTAATTTCCTTTCCAAAGTGACAACTGTGGGAAGAAGAAAAAAACTTTATGAGATAACCAGATTGATTAATGCAAAGCGTGTATGGATTTAGTCTTGTGAGAAACCACAGTACTTTGGAGAAGTCAGTGTACGGTTTGTACTGTATAAAAAGGGTCAGAATTTCATACCAAGTAACCAAACAAAAAGAAGTACAGAAAGGGCAATTGATGCTGGGGGGAAATATATCCAATATAAAGAGAGTTTCCTGTACATTTAGCTTCATAATTTCATGCTTGAGATGCCAGTACACCATGGATAACAAAAGGTAAAATGATGCTGAGTCTAACTGAAATGAAAAGCTATTTGGACAAAAACTCCAGCATTTTTTTTTCCTAAATAATGAAGAGCAATTGAAATTAGAGATATGCTTAATGGTGCAGAAATAATTTGAATGCCACCAAAGATAATATACAGTGAACTCTGAGCTTGTCTACCTTATTTGTGACTAAATTTAGGGGACTTCACAAATGGTATCTTATACTTGAAGTTCCTAACAAATATGAATGTACGTATGATTTAATGTGAGAAAAGTGGCAAGGCTGATCTTGATAGCATCTGTCATTAAATTAAGCTTTATTATTTTAATAGATGGAATTAAGGTATGGCAGTAGGTTATCACACCTTAAGAAATCATATCCAAATAATTTGCAGTCAATTAATAGAAGTACAGTAAGCCAAATATTGCCAACTGTTAGGAAGCAAAAGAGAGAAACTGAAACTATTTACGATCATTATTTTACTTCTTAAATGTCTATCTAGATTTGCAGGAATTAGTCAGTGGGAAGAATGCAGGCTTAAACTGTGGCTCTCATGGAATGTCTTAAGGAGTATTTAATCTCTTTGTTGACCTGTTTGTATTGACTCTCAGCTGACATCAACATCAATGGCAGCAACATTAGGTCAATAACTACCTCTTTTAAAAATTGAATCAGTTAAAATATTGAAAAATGTTAATAATATATTGCTATGTAAATTTATGACATAAGAAGATAATTTGTTTTTCTTTTTCATTTCAATAATAAAAAATGCTGCTAGGGATTAAATATTGGGGAAGACAATGGGAATTAAGTATCTGGAGTAGGAAAAGGCTTTGGGAAGCTTTTCTAACTTCATGTCTTTTAAGATACTTAGGTATTATCATTTTAATAAATAGAGGTTCTTTTCTTGCTATTAATTTTAATATTCTTGAAGAATTGACTTGTTTTCTGAGGCTTTTGTGTATGTGTGGGTGTGTGGGGGTGTGGGTGTGTGTGCGTGCGTGCGCGCGCAATAAATATTCAGGTAACACACATCAGACTGTAAACTTCAAAGCTTAAGGTTCCAGTGATTAAATAATAAATCATTTCAGAGATGGAAAACTGGGCTGTTAAAACAAGACAAAACTTAACTATCTTTAAGTGAAGTAAAATCAAGAAAAAAAGTGAAGAAAAATTTGCTGGTGAAAGACGAAATCTTGGAAAACTTTGAGAAGTTCATTTATGAGAACTTATGGACCAGATTTATCAATAAATTCAAATGAATAATATGCAAAAAGTAATTACCAATTAACTATATACAACCCCTAAGAACATTTTGTTCCTTTACTTTTCCTTTACTTTGTGTTTTCCTGCTTGAAAACTTTTTGGAGTAAACATGGTTGCTCAGCTTGCTAATGTATTTTTAAACAATGGGATGGTACATTAAATATCTGATTTATATGTAACCATTGCTGAAGTGATGGATTTTTTAATATGATTTTCCTGTATTTACTCTTCAAACTGACAAGTTAACAATAACTTATTTCAGCTAAGGTAGCTATTTTTTTTTCTGTTCCCTTAGTGGATTTATCTCTTTCATATTAAAAAAATAAGAACATTACCATAATTATTTAAAAAATAAATTTTTAAGGCAAATGTTAAAAAAGCAGAATGAATATGAAAAATATTTGCAATGATGAATGTTAAGACTTTTATATCTACAGAAAAATTTGATTGCAAATAGAAATCTAATAACGGATATTGGGCTGAGAAGGAAAAGAAGAAAAAAAGGAGATAAAGAAACTAGATAAGAAACTAAATAAGAAATCAATCCCAAATATATAAAATTAAAAAATTATATATATTTTAAGATGGGAAGTTTAACAACATGAATGACGAAATGTTATGGAACACTATAATTGGATTAAATTTATGTACACTTAAAATTCAAAGAAGAAAAGTAATAGAAAAAACCTCCAAAATATCTAGCTGAAAAGGTCAATCCACTGTATTTAAAGAAAGACCTGGAAAAGAAGAAATTTCTGCTGATAGAAATAATGTAATTAAAAAAGAATTGCCAAATCTGACTCCTTCTGTCCCCACTGAACAAATATTTAATCAAAAGAGGTGAAAAAGCCCATATTCTATGTTACAAACACAGTATAGCAAAGACAAATATACTGACTTTTGTATAGTTAGTAAGCTCAGCATAGTCTTGTCTCCCTTTGTCTCTACATCTTTTCAATGGAAATATTACAGAAGCTTTAGCTGATATAGAATCATTTTAAGATAGTTACATGACCCAGTACTGCTCCATTTCCCTCTTAGATTGTAGGCAATTTGAAATATATAAATATTATTTCAGGATTACTAAGTAAATAAGCTGTTGCCTTCCCCTAGGAAGATTATTGTGAACACATCAAAACTCAGAATGTCTGTAACTGCTAAGAAATAAAACTAGACAGGGCTTTGGACACTCTGGCCACATGTGTAGCTACAACCAAACTGGCCAAGAGATCAACAAGAATGAGAGAATATGATTTTCTGCAGCATTTAATTATTGCCCGTACCACAGTTTAAAGAAGAAAAAGCATAAAAAATGCTCATTTTGAAGACCATCTCTTGGTTAAAAAAAAAAAAAATCAAAACTCAAAAAAGTGCAAAATCTACCCTGCTAACACTGTTCCAACCATTATAACACTTTCATTTTTATCTGTCATGTTTCTCTTTGCATCATAATGATCACCCTTTCTTGCCTTTAATTTTTTTTTCCTTTTCCAGTTCAACTAATGATTACATAGTGCTATCTCCACTGGTTTTTGTCTTTTTCTAATTAATGGTCTGCTTGATCAAAATCAAGTATGATTAATCTTTGGTTTTTCACTTTATTTTCTTTTCTATAAAATCTCTAAGTTTTGACTTTATCTGCCCTCCAATATTTACTGACAGTCTTTTATAATAGTGAACATGCCACATAGCATTGCTGCTGGGGCCCAGCAACCTTTGCCCCTAAGACTTCAGTTGTCTGCTTAGACACTTCTCCAATACAAAATCTAAATTCCAGCTAAATATCACTGGTTTCCTGTGCAGTTTGCTGCCTAAGGGTATTTCTGACAGCTGCATTGTAGCTATTTGCATTTTGATTTGTTTTAGAGCTTTTTAGACAGGAAAAGGTTCCTATTATATACATTTTTTTTCCCTGAAAAAAAACCTATATAAAAAGAGATCCACTGTATCCATTTGAAAAAAATTAAGTAAAAATTAATATGAATTTGTGTATTTCCATGTGTGTGATGGTACCTGTACATATTTAATTTCATTTGTATGCACATTTTATTGAGTTTCTTCATATTTTCTTTTTAAGGAATCACAGGTGGAGTAACTTCTATCTATTTTTCATCAGTCCTCATTTTGTAAGTCCTGGAGACTTTGGTGCTTTTCTATGCATGAGGGTAATTGTGACTACCTGCCACAGGAGTCAGATGCAAACAGTGTCTCAAACTTTACACTCTTTCAGTTAACAGGCTGCAAGGGATCAATAAGGCCAGGATGGATGTACCAAACCCAGAGGACACCACCTTGCCTTTTAAAATTCCACTCTTCCACTCTCCTTGGTTGTGCAATGTAGAGGAAACAAAGATGACATGATTAACACTGACTTACTGACATTTAGACTCAGAATTCTTCAACTTCAGCTAAATTAGAGTAAGACTTTACAAAGCCAGTGTTTAGTAAAATGCTTGTGTGAGCCATATAGCAAGGAAATATAAGAGCATATGCTCTTATTTAATGTGGGTCTCAGACTAGACTCAGATTCAGGCATCAGATTCTGACTTACTTTCCTAATCAAACACTAATAGATTGTAACCTCATAGCTCTAAGAAAATGAGTGGATGTTTTTAAATATTTAGAGAAATTACTCCTTCCTATACAAAAAAATAATTTTAGATTGTTAGTACACATGAGCAGCAGAATAACTTTTTTTTCTAAAATAGTGATTTGGAATCTCTACGAAATATTTTGCAGCATAGTTGCATCAGTACTTAAAAATTTTCCCAGTTAGACTATTTTTCTGCAAGGACAAATTCTAAATAATTCAATCACAATCAGTATGTATGTTATGTCCAACACATCATTCTATTGCACAATCTTTATTTGCCTAAGTCAAAAGAGAAAAACAAATTCATACTGGTAAAGAAGTGTAGCAATGTAAGTAGGATGCAGTGTATCACCTGATCTAGTTAATGTCACTTTCTAAATGTTGAAAACAAAGATACATAAAGGCACAACTGCCTACTATATTAACTTGTTGTTCTTAAAAATATATATGGTTTTAATATATGAGTCATGCTTCCTTTGATGTAAGTTGACTTTCAGAATTCATTTTGGTACCATATAACGAAAAAGGATACAAATGTCTCAGACTGTATAATTTAGTGTCTCAGTATATAAAAAACTTTCTCAGCAAACTAATGAGAGTGAAACAATGAACATGAGGAACTCATGTCAGCTTTTTGTTATGTCTCAAACATTTGCATTTGAGTAAATAACACTGATATTATCCACCACATGAAGACTAAAGGATCCTTACTGCAATAAGAAGATCACAATATGAAACAAGTCAAACAAAAAATTCCTTGGGAAAGAACTGTTTGGTTGTGGGGTTTTTGTTGTTTTTTTTTCTTTACTTTTTAAATGTATCTTAGCAGGTAACCATCTAGTATTATGAGTGAGGCTCTTTGATAGTACAAAGATAATCAATTACTGTAAAGAAATCCAAGGCAAAAGAAAATGAATGGTACCTTTAAATTAAAGTATTAATGCTATACTAACATTTTGTGCAAGAGTGTATTATCCCTAAAATAATTTACAAAGTAAAGGCAGTTAATACTTTAAAATACAGGAAAATTAGGTTTATGTCCTACTAAGAAGCTTTTATTTTTAAAAAGATTATAAGAATGGTTCTATTACAATATAAATTACTTGTTTCCTTGATATGAAATGCAAATGCTCATATTAATGACACATAGCTGGGGTTTTGCTTGATCAGAAATCCAGGCAATTAACCTAGCAAACATTTAGCATGTTCATACAGCAACTTGGAGATTTATGTTAACATTTTGAGAAAAGTCTTAAAAAGATAATCTTGTTCTGTGCTTTTTAACCATGAATTAAGAAATAGAATGAAGTAGCTATTTGACATAATTTATCCTGTATTTGTATAAGAAAGTCTTCCTCAGTTTAGCATAGACAGAGATCCTTTTTTTTTTTTTTAATTTTGTTTTTTTAATTTTGGTGGGTGTTTTGCTTTGTTTAAAGAAATGTTCCATACAACTATATGAATAATAAATGAACTTTTGTAACTGCATATGAAGACCAACATTAATATCTTTGCAGAAATTTAATAATTCTGTCATATTGCATGTATCTTTCCATTTATTTATTCTTCTGTGATTTAGAGTTGACTAATATTATGTACCAGAAAACAAAGAGGAACTTCAAAAGCATTAGACTTTTTAACCAATACTTTTCAAGTCCTCATTGCAACAGCAAGACTGTGTGAATGTATTTGCATTTGATGTCTCCCTCAGTGTAAAGATGTCCATCTTTTTTGGCTGATGACCTAGACTGTCACACCAAAAGTGTACCATGCTGTCAGTCCAAAGTTTATAACCACAATATGGAGGTAAACTAACAGATTTGATAATGCACTATCTTGAACTTGAATACATCAAGAATGTATTTCATAAATGATCCATATCAGTATACTGATAAGCTTATTTAAGACAAGCTTCTCCCATCAAAACATATAGAAATAAATAAACCGGATTTTTTTTTTGTCAGTATCTCTTATTTGTCAAACAGCAAACAGAATTCTTCCAAGGTAAATACTGCAAATGTATCAAGTATACGTGTGTCAATCTAATCACAGTTACTGCTCTTAAGCTTCAAAACACATAGAAGAAAAATACTGCTAATTACTGCTTTAGGTGAACTATCAAACATCTGGAGAATATTTCAGAATTTTTTTATGATTTTTGAGGTGTTCAGAAGTTTTCAGAGATGACTGTGGAATATTTATCAAACAACATACTGAAGTAATGGCGAAGCAAGCTAAATTGTTTATTTTTACTTGAGGAGCAAAAAGAAAAAGTTTAAATGCATATTAAAAGTACTAAATCTGCAAAGTTCAGAATAATGCACTTGGAAAATAACTTCACATAAAATATCCAGATATACTTACTGTTCATCAGTAGAGTAATCTGGGGGAAAATACATTGCATGTGTCCTTAGCTTAAGGATACTTGCAGCTACTGAATTTTATCTCCTTTTTGGAAAGTATGGCATTTATAACATATCTAAAAGAAATATCTTCCACTGTAATTCAGTGTATATCTTCCAAGAAACCAGCACAACTGTTCCTTGGATTTATTGCCAAGGTCATCTGTTATTCCAGTTTCCCTCTCCAAAATCCTAAGATACTCTCACAAATGAGAACATTTTTTCAAATTATACATTATGACTTTCACTGTGGATTACACTTAAAAAGAACCAGCGGAAAAGTACTGTGGAACTTTTTTTCTTAACTGAGCAAGGTTTTACGTGTTACAATACTGCATACTGGCTATAAAATTTTCTGATTTTGTGACCTATTTTCAAGTTTTCTAACTAAAAAAAAAATAAAAATATGTATGTTATTGTGTCTGTGTGCAAGGGTGAAGGAGAGAAAAGGAAATCAGGGAAATTACTGAAAGCCTGTGATGTTTCTCCCATAGATAGAAAAAAAAATAAATATGGTTCATTCAGAAAGCAGTTTTAAAAAGAAGACTGGAATGTTATAGGAGGGATACTGGGGAGGACAAAAGAAACAAAGAAATGCTTGCTATTGTCTTGAAGATGGATAAATTGAGGAAGTATGTGGCAAAAGCAAATGAGTGTGATCCCTTAATTTTTAGCCTGAAATATTTGCATTTTAAAAATGTGACATTTCCTATATTTTGTTTCCTAGCAGGCTTGTGCTGAAATGATCTTCTGTAATTAATTAAAAAAAAAACAAAAAACAAACACAAAAAGCAGCAAGAAAACCCCAAAGAAGTATGTTTTGATTTCAGAGAGGAGAAAAGAAACTCCAAAATGTTTCAGGCAAATGAGTACTGAGATTAATTCCATACGACAGCTCTGATGAATATCTGTAGGTAAGATCAAGCTCTTTCAACTTTCTTGTAGGCTGCCCTGTCTACCATGTAGGTGATTTAGACTTTATATAAATTAGGTTGGCCTATATTTGCATAATGACATTGCACATGAGGAACTGCATAACTGATTTTATCCTCTGGTTATTAACGCAGTTTTTACTTTTGATATTGAGACTAATATAGAAATATGCTAGAAAGATGATAACCTAAACAAAGCACAACCAAAAATGGTATCTTTAAAGTGGTAAAAATTAAAAAAAGCCTCTCTTTACTATGTGGCATTCTGGTTTATGTTGCAATAAACCTGTGAGGCATAAAATTATTTTTTCTATATTATATGGAAANCATGAACTAGGACTAGAATAACTAGATACAATATATTCAAAAAAAGATAGAAGACCCAGAACCCTTGGAGGTGTTCCAGTGGAGAAGTGCTGGGGTGGTGATACCAGGGACAAAAGGTTTTCAGGTTGGATGTATCCATTAGATATAATTAAATAGTCTTACAAATTTGTAAGAACCCTTTACTGGTTGTGGGCCTTTATACTCTGTGCACCTGAAAGCTTTNTGGCATTATGGTTTATGTTGAAATAAACCTGTGATGCGTAAAATTATTTTTTCTATATTATATGGAAATCACAGTCTCCCATGGCTGCATAAAGACTGAAGACTATTATCCTACTCTGTCTTTCTTGTAAGACAACACATCAAAGTGCCTGCCGAGAAAAAAGATTCTACAATATATCTCTAGCAGAAGATGATGGTTCCTTATGAAGTGGTTATGTGCCCTGCAGTATGGATCTGGGGTTTTCAGTGACTAGCCCTGTGATGACCTTAAGAGACAGCCAGTTTCCATAAAAATCCTGGTTCATCAGATCACTAGAGCCAATTTTTTTTTTTTTATTACTCAAGTNGCTTCACCCATACTTATATTGTCTTGAAAGTTTTTTTACTTGATTTTAGGCAACAGCATGTAGCCCTGCCCTCTAGCAAAACCTGTCCATGTAAACCCAAAACACACCTCTTCAAAGTCCTGCTGGGGCTGCTGGCATGCTCAAGGAATGTAGAGGCTCAAAGAACAAAATATATCTTTCCAGGAGAAATGTCATAGTAACATCACATCTGTCTTTTTACTAGATAGTTGTTTTTAGGTTTTGGTAAATTTTGTACTTATAAATTACAGGATTATAGAATCCATGTCAGTTTTCCTCTTGGTTCAGTGAAGATGGCTTTCAGAAGAAAAAGTATACCAGAATATCTGAAACACTAAAATGACACTGTGTCAGAAGAAAGAATGCTTAAACCCAAGGAAATCTGAGCCACTGGCTCTAATACACGTTCTGGAGTCAGAAGAGTTTTATAACTCCTAGATCTGAAGTGATCTGGGCCACAAGCTGGCCACAGGTCAAAGTGATACCTGGGCAAATTCAGGATCTCAACATGTTTGCAGGGACAGGTGCAGAAAAACCTGAAAGGAAAATCTAGCTCATCTAAGTTACAATAGCTTCTGAAGCTAAATGCAAGGGAATAAGCAACATAGCTTTCATAATGCCTTCTGTCTCCAGTTCTGTTTGCTTATGATTTTGTTTATCAACGTCAAGCTACTTTAGCTTAGCAATAATAAAGAAAACTTGCATGCAGTAAAAACACTGTATAAGAAAAAGATCTCAGAATAATTAATGGAATCATAAAATGGTAATGCAAGAATTCACTTTGCAGAAAGTAGGTCTGACTATCATGTAGTAATCTATTTCCCTTCTAGGCAAAGAAACATGAGAAAAACAGAAAAAAAAATGCATTTGACAGTCAGCATAGCTGTCCTTATCTCTGTGCAGCAAGAGATTCAAAGAGTTATGGCAAGTAGAATCTCTTGCCTCTTCTAAAATTGGCAGCCTGTACATTTTTTGACAGAATCTAGGGCAGACTCAGCCTCAGGAAGCTGGCTGGAAAGGAAGTTGGCTCATGTTTTGAGAGGACATAGAAGAGGTATTTGTGGACTTGTCTTCTGTGGCACTAAGAATTAGGAAGGCTCCAGCATGCATACTGCACAGCCTGGAAAAATTCAGTGAATAAGCAATTGCACTGGGATTGGATAAAATATGAACACTCTGGGTATTGGAGGAGGAGGAAAATTATATGAATTCTGGGTTCTTAATAAAAGTGCTTGTCCAGTACTCCTTGAGCTCCGCTTTTTAGTCATTCCAGGAGGCTAGGCAAAGTGATAAAAATAATAGTTGAATTAAAGAAACAAGTACAACATCAAATGAAACATCTAAGTCATTTTGTCAGCCCTCACTTGACCTTTTTCACAGTTGGATTTTTAATAGACTGAGCAACAGTACTAAAGTAATGTGCTGTGCTTTTGGCCAAAGAGCGTAGTTTACATGACCCTGAAGAACTCAGAGATGTATCTAGAACTCAGATGTAAATCTCTCTGCTCTCTTTGTCCTTTTAACTTGATTTTTATTATCATTGCCATACAGATTTACCTCTTTCTTTTTTCAGGAGTCAAAACATCTTGTTTAAAGCCAAAAGGAAACTTAACTTCACTTCATTTTTATGATAGTCTGCTAAATCACAGACATAAAGTTAGAATATTTAATCTGAGAAATATATTTTAATTCTGCAAGTTTTTTTGCATATATACATGCATGTATAAGTCTATTATCATGAATTGGATTGTTAATGTCTCTAAATTTAAATATTTATTTGATAAGTAAGATCTTTCTTGTACTGATAGCACAGTAAACCCCACAGTGTACATGCAGGTATGCTGGAGTTAAAAAATTGTGATACAGTGGCATAATACCCCAGGAATACTTATCTCTTCCTAAGATGATACCGTGTATATATAGCTATGTGACATTCCTGCCTCTCTTCGGGGATCATATGCAGGTGATTTGTACAGATACTTTAAAAAACCTTAGAAATTTGATGTCTGGTAAGAATTGCAACCTGGTAAGCCCTAGAGTCATCACAGAACAAGACTGAAATATACCCTGAATAACTATTTCTGAATAGTAAAACAGCCCAAAGGAAGGCAATGATAATACATATTTTACTCTTTTCAGATAAGCAGAATAAAATTATAAACAGAAAGAAATTACTGCTGTTTTCCTTCCTCAGCTCCATATATGGATTGCAAATATTTTATGTAAAAAATAATAATACATACTAATTCTTGTAAAAATAATTTAGATAGAGAGATGTACAATTTCACAAGTCCGAGAAACCTGAGGCTAACACCTACATCTTCTCTTCCCTTGTGAAGCAGTATGCAGCTAGATCAATACACAATGCAATATCATCAGATCTGTACTTTAGTAATTGTTTGAGGGTGGTTCTTTGTAGGTATTTTTTTTCATTTTCTTTTGGCTGTTTAAACTCCCTCCCATCCTCCATTTAAACATTTGTTTCTATTTGTTTCTCCTTCAGAGAAAATTTAATGGAAATTTTTTTGATTGTATGTGCTTGCTTCATAGCTACTCAATAGGCAGGAGACCTGTACTAGTTTAAGTTGATCTCAATGTTTTTCTTGACAACATTGTGGGTTTTGGCACTTTTTGTTTGGTTTGGGTGTTTTAGTTACTGAAAGACCTTCAAAATGTAACAATGTACTTGTCAGTACACACTTAGGTTTTCAGTGGGCCAATTGCAGTACTCTGAGACTGATCCAGCTTGCATACTTTTATACGTAGCCTCCGTTTCAGTAGCAATCAGAGTGCAGATTTGTTAAGATCCAATTACTGAGAGATGCCTCTACCTGAATTAAGGTGCAAATGAGACCATATGATGAAGTCAATCATAGGAATTTTATTTAACAGTAAACGTGAGGTAGAGAGAGGTAGAAAGGAATAGGGAAGCGGAGCAGGAGGCGGAGAGAGAAAGAGAGTGAGAGAGAGATAAGTAGAAAGATATCACCACCCATGGATCCAGTGGCATCCCAATAGTCCTCTTCACCCTAGTTTCTCAGTGCTGGGGGTCCTGAGGTCACTCGAAACTTCCCACCATTTATACATTTTAGCAAACAAAGGAATCAATGCTCATTGGCTACACAATTCTCTTATTCTATTGGTTAAATGATTCCCTCGCTTCTAATGCAAATTAGTCCCATGCTCATTCTTTCCCTTTGTTGAAGTCAGTGTCTTGAGTTGGTGGGTTGTTTTCCACCTGCAAGACACAGTGCGAGCTGATTTTCAGCACAGCTGCTGAGCTGGCTTTCCTTGTGGATACATTCTTCTCCCTCAGCCTTGTTTATCTTCTCTTAGGCCCTGAGATAACACCTGGACAACAGTTCCACCTTTCTCTTGTCTGTAGTTCTCATCAGGTAGCTTAACTCACAGTCCAGGTTTCAGGAATTAATGGAGGCATGTTCAGTTAGGGGGAGAGAGTGAGGGCTTTGGAGGTCATAGGAGAGCAGTTGCTTCTTTACACAGTTTGCCATAGTGGGCAGAGTCCTTTGGTGGTCTTAACAGTGTTTGAGGTAATTGTGATCTTCAAGTCTCTTACAAGATCTTGGCCCGTTTGTGTCTCACTCCAAATCTGAAGCCAGTATGAGAAAATAAAAACAGGCGAAAATGAACACTTCACTACTGATACTTGGAATAGTGTACCTCCTGTTTTGTCAAAGAACAAATATGCTTGTCTATAGACCACAAGCACAACCACAGTATGAACAGCACAGGCAGACTCACGGAGAGTTAAACCTTGAACTAAAAAATTATTGTCTGTAATATAATGAAGAGCAAACATTAGGAAAATAAAAATCAATACCAGTGGCAAACCCAGAAATATTCCTTTTAGGACACATTCATAAGAGAAACTGGAGGGTATCCTTCATCTTTAGTTGTCTCTCTAAATATATATGAGACTCTTACAGCATTGCCTCTGGATGATGGTGTACTGATCTTGATTCTTGTTTATCAATTTTTTTTCTATTATTATCACTAAGAAATATCTTGTTTATCAATTTTTTTTTTCTATTATTATCACTAAGAAATATTTTCTGTTAGATCTTTCTTGGAGCAAGAGGTATCACATATTGCTGAATTCCCTTGCTCCAAATATATGTATGCTACCATCTAAATTAAGTTTTATTATAAACTTTATAATTAACCAGTCAAAGTACAAAAAAGAAGAAATTGAGCCATTGGCTTACTGGACTGGAAACAGCACTATGTCTGTTTTAATCAACCAGCTGCACCCATGCAAACATCAGTCCTACAGGGATGTGCAACATGGTCACTGTTCCACATATTTCCCCCGAGACAAAAAATTGGTAGGAAAGGAAAAGTTAAAACCTCATCTACTCTGCTTATGGGTCAGAAACTGAGTAGACTGCATTTTTTTCATGGACTACATTTTTTTGGCCCTGTCCTTTCTAACCCTAGGTTATGGAGGAAGAAAGAAAATTGCAACTAAGCAAGAATTCCTTACAGTTCATATGCTGTCTCATGTTCAATTAAAATGTTGTAGCAAATTCGCAGTAATTCAAGGTGTATTTAAATATTCCAGGGATTTTGACCCCTTACTTATGTAGCACATTGCCTGAATAACAACTGGGATTATTTATGGAGTACCATATCAGTAAGGAAAGGTTTCTCTCAAAGTCTACAGAATAGAAGCCAGATTTTCCCTGTTATAGAATGTATTTTCTCTCTAATTGATGAATAATGGACAATCTTTCATAAATAGTAATTATTTCCCCTTGAGCAATCAGAGCAAATGCACACAGATTACTACATGCAAAACATAGACTATTCAAAGCAGTTAAGTACACATTGCTCTGACTTCCAGCTGGCCATGAATTCTTTGTAATTATCAAAATACCCAAGGTTGTTTTTTGTAGTGTCTGATTAGGCTTCCAGCTTTCATAAATGGTTTGCGAAAATTAGAAACTGCAACATAACAAAATCTTGCTTATGCAAAATTTTTGGGCTTACACAAATACAATTGTTTTACAGTTTACACAGTTTAAAATTTCCATAACTATTCAACTCAACTTTTTTTCCTGCATGCTGCTTCAAGCTATTTTTGTTATGCATAGAATATACCACATATGCTCCAGCAACGATGTTATCTGCCAAACTAATTGTACTAACTCTCACACAGCTGTTAATCACAGATGCACAAGTTTTGTGATGAGGTTGCAAGTCACATAGGTCTTTCCCCTGGATATGTCTGCTTCTCTGTCTTAAGTAAGCACATAGGGGGAAAGTGCTTCTAATATCACGATTTATAAGAAAATGAAACAAATCCGCCCTTCCTCACAGGGATAGAAACAATATTTAACATGAAATGGCCTTTTAACATGGTGAATTAGACATAGTCAAGGTAGACTGTAGTATGAAGGACATGCTGAAAATTCCAAAGGACCCTTACAAAATGACACCTCTCTTTTTCTTAAGCTAGAAGCCTTTAGGATCTCTAGAGGAAAGAGCCCAAAGTCTTTAATAGGCCTCCATGAGTACCTAGTCTAAAGCATTATTTCTTCTGTGCCTCTGGAAAACTGAATGCTTGTTTTCCAGCTGGGCTATTCAGTTGTTCTCAGAGTTTGCTTTTTCTTATTCTGGAGGTTTCTACTTGATTTTGATTAGATAGCAGAAGACAGCCTTCCTCTCTATGACACGATGAATACTTTTAATAGAACATTCCATAGTAACAGTGGACAAAAAAAACCCCAAAAATTCTTCAAAAACCAAAAAGTAAGATTTATATACAAAATTATATTCTCAAAAAGCTCTCTTGAAAACCTATGTATTCATCAAACACATTTATTGTTTCCACTAAATAACTTTATAAATTGAAAAATTCAATTTCAGAAAGAATTATTGTCTCTCACTATTTTTGTTACAAAACATAATCCAAAAATAAACATATGCCTAATAAGAGCATAGAATACTTTCTTCTTTTTTAAGGAATTTTGGAGTCCAGCTGGCATATTTGCTGGGGAATATTAGCAAATATTCCATAATTAAGGTAATACATTTACCTTAGCATACTTCTCTTCCTACATATGGCCTAGCTTATGTCATATTACTCTGACAAACTTAATTCAATTTGATAACAGTTTTGTATGAATGCAGATTGAAGACCTCAAACCTTATGCATTGTCATTTTAAATATTTATTGTTTTCAAAATTTCTGAGATGAAACAAAATAACCTTTATTCACGAATGAAAATCCAGCTAGTTGGGGTTTTTTGTATTTTTTTTTTTTTCCTTTTTACTGGAAGGACAGTCTAATTGTTTGGGTTTTTTTAATGTTAGATCATTAAAGAACATGTATGCATAATTTTATTTTCCTTATTTTTTTGCTTTCTCTTTTTTAAAAATTCTGCCAGGATATGCTGCATTATAATGATGGATAAATGATTCTTTCTATACAATACAGAAAAGGCAACTTCTTGACACTCCTTTCCCTCTAAATTAACAGAACTGAAGATACTAGAATGTCTAATAAAAATTCAGCATCTACTTTCACTGTCATATTCCTTACATGCTAATGTGGAGGTCAAGGTTGGGGGATAAAAGGTTTAATATTTTTAGCTGAAGAAAATTCTATTATGCATTAAGTAGTCAGTTGAGCCTTATTAGAAACAGTGTTGGAAAAATTTCAAAGAGGCTTTGGACTTGCATAAAGTTAAGATAGTAGGGAAGAGATTATTTTAAAGACACAAATATATTTCTTGTGTAATTCCTGGTTCACAGAAAAGGGTTCAGATTTTATAACTGATTTTGTCCTTTAGGAATGTATACATCTTGTGGACATATTTAATGGTACTAATGCACATCTACATGGTATTTCATTCTCTGCCATCTATTTCACTAGTTGAGAGTTGATTTAAAATTTAGAATAATGATGACTCTTTTCTATCTCACCTGACTTTGAAAGTAAATTAACTCTTGGGAGTAGTGAAGGTTCAAATCCCAGCCTGGAATTAAGCATTTTTTCCTTTCCTCACTACCCAGATCACTTAGAATAAACAATACTACTTTAAAAGCTTGAAACACTGAACGTAGTTTTATGAATATGTTGCTAACAACTATTATTGACATATAAGTGAATGTTTGACCAAAATAATAACAAAAAGGAAATCAGAATGCACACAAAAGTAAAAGAGTTTTTGTCATTTTGGCTGTGTCTTTCTCAATAGTCTACGCACTGTTGCTTCACACTTCATGACTATGTTGCTTGACCCATGAAATTGCTTTTCTGCTTAAGCGTATGTTAACAAACATGGATTTATTGTGTCCTCCCTACACTAAATAGGCCAGTGGTAATGCACTATGGATTAAATCCTGGGGTGTGAAGGTGGGGGAATGGTGGTGGTGTCTGTTTTTTCCTTTTTTTTTTTCTTCTTTTTTTTTTCTTTTTCTTCCCTAACATAATGATTATATTAATTCAAGGTTTTGGTGTTTATATTAAGGTATTACATAATTTCAGTATAAATAGCATGATCATTTCTCATATTAACTAAAAAGCATGATGGATTTTTAAAGGTTCACATGGAGATAAAAAAATTCTATATTTTTAATAAAAATTGCATGAATTAAGGAAGTAATTGTAGAGATATGGTCTCTAGGTTCATAAACTGTTGGCCAGCTTTGCTTACAAGTTATTTACTTCATATTGTATGAAAACTCTTTGAATTCTATAATATGTTGTACATTATTCATAGTCTAGATAGATGAGCTGAGATTGTTAGTAACTCAAGGACTTAAGAAAGAAAGAAAGAAAGGTTATATTATATCATATCATATCATATCATATCATATTATATTATATTATATTATATTATATTATATTATATTATATTATATTATATTATATTATATTATATATTATAGTTGAGCCCAGATTTCCACTGACTATAAAGAGAGCTTGGACATCTAATCACCAATATCATCACCTAAATGCAAGTGTATTAAAATTTAACTAGATTCCATTTCAAACTCTGATGTTGAATCCCATCACAAGTATACTTTTTGGTGGTCACTGGTGAAAAGAATCACAAATTTGTTTCAATCCCATATACTGTCGTACTGGATTTGGGTTGGATAGAATTAATTTTCATCATAGCAGCTTGTATGGTTAGAATGATTTGGATTTCTGATGAAAACAGTGAAAATAATGTACCAGTGTTATAGGTTTTGCTGAACAGTGCTTACACAGAATCAAGGACTTTTCTGTTTCTCACTGCAATCTCTCAGCAAAGAGGCTGGGCGTGCACATATACCTTGGAGGTGACACATTGAGGACTGCTGACACCAGCTGGCCAAGAGGATATTCCATACAATCTGGCATCACGCTTAGCACGTAAATCTGGGTGAATAAGAAAGAAGCAGAATGTTCAGAGTGATGCCATTTGTCTTCCCAGGTCACTGTCATGCCTGATGGAACTCTGCTTTCCTGGAGGTGTCTGAGCACCTGCCTGCCAATGGGAAGTAGTGAATGAATTCCTTGTTTTTCTTTACTAGTCTCTGCTGCTTTTGCTTTACCTATTGGACTGTCTTTATCTCAACGTATGAGTTTTCTCAGTTTCACTCTTCCATTTCTTTCCTGTGTCCCACTTGGGGACAGAGAGTGAGCAGCTGGGGTAAACCTGTCACTGGTCACCAGAGGGAAGAAATCAGCACCTGGACTTCCTCTTCCCCTCATAAGGAAGTTGTAAGTGCAATGAGGTTTCCCTTCAGTCTCCTCTTCTCCAGGCTGGACAGACCAAGTGCCCTCAGACGCTCCTCATATGGCTTCCCCTCAAGACCCTTCACCATCTTCATTACCCTCCTTTTGGTGCTCTTTAAGGATTTTATACCTTTCTTATTTTGTGGTGTCCAAAACTGCACACGATATTCAAGATGAGGCTGCTCCAGTGCAGAGCAGAATGGGACAATCATCTTCTCTCTTCCAAAGTATCTGTTGATCTTATCAGGCACAGAGGTGAGACTGCACGGTCATTATTTCCCACGGTGGTCCCTACTATCATTTAAAAAATTGTGTGCAATATTCCCTTTTTCCAGTATCTGGGGACTTCTACTGACTGCCTACTGACTTTGCAAATATCATGGTGAGTGATGTAGTGATACAGCAAAGTCTCTCAGGACCCTGCATCTCATGCATCTCATTTTGACCCATGGATTTGTGTATGTTCAGGTTTATATGCTCTTTCTTGTCTCAGTCCCTGGCTTGAGAGATGTGGGAAGAGAGGTTGTCACTGAAAATTCATGCAAAATAATTGTTGTGGACCACTGCTTTCTCCGTTGGTGGTCACTAGTTCTTCTGTCTTATTTATTGAGGGGATACTCATTTATCTTCCCTTTCTGACCAATGTATCTGTAGAAGCCCTTCTTACTATTCTTCACATCCCCTGACAAATGCTTCCCCATCCGTGCCTTCACTTTCCTCACCTTATGCCTACATAGCATTTCTATATTCTTCTAAGGATATATGTCCCTGATACCACTGCCTGTGCACTTCCTTCTTACACTTTATTTTGACCAGGAGATGAGGCAATCTGTTTATTTTATAATGAGGTGGCAGTTTCACCATATCTTAAACAAAGGATAGACTCTACCTACAAAAATTGTAAAACCAGCGTAACCTTAACCGCAAATGCAACATGTTTCTTTCTTTACCTCAAAATAGAAGCATAATCTGTCATGAGTAAGTTTGTGTTGAGATAGTGACACCATGTCAGACCTTTGAGTTAACTCTGCCTGGCAACCAAGCACCACACAGCCACTCAGTCACTCTTCCGAGGTGGAATGGGGGAGAAAGTTGGAAGAGTAAAAGTGACAAAAGTCATGGGCTGAGATAAAGACAGTTTAATAGGTAAAGCAAAAACAGCAGAGACAAGCAAAGCAAAACAAGGAATTTGTTTACCACTTCCCATTTGCAAGCAGGTATTCGACCATCTCCAGGAAAGCAGGGCTCTGTCACAGTCAACAGTTACTTAGGAAGAAAGAGTATCACTCTGAATTTCACCCCCTCCCCCCCCTTTTTCTTCCCCTAGTTTTATATGCTGAGCATGATGCTACATGGTATCCCTTTGGTCAATTAGGGTCACCTGTCCTTGCTGGGTCCTTTCTCAAATTGTTGGGCACCCCCAGCCTGATGGGGTGAGGTGAAGACCAGTAAAGGCCTTGACTCTGTACAAACACTGCTCAGCAAGATCCCTGTATTAACAACCTTGTTTTTATCACAAATCCCAAATGTAGCTCTATACTGGCTAGTATGAAGAAAGCTAACTCTATCCCAGCCCAAACCAGCACACACAGCCATGCTCTTCTCTGGTCTCCCTTGCCTGATTTCTTATATGTGAGGGTCGAGAGCTCTGGCACTCTCACAATAAAAGATCTTACAAGAGCTGTCATCACTCTATTAATTACCTCTTTAAGTTTTTAGAGGCTTCACTAAAAATATATTAGCACTTTCCTTTAATCCAGTTATAGTACTTTTCAAAAGCTATGTTGTATTCTGAGTACTGGTTGCAGGCTCTAAGCAACAACATGTGATTCTTGTTTCTTTTCAGGCAAAATCACAGATGAGTCATGATTATTTATGCAGTTAAAAGGTTGTGACATTTGTTTTTGAAAAGTTTTGAAGTTACTTGTAACGGCTATGTGTATTAACAACATCGTGCAAGGAGAAAAATTAGCTGAGAACTCAAAAAACAAACACTGAAGCATTCTTAAGTGACTTTTGTATCAAGAAGGTTTGCAGAAAGACTTCTACATTCATCAAAACCTTCACAAAATTCATCCAAAAATAACTGTGCTTCTATTAAGTGCTACTGAAAATGGGTTGGTTTAGTCTTTCATATTCTATCTCTTTAGGTGTGCAGGAGGTGGAATTGGAAAGACAGTAGAAATTCTATGGGTTGCTTGCTTTTGTAAGCACATTCACTGCTAAAAGACACTGACCATTGCCGAGGTCAGCCACTGTTCGTGCTGCGATTATGTTTTGAAAATCCTCCTGAGTTGAGGGTGGTTGTGGTGACAGCATGAAAAGGATTCCTCTCAAAAATAAGAAGGCTGTGCGCAGGTGGCTCTAGAAGATAGTCCAAACCTTTCAAGCATGCATAAGCCTTTTGAATTCATGGCCTGAGTGGAAACTGCCTCAAGTCTTATGTTACACTTGCTTAGATTTTGAGTCAAAGACAGGGTATTCTGCTGAGCTGCTTCTCTTTTAATTTTTTTGCATTACAATAGCACCCACAACTATGAAAAGGGACTCTTTATCAAACTTATTAACTAACAGACACTTTACAAGTCCAAGAAAAATAGAGATTAATGATTTGAATGTTTTTTTTAATGATTTTTTTTAATATCGTAAATCCCTTTAAAATTTAAAATAGTTACTTGTTCACCTGAGGGGCAATAACAGACTTAAATGTCCAACCGTGCTTATCTTAAATGAAAAAAGAAAAAATAAACTCAACATATTTCAAAAATGAAAACAAATTAAAATTATTTTTAACCAAATCTAGCATTTATTTTACATAATGGAAATTAGAGTCAGCTACTATGAATGGAATTAAGCATCTCAAAATTGGTCATGCAATATAAAGCTTATTTTGTAGGCTTTTGTAATAACAAGTTAAATACCACAGACATTTCTAGGAAATGTTTGATTCTGAATTGTAAAATATGTTGAATGGAAATATGGTGGATCCTCCCAAGAAATAGTTGTCCCTTTGCTCTTGGGATATCCTAAATGATTAGTTTAGATCAAATGTTAGGTAGTTAAGATTATGTGAGATGAATTTTGAATCCAAAGCCAGAAAAAAGTACCAGTCAAATTAGAGTTCAATGGAATCTCCAGGGTCTCTTTGAGCCTTCGATGCCAATATACCAGGACATTCTTTAGCAACATTTTAATATCTTACATCTAAATATAACAGTATTTGCTGCTGTCTCCTGAAATACCATTTTCAAACTTCTTTTGCAAAGTGGTTTGGAGTTTTCAGGAACTGCTTATGCCTGAGAATCAAATTGGCTCCCTGCCTTACTACTTCAGTGACAGTGGCCACTTTTGACTTGTTGCCAAGAGGTGTGTGCTTTTCATAACGATTACTAGGTGTTATGCTAATAGCTAGCTATGAACAAGCATTGAACCAGCTTTCAGGTTACCTTGAAATAAATCTGAAAGATGCACTGAAGTATATTCATATTATGCAAATTTTAATAGTTTGGTGTTTAAGACAGGAAAGAATTATTGGTAAAACTCATAGAGGTCTCAGTCACCTTGCAAGCTGTTTTTCAAGCAAATGTTTAGGAAAACGGAAGTTGAACTTTAGAGCCTCCTCAGAGTATTGCCACTGTAAAAATAAAGAATCATTTTAATGGATGAATGATAACTAATTAAGCATATAAGCCCAAGTCCTTTATTAAAAATCAGTTAAAAAAAAAAGAATTTAAAGTCATAATTTTCTAAATGTAATTGCTGCACAAATGTTATCACACAGAAAAGAAAAAAAAAACAATAAATACTGAAAGTGCTATTTGTTAGGAGAGCTAGTTCATTTAAATTCATTTAAATTGAAAAAAAAATGTTAACAAGAAAAAGTATCAATCTATAACATATTTATGTAAGAAAATATAATTACTATAACTAAAGGGCCTAACTATTCCCAGTTGTTTTTTCCCAGTATTCCATTCCATTCATTATGCAATTGTATCATTATTAGAAAACTGAAAGTTTTGCTGTGCCCCCTCTTTACTATCATTTTAAAAGTTACCAAAATGATATTTTTTTTTGTCCAGCTTTAATATTAGCAACTCTCATTGTTTCAAGATGTCAGTTGATACTGATTTCATGAGATGAACAATCCTATAAAGTGGAGACAATATTCATCCTTTCAGAGAATTGTACAGTCATCATCAATATATTTTCAGGCAAATTTCTGGCTATAAATATGTTTGTCCATCTGTTTAGATTATCTACAGATGATGCTTTTGTTCATTGTTCTTTATGCAATGCAATTTGATTCAAATTAATCCCTGTGTAAATACTGGTCAGAAATTATAATTTTTAAAGAAAATATTAACAAGATGGATAAAATCGATCCTAATCTGCTCTTTTTTTCTTTTCTTTTTTTTTTTAAATAATCATTATTTTTATTATTATTTGTAATGGCAACCATAAAGGAAACTCTACCAATAGAAAAAGTGATATTTTTATGTTACTATTTGAACAATGGCTACTCTGACACCAAAAAAAACATATGAAATTTTATTTTACTTTAAAATTACTAAAGTACTGCTGATTATCACAGTAAAATACTGTGTGAAGAGTACTGATTCATCTACAGAGTGAATTATATCACAGTGAAATCAGTGTATTATGAGACGGATAATAACACTTATGGAAGATCAAGAGCTAGTGTAAAGTGTATATGTAATTAATGAAATGAAAATTTTAATTCATATTTGGTCCTACCTTGTAAACTCTAAGACGTTTAAGACACTAAGGAGATGGCCCCACTGTTTAGTGGACTACAGTGCAAAGATTACATGCTTACATACAGAAGCAAAAATATTTTCAAGTTTCTGAGGCATCACCAGACAGGACTTAGTAGCTTTGCTATTGTGCAGTCATGCTTCAGTACCTCAGCTGACATATCTCTGCATTATGTTTATTTTGGAATGTCTGATCTCTTGACCTCTCTTAAATATATACTGGGAATATGACTTACCCCCTCTGACTTTTCAGTGTTTTGACACAGATGTCTTTTAATGTTCTAGTCTTAAATCACAAACTTAAACTCCCCCCCCCACCAAAACCTGAAAAACCGAAACTGTAGAGTAGCAAACAATAGCGTTTGTTTCTTTTTTTTAAATTTATTTAGTTTTATAAAGAGTCTATGACAATGAAGCCATTAAAATATTTTTCTTTATGCCAATCAAAAAAACATTCACTTAAAATATCTTCCTGCACATCAGGTTCTGTTCATAAGCTAATATTTTTAGATTAATGAAAACATGGGTAAGTGACATATTACTTATTCTTCAGTGTATTCTTTCCAGAAGACTTTTAAAGGAGATAGGTGGTGAGATGGAGAAAAATATGAATGACTCATATGTTTATAAGACTACCTACTTTAGTGTATGATAAAATAATAATTGACAAGAACCTCTACCTGTGCTAAGTTCCTGACATCATCTTCAATCTTACACATTGAGTCTAGAAATACTATTGAATTACAAGTCATGAAAGTCCTTTATTTGACAATCAGCTTCTATACAAATGATTTGGAGCATTTTTCTCATTTACCAATTCAGATAAAAAAAATACATTTTTTGTTTTCTGATACATACAGTGCTATTGTTTATTTCTTATTTCCATAATAGCTGATTTTTGTGGTCTCTTTTGCTATTGATGTTGTTAAATATGTTGTTTACCTCTTTAAGAAATTATTGTCCTCAAAATTGTCTTCATTTAACAGTAGGAAAAAATAAATGACTGTTAAATCTTACTTCAACTGTGGTTCATAGTCTTTATTGTCTTCCAAAATCAGAAGAATATGACATTTGGATAATTCAATGGAAAGTGTAAAAATAGCTCTAGAACATAAATTTTTAAAGGATACTAAAGGTAGTACCGCAATAATTAAAAAAAGAATAAATTAAAAGCAAAAATTTTTACCTCAGTATATTTCAAACTGTTTGTTGTTTTTATCTAGATAACAATTATTTTCAGTAATGTTTAGATAAAAGCAAGGTGCAGTTGCAAGTGCTTGAGTACACTATGCTTTTGGAGAGGTGGGGAGAACATACCATAACCATACCTCCCATATCTCTCATTTGAGTAAAAGGAAAGTATCATCTAACCAATGCCTTTGAGATTAATTTCTCAAGACTAAGCCTCTGAATAGCACAGTGGCATGATAAGATTTCTAATTAGCATTGCAATTATGGAATTATGCATATACATTTCATAAATTCAAGGAATGTGGTATTAGTGACTTTTGAATAGTTACAATAACTTGAAAATTAAATCGCTATCACAACATTAATTCTGAAAAAAATATAAATTATGGTCTGTGATTTCTTTCTATAGATAAAATTGATTTTAATCACTTAATTCTTAAAGTGATACCAGCCTTGTAGAGGCAAATGAAAGTTAAATACATCTTCTGTCAGTTTAGGGTTTTATTTAGCCTTGCATTAAGACAAACTAAAAGATTGAAAGTGTCAGATGATATTTTCTCCAATATTAAGCAAGTAGAGAAATCGAGAACTTTATTTTAGTTTAGGTCTGGTTTGTTTTCCCCTAAATACTGAGAAAACTAGACACATATGTTGTGCTTGGCTGTGATGGCTTACTTTCAGATGCATTTGATCTTTATTCCATCAACATTACATGAAAACTGATAATCAGAATGAGAGGGTATCGGTTTTCTGTGAAAGTTTCCTGTAGCCATTTACTCCAGTTTTCTGTCTCTAGAAAATGCCTGCACTTTGTAAACAGAAAGACAAACAGAATTTTCACCAAATAGCATTTACAATATGCCATCTGATCTACTAGCAAACTCTCCCTAAATAAGGAACACAGGCAGTAGTTTGTAATATGAAGTACAACAGGGAATCTTTTCAATCAAAGTAAAGGTAAGAATTTAACTATGACTATGAAATGAAACATGACTGCCTCTACATGGAAGAATTAAACTCATTTTAATTTTGGGCTTTGGATCTATACATTGTGGGGTCACATCAAATGTACTCTGGACAGTACTTCTCTAAGCAATTTAGCATATTGACAACTATATGGTTAATATTTGTATGCTGTATATACTATTTTTACATCTTAATAATATTTGAGTATGGCCTTTAATGCACTATTATACTGCGTACTGAAAAATGCCACCATTCTCACATACTAACTGTTTGCCTAGTGGAACTCTGTGGCTGCAAGAAAGATACCCTCCCTCTCAGCCACAATTGTTCATACAGAACCCTAATGATTTCTGGAAGCAGAAAATAAATGTTCAGACCTGTGATGGAGTCCATAATAGTTACAGAACTGACAACTAGTGGATAAAAACTGTAGCTGGTGAGATGATCACCCAATCAATTGCTTTTGTTTGTTTGTTTTTTAAGATGTATTACTATTTCTACTCCTTTTTTTTTTATTTTGAAGGAGTTGTATTCTTATTGAATATACTCCAGGTCTCCTTTAGAACATTGAGTGACAATTCAGTATAATGCACAAGTGTAGGGGAACCCTGCCTGAGAGACTGCAAAAATAGCCAAGATGACCACTTCCTGGAGTGGATGGAACTGACAAGCAAGTGATCAACACCACAAATGGACAACTACCTCAAACCTCAGAAGTTTATGTTTTAAAAGATTTTCTATAGCATAGATAGTGACTTATTGTATTAGATAGATAGTTATTCCCCCTGTATTTGTACATTTTATCCCGATTGGTGGTGGCTACCCGGTTACCGGTTTCCTATTGGTTGTGTATTCCCTATTTCTCATTGTCTGGCTGGTGATGCAAACCCAGCGTCATCATGTAAGGCTAGGACGCCCCGTCTGTATTCCCCTCCTTCCCTCTTATCCCTTCCGCTACTTGCTGTGCCCCGCCCCAACTCCTCCCACTTTCCAAGCCTCTCCCTGAGCCCTCTATGAGTCCTGTGCTCCCTGAATAAAGTGTTCCAGCCTTCTTCACCCCATAACGGCTGAGGACCATTCTTTTGTCCCCGGCGGCATGTGGCACACAAGAATATTTTTGGGGGTATTTTTGTATTGTGGTGTTTGGAATGAATTCCAACACAATTCTTTAAGAGTTATGTATAAATATTAAAATGAAAAACTATCTGAGAACCTGACAGGCGAATAATGATTAATGATCTGTGAAGGTCTTTTGTAAAGAAGCTAAGGTTTATGGTTTGTAACACACAAAAGTGCATTCATTAGAAAATTAAAATGCAAGAGTCTAGATTTATGAAATTGAGAATATGACCTGTCAGGGAAAGAATTACATGTACGTCACTTGAATGAGTGAGTGGGGTGTCTGTTACTACATAGGTACTGGATAGATATATTACTGGTTGTTGAAGTTTATTCACAGATTTTCCATGAATATAGCTCTGAGACCTGTTCAGTTTTTTTACAGATTGCACTCTAATCTTATTTTTAAACATATTGTATACTGCTTAAATGTGATCAGAATATATATCTCCAGAAATAAGAGCTTCAAAGCAACCAGCATAAGCAGGTGAAAGAACTGTTATCCTATTGAAATTTCAATTGTTTCTCTAATTCCCTTCGCACCATGACAATATTTAAAGGACTTTATAGACTTACTAATGTCTAGAAAACAAAATTTATTGGCATTTTTGGCATGAAATTCTGAGATAGTTTCCACAGGTCTTCTGTTTCAGTTAAGATATATAAAATCAAGATAAGTTGTTCTAAGTACCTTACATTTTTTTCTTCAGTTGTAAGCTCATAACTATACAAGATTAATGCACAGCATCTGAGCATATAGATATCTTGATATTAAACCCAAACCAAAATAAAACCACCCTACTGTGTTTACTAAAGATAATCAACTTTATCAACTCTGAGATGGAAACTTCATGAGCAGATGAAGCATTATCTTTGTGTGTTGATTACTGGTTCTGGGAAAATGAGTTTTTTCTCTTTTTTTTCTGAATATTTCAGAACACAGGTTTAAGTAACATCAGAACAGTTCTCAGAGTATCTAATTCTGTTGTGTAGTCCAGCTAGGGAGGGGAAAAAATAAAAAAAAGTCCTTTACCTCAGTTGGATTCTTCTTGGTCTACTTTTTATTCTAAAAGACAGATTTAATATTTTTTTTCTATCTCTATAAAAGAGGCTTAATTTCACCAAATTTTAGACACTTAGTGTGACCACTAATGATTAAGTAAAATGGTACTTATTCTTCCCGCTTTAGTTAGTTTGGGGTGTCATTCATTGTAATATAAGGATTTTATTTTTTTGACTTTCTCTCCTTTGCAAATAACAGTATTGATCCAAGTCAACAACAATCATATTGTCATGCTAAAGTACTGATATTATGAAAATAATATGTGAAGTAAAAATATAATTGAATGAACATTTACTATACTTCATGTAAATTAATTGAGGAAAATATGTATTTTAGTATGCATATCTCAAAAACTTGAAGGAAAATAATAATTAGAAACATGATTACAAAAATATATATTTTTCAAAGTTAGCATGTGCCTGCTTATATCATGTGATACACTATAAACACTTTTTCAGATGGTTGGTAGCTATAAGCTCCAGACTTTTAATGAAAACATAAAAAATTTATTTTGCTTTCAAATAGAAGCAAGGTTCCAGTATACTAATACAAAAAGAGAAAAAAAAAAAACAATTTCCACATTCAGTTGGTTGTTGGTTTGTTTTGGTTTTTTTCCCATAAACCAGACAATGTACAGATTCCTCAAAGAGGTATTCCTTTTCTGTTTCCCTGACACTTTGTCTTAGAGCTATTCTTTTACATAAGCTGTTCTTTTTTTCCTGATAGTAATCTTGTCTTTGCTCGACTTGAGAGAGATAAACCCTAGGCAATGTTAAAAAGCATTACCTCTTATCTTTCCACATTTCATTCTGGATCTAGAAATGAAACTACTTCATTAAGCCAATGATGTAGTGTGGAATGCATATCAATTTCTTACAACAGCAGCAACAATAATAAAAGTTTAATCCTTATAGGAAGAGTAATAAAAAAATATTTTCAAAAAATTTAGTTATTCATTGCTAGCATATATTGTGATAGCGCAAACACCCTAAGATACTATAAATATATCTATGTGTAGATAACACATAATTATTATAATTATAAAATAATTATTATAATTATAAAATAATAATTATAGGTAAAATATATAGTTGTGCACTGGAAGAGTGTATTGAATTCAATAAAACACTTACTGCCACCCCTTTTACTAGGGTTTCAGTCATAGAGCTTGTTCTGATTGCTGAAAGTGGACTTTCGGTCTATTGAAACACAGAGTCCTGCTGGGAACATAGAAGTAATTTAAAATCAGTGCCTCCACCTCACTCTTCTTACCAGAGGCACCAAACTCAGCAAGCCTCTATCCAGAAATCTCTTTCCCTATTTCTTTACTGATGCTACATCAGCCTTCTCCACTTTTTGCAGTATAACCCTCATTTTGTGTGTAACTGTTTGGGCAACTTCAACCATTTACAAAGACATTCAGCAGGTAGAATAAACACAACTTCAGAGTACAAAGTAATTTCTGATGGGCTGATACACACTGGGATAACTGAGAACAATGATCTTCTATGCTAAGCATTAGTATGCTCTCTATTCTCAATAATTCATGCAATGAATCTTTTCCAGCTTGCCAGCCATTACTCAGGTAGTAGAAATTCAGTGTCTTCTTGAAATGTTGAAATGGAGATAATCTATGATGTTGCTGTTCAAAAATTATTCCCTGCTCCCTTAGAATTATATGCATTTTCATTTCAGCTTTTTTTTTTAACCTTGCATTTTTATTTCAGCAATCTTACCTTTACTAGATTTTTTTCGTCTTGCATAATATATGCATTTTCTCAGAATTTAGCAACTTCCTCAGAATTTACAGTTGTCTAGCATAACCTTAGAGGTTCTTCAGGAGTATTTCTTATAAGCAGGATTTCTAGGCCACAGAACTACTCAAAAATACAAATAATTTTAACACACTATGGCAAGAAATAAGTTCTTTCTTTCCTTCTTCTATTTCCTCCCTTTGCAAAAAATAATGATAGAGCCATACCTTTTCAATATAGCAGGAGTATGTTAATTACGTTTACATTCTTCTTTTAGCAAGCTAAGCATAACATGTTTGCTTGGAGTGCATTTTAAAAAATTGCTTAGTAAAATTACTGAAGGAAATGAAGATGGGAAGCAGTATTGGAAAAAAAAGTGGTGTCAGCAATATAATAGCTTCTGGTATTTATCTTCTCTTGTAAGGATATCCTGGTATTAAAATAACAAAATTGTTCTCTGCTGTATCTTTCAAGAGTGGAGTGTACCAAAATCTGAGCTATGAAAGCATGAAGTAGGGGGACTCTCCGTCAGCTCCATTGTAAGTGGAAGACTAGCTAAACTTTATTTCATGAACCAATGGCCAATGAAATTAGTGCGAACATTGCTAGTAGTAGCAAACAGGAACATATGATAACACCAATTCTTGTATAGGGCCAAATGCATGATTCTTTTAAGCATTGTAGTTTAAAGCATAAGCATTGAAAATCCCAATTAAAAGAAAAAAGTAAATAGTGGGAGTATATTTCTTGAGAAAAAATAATTTCAATTAAAATATATTTAAGACTTCAAATCATCAGAGCTCATAACTTAATCACTATAAACTTATTCATGTACTTCAACTTGGCCTGTAAAATTTGTGGGTTAGGATCTAAGCTTCATAGGGATAGAGCTGCTTTCTGTGCCTGCAACACATAACTGTGAACAAGACTGCTATTTACCGCCTTTGTAAGATCCCTATGATCTTATGAATTTTTTCAGTATGAACTGAAAGTATACATTCTGTTTGCTCCTCATACAATATTGAAAGTAAGTTTGCTACTGCTATTTCTATTTTGCAATCAGCCATTGTAACTGTAAGGATTAAGTTGTAAATATGTTAATGTTCTGTGTTGAAATCTGACATTCCTGAGTTTTGGGGTGGATGGTGTGCGAGTCTATTCTAAACCTACAGAAACCAGTGAAACTGCTATGTTTTACCATGGAATGAAACCTGTTTTCTCCTGGGAGTCCTGTAGAGAGTTTGCAAGTTCTTTGTTTGCTTTGTTGTTTTGGTTTGGGTTGGGTATTTTTTAGGGGCTGGTGTTTTTGTTTTTTAATTTTTTCAGATAAAACTTAATGAGTGCTATGAAGAGGAGAAAACAAGCCAGAGAGAAAGGCTGTAATCTCTGATACATGAAAAATTCTAAGTCTAAATATTGCAAACTCAAATGAAACTGTGCAAGTAAAATAAAAGTAACCAATTGTCATGGGTTTCTCTGATTAGGTTTTTTTTTTTATAAGAGGAAGATTGGCTTCTGTTGGAAGCCTCTGGAAGTTTCCCTCCATCCTACAGAGCAGGGCCAATGAGGGCCAGCTCCGAGGAAAACTTCCTGCTTTTGAACCATTAAGTTACGCCTCTGCGTGAAAACATATTTAAGAAGTTGTTGGGCAGTTAGAAATTGGCAGCCATGGGTTAACAACATCACAACGCAGACATCAAGGTCAGTGCAGGAGGAGAAGAGGAGAAGGAGGGGGAGGGACCCCACGGATCAGGAGGAGGACTTAAAACTATTATTCCCTGAATACATGGTGATGACCATGGTGATTACGAGTTGCCCCCTCGAAGCCCACGGCATCCATCGGGGTTCAAAGACCCCCCTGTTGGAGCAGGAGGAGGCATGAAAGAAGCTGTTACCTCATGGGGGGCCCCCAAGATGGAGTGGAGGTCCTGCAGAAATTTGCAGCCGAGACCCACAAAGGGAGAGGCCCACGCTTAGCAAGAGGCCCCCAAGGTGGAGCAGAGTCTGACAAAGATTTGCAGCTGAGACCCATGGAGGAAGAAGCTCACACTGAGCAGATACAGCCAGCTTTTCATGAGAGACTGCACCGCATGGAATGACCCACGAGAGAGCAGAGGATCTCTCTCTTGTTGGGGGGGACCCCACGAAGCACAGGGGAAGGACTCAAAGTTGTAATTCCCCTGTGACCGTGGTGACGACTGTAGTGAAGCGAGATGTCCCCTTTGCAGCCCACAGGAAAACCCCCTGAGACAGAACTGTTGCTTAAGTTTTGGATTTAATCTGCGAATGGCTGACCTAACAACAACTGATTGTAAACCTTCCGTTCCCCTGTCCTCCGCACCATTGGGGGAAGGAAGGGGCATGGACAGACCGAGGGGTGGTGGTGGAAAAGTGTTTATAACCTGGTTTTGTTTCTTATTTTTAGTTTTTAGTTTGTTAGTAATACATTTTAGCATTATTCTAAGCTCTGCTTTGCCCATGGTATCAATCAAAGCTCCTCTTTTGGTTATTATCTCTAGCCGTAAATTCCTAGCTGGTTTTTTTTCCTTCCCTCTGGAAGGCAAAAGGGGGGCGGGGAGGCCTTGAAGGAGTTTTGCTGGACACCAGGTGTTTATCCAGGCTCAAACCACCACACCAATATAGGAATAAACTTGCAAACACAGAAACACTTACATTTCTTTATTAAAAAAACCAAAAAACTATAAGAAATCCAGATTTTAGATAAAAAATGAGAAATCATAATCTTGACTAGAGACCTAATGGGAGTTGTGCAGTAGAGGCCAAAATAAACGAGTTAAAAAATCAGTACTGTATAAACATAATATATATAAATTTTGGTAAGAGACATGTTTATCTCTACCTTAATATAAAAAGAAACCCAGAAAACAAACCCACTACTAAATTGTAGCTGTCTTTTAAACCATTATTGTTGTCTTCCAACTAATCATGAAAACAAGCAAAACTAAATTACCGTGCAATAATTTGGTTTGAAAAAAATAAAAAAATCCAATACATTTAATATTTCCTGCCTCACTCCATTGTAGCAATTTGCAGTACTACAGAGTACTGCAATACAATTTATTGGATATTTGGTTTTATTTTATTCGCCACTTATGGAGATTAGACTCTAAAGAATTTACTGCATGTTAAACCCTCTGCTAGTTTTTAATTTTCTTTTATTCAGTTGCATTACATTTATTGTTTGATAAACTTTGCATATAAATATCCACAATACAAGCATGCTTTAGGTTAAGTTACATGTAGTGAACTTTGTTTACTGTTTTCTGTTTATGTGTTTTGCATTTATTTGTATTTGTAATGGGACACTTTTAACAAATCAAATTAAGTAAGCAGTATTCACTTTTCCCTTTTTTTGTACAACAAATATTTTCCCAGCAGTTCATAAAAAGTACATTTACTTATCTTTGAAGATAATAACATGTTGCATAATTCGCACAGTAGATCTTTAATTAAATGGTTTTCAATTATTATAAATTATGGTTTTGTTCTTATATATTCAAGTAAATTGCATTCGGTATGATTAATGTGTGTTATCTTTTTATAAATAGAAAAAATCAAATAATTCTGGAGAGATGTTCACTTAGTAAGAATTCAGAAAACAATCAGATGTTAAATTCAGTCTTTGGCAGAAAAACTCAGGAAAGGAAGAATAAATTAAGAGAAATTACTTCACAACTAACTTCACAAACTCGAAGTTTGCTCTGGAAATTTAAGCCTACTTTCAGAAGGACTCCTTTAGGGATTTTTCTTTTCTGTGAAAACATTGTCTTAACTTTCCCTTTAGGGCAATATCATCAACAAATCAGGAGAGTAGAGGACAAAGTTTCAAGACAGGGAGATTAATGAATGGCCATGGGCAAACACACTAGCTGGAGCTGGAGCTTTATAGCCTATGAACATTGCAAGAAGACAGAAAATGTATTACAAAATTTATTTCAGCAGTTCTGTTTCCATATTTTCTGTATGCAAATGTGGAAATTACCTATTCTCCTAATACTATTTGGTGTTAAAATGCAAATAAAGTACTTGCTATTATTACTAGGATCTTACACAGGTAAGTAATCTTTCTCCTTGAGTTTGTCTGCTCACACTTCTATCCACTGTGTCTTGCACCAACATATTCTCAGTCCTGATTGTCACATTATCTGATTGTAAGACTGTCCTCAGTTTCTGATTTTCTTGTCAGAAGTCAGAAAGATTTACTACCTTATAGGAGAGCATTCTTGTTTTCATTGTGGAGTAAGATTACATGATTTTAACTCTCTTTTCTTTGATACTGAGAAATCCTGTTTTTAAATGAAAATTATTGGAAGATTATTCAATATCCATAGGGTACTGTAGATGTAAGAAAGGGTTGAGCCTTCATGATAAATTACTTCACTACAACCATTTCTTTTGATTATGTAAATACAGTCATCTGGTACAATTTTTCTATTATGAGATAGCTGAAAATATTGAATCAATATGGAGGTATATAGGGATTGAGGAATGCTACTGTTTCAATATTCCCATATTAAACTCCTGAGAATAAGTGTTTACTGGAGAAAACCTGAAATGGAGGTATATGTTTCACTGCCTCTTTAGACTGTATCAAACCCCTTGAAAATCTGTATATTCAGAATGCTGAATATTCAAACAAATAAGTATTTCAAATTGATGCAGAAGGAAAAAAGAAAAGAAATTTCTAGTGATGAGAAACTCCTCAACTTATTTAGCAGGCTTTAATAAAGTGTCATTGTATGCTCTTTCCCTTACACATGTATGTTTGCACAGGAAAAAAAAAAACAGAAACAAAACTGAGAGGATAAATGAGAATGGCCTTTTGGGTTCTGGTACAGCCTTTTTGGAAAACATACATTGACTCCTGATCAAATGTCATTAACATCTCTTGCCCTCTGTGAATCAGCGTTATGTCCCAGAACTTTTTCAAGTGCATGTAACAATTCAAACAGTTTGAAGTGGAACTACTGGTATCCTCAGGATAGACAGAAAACCTATTGTGGAGGCTAGGACATATCATCTTTATCATCAGGAGAGAGTTAAGTTCCTTACATTATGATAATATATAATTTAATGATAATAAAACAAGTGTAACTGCACTGGGCCTGCTGTTGGTGGGTTCTTGATAGACCCACTCAGAGCAAAGTATTTGGACAGGGTTTGTCAGTAGCCCTTTTAAGGAGTCTAGGAGGTTTTTCATGCTTGGCAACTATGTCAAGATTCATGAAAAGGTACTTTCTTTACCCAGAGAGTTTATTGGATAAATAAATTTTTTTTTCATAAAAATTCTAGTTCTTTATCAAATTTCCTAGAAGTCCTAGTCAATTTATGAATAACATTAAATTGTATATTTTAAAACCGTAACATGCATAGTATTTGTCACATGGATTTTTATAATGTATTAAAAACATAGGAAAGCAAGTTATATTTAAAAATAGAAAAACATAACACTGAAGGAAGATTAATCTGGGTAAAACAGAAAACAGTGGGGAAATCCATTGTACTCCTTTGTACCAGTGAATCACAGAACTAACATATTTATGTATTAATTTGTTTATTTTTGTGTCAAATAATTTTGACTGCTTTTTCTGAATATGCAAAAGAAGTGTGGGTTGGTTGATTCATTTGTTTGTTTGCTGAAAATGCTATCTTGTAATCTTGTTAAATTAAAACATGAGTGGATTTAAACTCATAAAACAAGTTTTAGAGATTCACAGTTCAAAGATGTTTAGATACTGTGAGTCTGTAGAAAACTCCATCAGTTTGAGTGTTTTGTCAAAGTTGTTTTCTCAGTCTATACTTTCAGTTAAGGTTTTAAAAAGTGATTTCTGTTTTGAGCATCAAAACAGTCTTCTGCTTTGATGCTCAGCTTTTGATTGCACAGCTTTTGAAGAGACCCATTAAGATATGTTCAATAACTGGACACCTGGGCTTTCTTCAGCAGTTTAAATACAGACATGAATTAACCTCTGTGATGATCACATACAAACAGTAATATTTAGAAAAGCTGGATCTTTTTTTTTAAATTATTTTTCAAGATAAAAGCTTGAGTTATTTGGGTTAACACTAATTTATAGACTAGTAAATATGCTATTGACATCAAAATAAAATATGTACTTCATGAGGTGTGAAGACAGACTGATCATACTACATTTAAAGAATAGCAATTCTAAAATTTCCTAGACCATTCAGAGTTAATGTGTCATTTCCTGGCTGAAGGGAAAAGGGAATAGTCAGAATGACCTCACCATATTTGGGACTTCAGCATGCACTCTTGGGTGGCAAGTTCAGCAGTACAGAGAACATATATTCACATAATTAAGCTTTAAAACAGAAGATCACATCTCATTTTTCTCCTGCTTGTTATAAATTATTGGATTTTGGGTAAACTTACTGTGCTATATTTTCCTCTATTTATTCCTCTTATTTGTAAGGTTTTGGGGAATAAAAATATAAGCAATCTTTTTATTCAAATAAATGTATGTTTTAATAGATGTAAATACCAGTATAGGAAACCTGAATATTAAGCTGGGGATTTTTTGCTTTCATCAAAATATTGACATCAGAAGTTGGTTTCTTATCCTCCAATTAACTTTGAAATGAAGCAAATTAAAAACACTGTTCTGCCATATGAGCCATGATAGCAACAAGTGATTAGGAAGGGATAACACATTCTTCTATGTATGTATTTTATGTACATACATACATAAAAATCATGGAATAATTTAGATTGCAAAAGACCTATACCATCATTGTATATACATAGTCACATTAACACATGGATCTGCAACTATGACTCAGATTTCTGGGAGCTCTGAGAAATAATAAGAATGTATTAAGAGTTTTTTGAACCATAAGCAGAAAAGCATCCTCCAGTTTTGAAATGGTACATCCTAATGCTATTTTAAAGATAATTAGAAATGCTACTGCAGTGGTTCAGGCTAACTGGGAAAGTGTACTTTGATGGATGATCCACACAATGAATGTATTAACACGCTTAAGAAAAAAAAACACAAAGTCCCAAACTTCAGTGAAAAAGCCAATTAACCATTACATAAGGATCACAAAATTGAACGATGTGGAGAATACAGCAAGTGGGTTGCCTGTAAATTATTTGCATAAAACTAACTCTCACAACCAAGCTGCTCAAGCACTTTTTTTTCATAATCCAATATGTAAAATCAACCACTCTTGTTTTCTGTATCAATACAAAGCTTAATATTTACTTCATTATCATTAAAGAAAAAAGATATATTTTATTCTTTTTATTAAGTCTGATAGGCTGCCCTTAAGGCTGGGCTGCATTTTGGGTACATGGCTAGGACTTTAGCTATGCCATTCCCATGTGTTCAAGTTCTTTCCCTGCTTCCTTGGTCATATCCTGGTCATACTGTAGTTCTCATCTGATCTCTGTGTCTGGGCTTACTGGGTGCTGTCCCCTTGGCCCAGCCCAGCAATCCTGGGACCGTGTTTGACCCTGCTATAGTGACAAAATAATGTACTCTGAGATGAATCAGGTCCTTAGAAAGCAAAATCATTTATCAATATTTAAGTTAAATTCAATATTTAAATGGAAATTTACAAATAAAATTCAATAAATATTAAAAATACTTAACAAATCAGCACTTTGGTCATAGTAATTCACCAGTTAATAATAAAATTCATGTAGTAATCATTTTAAAAGAATGAAACTAGTGTGTCTTATGTGTGACAGAAACTTTTGCTAGTTATTCCATCTTACTTTTTCATTCATCTTCCAAAAAAAATAAAAAAATAAACAAAAAAAACCCCCAAATCCCAACAAACAAAACCAACTAAATGAAAAAAAAAAAAAAGAAAAAAAACCAAACCTTTCTGTAACGTCTCTCTGGTTTAGTCCACCTGAGATCTAGTGTTTTGTTGGTTTTGTTTTTTGTTATTTTTTTAATTAATGATCAAGTAAAATATTATTTCTTTGCAAGAGTATATGTCCTATAAGAAAGCAGGACTGTATTATCCCAAATGCTCCAGGTTCAGAAAAAAAAAAAAAAAGAGTCATGCTCATAGCTGCAGGTATCATTTATACCTGTTTAGTTCAATCCATTTTTTTCCAGCACAACAATATTACTGTGTTGCATTTTGAAAGCATCTTAAATTATGCACAATCAACAAAGCTATTATGTGACACTGCAAAATGTACCACTAATGAAAATGTAATCATCAGACCTTATCATTTTAGTTGAAGTTTTAATTTAATAATACAGTTTCACGTTCCCAAGAGCTTTCTAACATTTATTTATCATGCCAATTTCCATTATCTAATCCAAGACAATTGTGTTGATTCTTGTAAATTACACTAATAGCATCCAGAAAAGGTCCTCAGTTTCATAAGGTTTATGAAAATGTATATGTATACATCACATTAATATGTGCATGCTGGAGTTTTCCCTATTAACAAAGATTTTTAGAATTTATAATTTAACCTTGCAGATGTACTCTTCTGTGACCAGGCCAAAGATTCTATTATTTTCTTAGCTCCATAAAGTAACGACTGCATCAAGAATGCTGGATTACCTTCTATTCTTTTCACATCAGGTACTTGCTCATTTACAATATGATTTTCACTCTCTTGATGCCCCAGTTCTGAAGCTCAGTTCAGTTTGCAACTCAAGACTTTATTTTACAGCCATAAAATCAATGGCAAGGATCTATAATTATTAGTAAAATATTTCATAAATATTGGAAAATTTGACCTTAGCTGCAGAAATTACTTGGTGACAGTCTCCTCTTCGTTCAACTCCCACCACCTGCTGGAGCAGGGAGTGAGGTGGAAGTGAGTGGTTAGTGAGAATGGTTGAATGTAGTTTGTCCTGAAGACACAGAGAACTCTGGTTTGAGACCCTTCACCCTCCATATATCTCTTGAATAGTGAGAAATGCGAACATCTCTTAGTTCTCTTGGTACTGCTTTCCATTCTAACTTGGAAAATCCCTAGCCAGACAGCAACCAAGTACCACATAGCCACTCGCTTACTCCCCACCAGCAGGCTCAAGGAGAGAACTGGAAGCATAAAAGGCAGAAAACTCGTGGGTTGAGACAAACACAGTTTAATAACTAAAGCAAAAGCTGTGCACAAAAGCAAAACAAAACAAGGAATGAATTATCATTTTCCCATAGGCAGGCAGGTGTTTAGCCATCTCCAGGAGACCAAGGCCTCATCAGGGGTAATGGTTATTTAGGAAAAAAAGTCATCACTTCAAACACCCCCCACCTCTTCCTTCTTCCCGCCAGCTTTATATGCTGAGAGTGATGTCATATGGCAAGGAAGATTGACCTGTTTGAGTCACCATTACACATCTAGCTCAGTGATTATTGTGTCAGAACCACCTTGTGGGCTTGCATGTGTGTGTGTGGAGGGTGCAGGGTTCATGGATAGTGTCCTATTCCTCATGGCAGCTCCTGGAGCGCATGCAGGGAAGCCCCAGAGCAGCTGCCAGTCACAAACAGCCCATGAAAACTGTAACACCACACAGCTCCTGGAGCCCCTGACCCAGCTTGGATTGGCAGGTACAGTGAGAACACTGCCCCTGCCTGGCACCCCAGAGTGGCCGGTGGGTCAGAGGCCCCACTTGGAGGGNCTTGCATGTGTGTGTGTGGAGGGTGCAGGGTTCATGGATAGTGTCCTATCCCTCATGGCAGCTCCTGGAGCGCATGCAGGGAAGCCCCAGAGCAGCTGCCAGTCACAAACAGCCCATGAAAACTGTAACACCACACAGCTCCTGGAGCCCCTGACCCAGCTTGGATTGGCAGGTACAGTGAGAACACTGCCCCTGCCTGGCACCCCAGAGTGGCCGGTGGGTCAGAGGCCCCACTTGGAGGGTTTGGCTGTAGAATCCAGGGTAGATAAAACTGGAGGCACAGATGTGGCACATGTCATGACCCTGACATCTGGACGTGTGAGAACTGGCCTTCCACAAAGTTTTAGGGGTGAGTATCTTTCTCCTCTCTTTTCTTGCTCCCTCCATTTATTTTTCTTTACTCTTTTTCTTGATGCTTTGAGTGGCTTGGAGCTGGAGGGATTGGATTTGACTTAAGTGTGGTGAATTGGTTGAATATTGCCTTGGGTGTTGTTGATTAATATGTGCTGAGTTGGTGTTGTGGTGGCACATTTTATCCTGTTTGTGTATTGTCCTTTTTGAAGCCTTGCCAAATTCCTTTATTTTCTTCCCTAAATTAATAAAGAAACTCCTTGGAAACAAGTCCATGGTTTATTTTCTGGACATTTTCATAAGGTATTAAAGAACCTTATATATATATATGTATTAAAGTAATATTCTTAGCAGAGCCTGTGAGCCTGTAACTCCAAGGCTGGAGTGTTACAGTCATCTGTCTTGCCTGGGTCTCCTACCAACTTCCCATGCACCCTCAAATTCCTTGTCAGCATGGCAGTATGAGGATCAGAAAAGGTCTTGGCTCTGTGTAAGCCCTGCTCAGCAATAAAAAATTTCGATATTTTCAACACTGTGATCAGCACAAAGGCAAAACATACCCATAGTAGCTCCAGTGAATAAAATCAACTCTACCTCAGCCAAAACCAGCACAGAAGGAAATGCTCAGCCAGTGGATGCAGGGACAGGGGACCTAGGAAGAGTAAAGGGATACTGATTGGATGTGTAGGGATGGGGTCATGAAAACTAAAGCATGGATGTAACGGGACTTGGCAAATGATGTGAAAAATAGAAGGATGGGATTCTATGAGTACATAGGTCAGGAAAGAAAGGCTAAGGACACTGTACCCCATCAATAAATAAGAAGGGATAATTGGTGACAACAGATATGGAGAAGGCTGAGGTCCTCAATGAGTTCTTCATCTCAGTCTTCACTGTCAGTTGGGCTTTCCATGTCTGTCAAGTCCCTGAACCTCCAGGGGGAAGTTGAGGGAGTGGAGTCCCTCTCACTCTAAACAGAGAGCAAGCTTGAGACCACTTGATGGAACTGAACATCAACAAGTCTGATGACATGCATCTCAGGGTTCTGATGGAACTGGCTGATGTTGTGAAGCTACTTTCCATCCTATTTGAAAAGTCATGGCAATGAGAAGTCTTCAGTGAATTGCAGAAGAGAAGCATCACTCCTGTTTTTAAAAGGGGAGAAAGAAAAGGGGAATTAAAAACCTGTGAGCCTAACCTCTGTGCCTGGGAAAATCATGGAGAAGATCCTTATGAAAACACTGCTAAGACACATCCAAGATAAGTGATCTGAGACAGCCAGCATGGCTTTGCTAAGAGCAAATCCTGCCTGACCAATATGGTGGTTTTCTATGATGGAGTGACTGAAATTGTTAGAAAGGGAAGATCAAATGATGTAATCTACTTAGATTTCTGTAAGGTCTTTGACATGGTCCCTCATTACAACCTGATCTCTAAAACAGAGAGACATGGATTTGAAGGGTAGACATTTCAGTGGAAAAGGAGTTGGCTGCATGAACACTGCCAGAGAGCTGTGGTCAATGACTCTGGCCAGGTGGAGGTCGGTGATGAGTGGTGTCCCTCAGGGCTCTGTCTTGGGACTGATACCCTTTAATATCTCTATCAATGACATCATGAGATTGAGTGCACCTTGACTGCAATCAAGTTTGTAGATAACACCAAACTGACTGGTGCAGTTGTCACAACAGAAGGATGGGATGGCATCCAGAGGGGCCTAGACAAGCTAGAGAAGTGGGACCATGAAAGCCTTGTGAAGTTCAAAAAGTTCAAGTGCAAGGTGCGGCCCATGTGTCAGGGCAATCCCAGATATGAGTGCAGACCAGAACAAGAACTCAGAGAGAGCAAACCTGTGAAGAAGGACTTGGGCGTTCGCATGGATGAAAAGCTGGATATGAGCCAACAGTGTGCTCTCACAGACCAGAAAACCAAGTAGATCCTGGGCTGCAACAAATGGAGACCAGCAAGTTCAGGGAGGTGATTCTCCCCCTTTATTCTGCCCGTATGAGACCTAACTTGGAGTACTGCATCCAGGTCTGGGGTCCTCAGCACAATATAGATGAGGACCTGTTACAGCCATTCCAGAGGAGATCAAAAAGATGATCTGTAGGCTGGAGCACCTCTTCAACAGCAACAGACTGAGATAGCTGGGGTTGCTCAGCCTGAAAAAAATTATCTAGGGAGAATTCATTGCAACCTTCCAGTACTTAAAGGGCACTTATAAAAAAGAAGGAGAGCAACTTTTTACATGGACAGATAGTGATGGGGCAATGGGGGATGAGGTTTTAAATTTAGAGAGATTTATATCGTTCGGAAGAAGGCCTTTACTCCGTAAGGCCCTCTCAGAGAGGTTGTGAATGCCCCATCCCTGGAAGTGTTCAAGGTAAGGTTGCATAGGGCACTGGGCAACCTGGGTGGCACCCCTGTCCACGCCAAGCAGGTTAGAAGATGGTCTTTAAGGTGTTTTCTAAACCAAACTTTTCTATGATTCTGTGATTAATGCACAAAACAAAAGTTCATTTTTCTAAAGAAATAGGTGCAGAGAATAAACACAAAACATGCCATAGACATAAATTAATAATATTTATTTGCATTTTCTCTCTAGTTCTAAGCAATGTTTTGTTCTTGATGTAACATATCAGTAAGCCCTTTCCCCCANGAAGGGATAATTGGTGACAACAGATATGGAGAAGGCTGAGGTCCTCAATGAGTTCTTCATCTCAGTCTTCACTGTCAGTTGGGCTTTCCATGTCTGTCAAGTCCCTGAACCTCCAGGGGGAAGTTGAGGGAGTGGAGTCCCTCTCACTCTAAACAGAGAGCAAGCTTGAGACCACTTGATGGAACTGAACATCAACAAGTCCGATGACATGCATCTCAGGGTTCTGATGGAACTGGCTGATGTTGTGAAGCTACTTTCCATCCTATTTGAAAAGTCATGGCAATGAGAAGTCTTCAGTGAATTGCAGAAGAGAAGCATCACTCCTGTTTTTAAAAGGGGAGAAAGAAAAGGGGAATTAAAAACCTGTGAGCCTAATCTCTGTGCCTGGGAAAATCATGGAGAAGATCCTTATGAAAACACTGCTAAGACACATCCAAGATAAGTGATCTGAGACAGCCAGCATGGCTTTGCTAAGAGCAAATCCTGCCTGACCAATATGGTGGTTTTCTATGATGGAGTGACTGAAATTGTTAGAAAGGGAAGATCAAATGATGTAATCTACTTAGATTTCTGTAAGGTCTTTGACATGGTCCCTCATTACAACCTGATCTCTAAAACAGAGAGACATGGATTTGAAGGGTAGACATTTCAGTGGAAAAGGAGTTGGCTGCATGAACACTGCCAGAGAGCTGTGGTCAATGACTCTGGCCAGGTGGAGGTCGGTGATGAGTGGTGTCCCTCAGGGCTCTGTCTTGGGACTGATACCCTTTAATATCTCTATCAATGACATCATGAGATTGAGTGCACCTTGACTGCAATCAAGTTTGTAGATAACACCAAACTGACTGGTGCAGTTGTCACAACAGAAGGATGGGATGGCATCCAGAGGGGCCTAGACAAGCTAGAGAAGTGGGACCATGAAAGCCTTGTGAAGTTCAAAAAGTTCAAGTGCAAGGTGCGGCCCATGTGTCAGGGCAATCCCAGATATGAGTGCAGACCAGAACAAGAACTCAGAGAGAGCAAACCTGTGAAGAAGGACTTGGGCGTTCGCATGGATGAAAAGCTGGATATGAGCCNAAGATCAAATGATGTAATCTACTTAGATTTCTGTAAGGTCTTTGACATGGTCCCTCATTACAACCTGATCTCTAAAACAGAGAGACATGGATTTGAAGGGTAGACATTTCAGTGGAAAAGGAGTTGGCTGCATGAACACTGCCAGAGAGCTGTGGTCAATGACTCTGGCCAGGTGGAGGTCGGTGATGAGTGGTGTCCCTCAGGGCTCTGTCTTGGGACTGATACCCTTTAATATCTCCATCAATGACATCATGAGATTGAGTGCACCTTGACTGCAATCAAGTTTGTAGATAACACCAAACTGACTGGTGCAGTTGTCACAACAGAAGGATGGGATGGCATCCAGAGGGGCCTAGACAAGCTAGAGAAGTGGGACCATGAAAGCCTTGTGAAGTTCAAAAAGTTCAAGTGCAAGGTGCGGCCCATGTGTCAGGGCAATCCCAGATATGAGTGCAGACCAGAACAAGAACTCAGAGAGAGCAAACCTGTGAAGAAGGACTTGGGCGTTCGCATGGATGAAAAGCTGGATATGAGCCAACAGTGTGCTCTCACAGACCAGAAAACCAAGTAGATCCTGGGCTGCAACAAATGGAGACCAGCAAGTTCAGGGAGGTGATTCTCCCCCTTTATTCTGCCCGTATGAGACCTAACTTGGAGTACTGCATCCAGGTCTGGGGTCCTCAGCACAATATAGATGAGGACCTGTTACAGCCATTCCAGAGGAGATCAAAAAGATGATCTGTAGGCTGGAGCACCTCTTCAACAGCAACAGACTGAGATAGCTGGGGTTGCTCAGCCTGAAAAAAATTATCTAGGGAGAATTCATTGCAACCTTCCAGTACTTAAAGGGCACTTATAAAAAAGAAGGAGAGCAACTTTTTACATGGACAGATAGTGATGGGGCAATGGGGGATGAGGTTTTAAATTTAGAGAGATTTATATCGTTCGGAAGAAGGCCTTTACTCCGTAAGGCCCTCTCAGAGAGGTTGTGAATGCCCCATCCCTGGAAGTGTTCAAGGTAAGGTTGCATAGGGCACTGGGCAACCTGGGTGGCACCCCTGTCCACGCCAAGCAGGTTAGAAGATGGTCTTTAAGGTGTTTTCTAAACCAAACTTTTCTATGATTCTGTGATTAATGCACAAAACAAAAGTTCATTTTTCTAAAGAAATAGGTGCAGAGAATAAACACAAAACATGCCATAGACATAAATTAATAATATTTATTTGCATTTTCTCTCTAGTTCTAAGCAATGTTTTGTTCTTGATGTAACATATCAGTAAGCCCTTTCCCCCATGCTGCACCATCCTCATTCCTTCTCTTAAATTGAGATGAAAAATCCAAATAATCCATCACATCCTTCCTCAGTTTCTAAGGGAACTTCCTTCCCGTCTACCTTTGGTTATACACTAGATAGAATCTCCAGTGTATCACAAATATTGTCTGTAACTTGAAGAGGACACCTTCAAGTTCACCACCTCCACAGTATCTATTAAGTAACCAGGATGACAAGAGCTTTTTAGAGCTCTAGTCTAAGCAAAGCACCCAGATTATTTTGCCCTTATTTCACTTCAACTGTCTACATAGACTTCTCTGTTTAAGTGGTAGCACAGTTACTTTTTTCAGGACATTGATTAAAAGAGTGTCTTCTTTTTATCATCAATGAGTGACACTGATATTTAAGTTGGTCAAAGTTCAGACCACAGAATAGCTATGCTCAGATCTTTCTCTTAGTCAAACCTAATTAATAGTTGAAGTGCAAATGATGACCATATTTTCCAAAGTAAGGTATCTGAAGGAATACTCCATGTTAGTGACACATTTTTCTGTTCACCAAGCAAGTTGCCAAAAAGTGTTATAATGGTTTTTAGCTTACATCTGTAAAATGAGATTCTTTTCAGTGTGGTCAACTACATCTCCAGACCAGTCTATTCACATAAATGCATTAGTTCAATGACAGCATGGACATGAGTTTTAAGAACAGATAAAAACGCCTTCCAGAAATGGAAATAGTAAATGAAGTTTTCAGTACTGGGGTCATAAAAATAATTCAGGTAACACCAGTGCACAACTCCTTTAAAAAAAATGAGCAGGAACTAAGTTTATTAATTTAATATTATATCAATAATTTCAGTTACATTCTATCTTTTGTAATCATTGTTCTGCCTTTTGCATGATTCATTCATAAAACATGGTTATACAAAACATAGAGAACAATAAGATAAAAAAATAAATTGCCTTAGCTGCCTATTTGCTTGAATTTCAAGCTATTCAGTGGAATAAAATAGATCATATATTAGAAAGCATTTCAATATTTGTTTTATTTATATTATTTTGCTCATCTAGTACTGCACTGTTCAGCTGAATAATTCAACTGTTTATTATCTTTTCTTCTTGATAGTTCTAGCTGATCTCAAGTTCAAGAGCAGGAGAATTTAAGCATATGATGTTCAGAAATAATTTCAGCTAACTTTTTTGTTTCTTTCTGTCAGGAATTCGAGAGACTAGACTAAATATATTTATATATACTAAAACAGGTCTAGACTGTAAGCCAGGGAATGATGGCAAATTGTACTACTTTTATCTACTCTGGACATAATCTTTTCTCACATAAAAAGGTGAAATTCAGCAGACAAATCTCACAAAATCTGAGGCAAATCTCACCATTGGATTTTGCAGAATTTTTTAAAAATTTCTTTAGAAACAAGTAATCATGACATAACTATGTAATCAAATAAACTGTTTATAAAGGAATAGATCATGCATATTTTTTTCTAAAATTCTGTTTCTGCATGTGCTTTTGCTGCCCACACAGACATTGGTAGTGATCCATACAAAATGCTTTTGTCAATGGCAGGCATGAAAGAAATTACCAAACCCAACATTATTTTTATGAACACTAATTCATGTAGAGCAGAATACATAACTTTATATTGCTCTTACCAAACAGGGTAAACAGGGTAAACTTAAAATGGTAGAATAATCTAAGAAATTGATACTTGATTTTTTAGAATTATAAAAATTAAAAACATATATAAAGAAAAAAGATTTTGGGAAATCTGACAAATAAAAACCACCAACCAACCAATCAAAAAAACCCAACCAAAAAAAGAAACAACTAGGTGAAATTTTTGATTACGAAGTTCCAAGATTCTCAGAATTTATCTAAACTCAGCACTTAAGTCCCACTGGTTGTAAGATAAGTTCTTAAGAAGGTAACACAAGGCAATACCAATACAGTGTATTATGTGTGGCACAGATATTAAATTCCTCTGCTCTTGTTATGCACCTCCACACTGCTTACCTATATGATTCCCCTGCAGCCTGTGCAGAAGATTACACCAGAGCAGACAACCCCATTTCAGTCTGTGTATTTCCTCATGCTGGAGTAGGTAGATATTTCCTGAAGGGACTCTGTCCTTCAGAGAATCTGTGCTGAAGCATATTTCCCTGACAAGCACCGTAGCACATGTGGAGGAAGAAGCTGCAGGGAGGAACTGTTATGGACCGCTACCCCTCCCTTATTGTCCATTTCCTTCTGCCAATTGAGAAGCAGTAAAGTAGAGGAGTTAGGAATGAAACAATAAAGTTGAGCCTGAGACAAACGGAGGATGGGGAGGTAGTATTTCAGTTTATGTCTTTGTTTCTTACCATCCTAAACTATTTTAATTGGCAATAAAAAAAAAATCACCACTACCAGTCTGTTTTGCCCATGACAGTAAATGGTAAGTGATCTCCTTGTCTTTATCTCAACTCATGAGCTTTTACATCCCTGTTTCCTGTCAGGGAGGGGGAGTGGAAAAGCAGGTAAGTGAAGGTCTGACTGCTGGCCAGCCCACCACAGCAATATATCAAAGTTTGTGCCAGTTGAAGTCATAGCAATACCTAAGTGTCTGCAGAACTCTTAACTACTGAGCAACTCTACTACTATTAGTTTGGAAAAGGTTAATTTTCTAAAGTGATTATCTCATATTCTGATTCCCTGTTGTTCTGAGCTTTCTCTGTATTTTACTGTTTGAAATCAGTTAGAGAAGTTGCCCATATAAAATCTAGTGTTCTCATTGAAACATAAACCAGGTTTTGTAAAGGACTTCAACTCTTTCAATGAATCAAAGAATAAACAGACCACAGAATTATTTTACAGATAGGGCAATGAGGCAATATGGAGATTCATAAAGTACACTCAGCCCATGGAATTCATCTGACAGGCAAAGAGACATACAATATTCAAAAGGACTTCTACAGATAAATTAACTGGAATGAAAACTGATTGATAGATAGAACAAAAGCAATCAGCAGAGAGAAACTTTACTGTTTTGACAGATTATTCCATAATTTTCTAGTATATGAACAGCTGAACAGCTTATGTTTCTGTTACATGGTTATGATGAGAAATAAAATAAAATACTTGTAAACACAAGGAACAGATATATTAAAGACACATTGCTGTTACAAGACAGCTTTATTTAGGACTTGTTAATAAAGCAAGATATCAAACATTGGATGAAAAAGCTTATGAAGGAGGAAAACAGATCTATGGATACATCCATACAAATAAAACACAAACAGACCTTCTTTGTCTGAGGACTGTTAACATTGGATGGTTCATGTCTTTATAGCAAAACTCTTCTTTCTCCCTGCAACTAGAGTGGGCAAATATATGTTGTGTACCAGGATCTGTCCTCTGCTAGTTCCTGAACAGTTTTTGAGGCTTGTTTAGGAGAGTACTACCTCGTGCTGGCTGAAACCATAATGTTCATGCCTATAAGTGAATAGTAGCGGTAGTTGTAAGCCAGTGCTCAAGTTTGCATCTTGACAAAGTTTTATTTAGTAACATAGGCAGAGCATACAATTCTTTCTGTAAAATCAAATTCTCTTCTCCGGGCCAAACACAACCTGATCATTCTTCACAGATCAAGAGCTGTAGCCCTTTAATTGATTCAGTACTGGGAGTACTTCTGCAGCTTTTGTTTGTATAAAGAAAACAAACAAACAAAAAAAACAGCTAAAGATCATCCTGGTATTTGTAAGCATTCATAAAAGACTGTCTTAGCTAAGATTATGCCCCTTTGGGTTAACCAGTTTAGCAGCTTTTCAGGAAATGAAATGAAACTATACTTATGCCATTACAGAACTATGAGACAAAATAATGATGATTTTTTTCTTTTTCTCCCTAATTCTCCCTGGGAGAAATTTGGGGTTTTTTTGGCTTGGGGTTTATTTTTGGTTGCGGCTTTGGTTTTTTGTTTGTTTGTTTGTTTGTTTGTTTTTTGTGATTAGCTGAAAGATCTCCTTGGAGATAACGCGAGTAATTGCAAATGCAAAAATATGAAAACTGGCAGAACATATGGTGTCTAAGAGAGGATTTTTTAGTCTTCCTTCACTAACCTAGATAAGATGTTGAGTCTGTCAATAAGTAATTTCTTATGCCATAAACCAGCTCCTGTGCTGTTCTCCATTTAACAAAATCACCTTGTCACACACAAGTGGTCTGAATAATAGAAGACCACTGTTAGGGGATGAAATGCAAATAGTCTGTATCTCTATACTACAACATTCCACCTATATAAAGTTATCAAGAACTGGAGAAATTAGATTGAGTTTTTGTGAATAAAAGCAAATCTGCATCACTTGCAGCTCCTTTTTTTTTTTCCTCTTTTTCCCACTCACTTGACCTGAGAGAACATCAGTCAGATGCTTTNTGTGTTCACACTCTCATTATTTCCCTCATTTTGGATAGATTTTCTAATTTCCTTTCTTGCTAAGCAGTATCTCAGTATGTCAAATTTGCTTATCTATCCTATTTGTTCTTTAGTAAACCAATAGATCTAGGTTGCATTATTGACTGCAGTTGATGTCTTAAATTAATCTACCTATCTTAAAAGCAATGAATATTAAATTTATTGAATTGCTTTTAGTTATTACTATTCTATAATGTTCATAAATAACCATTATCCTGCTACTTCTTTAAAAGACAATTAAAAAGATTTTATAAATGCATAAGCAACAAAAGAAGGGCTAAAGAGGATCACCATCTATTATTGGATGCAGGGGGAACATATTGACAAAGGATGAGGAAAAGGCTGAAGTGTTAAATGCCTTCTTTACCTCAGTTATTAATAGTAAAATCAGGCATTCTCTGAATAACCAGCCCCTTGAGCTGGAAGACAGGGAGAGGGAGCAGAACGAAGGTGCTGTAATCCAAGGACAAATGGTCAATGACCTGGCATGTCACTTAGATGCATACAAATTAAAGGGGTTGGATGGGATCCACCCAGGAGTGCTGAGGAAGGAGCTGGTAGAAGTGCTCACTGAGCTGATTTCACAGAATGGTTCAAGCGGGAATGGACCACAGTGGGTCATCTGGTCCAACCTCCCTGCTCAAGTAGGATTATCCTAGAGTACATTGCACAGGATTGCATCTACATGGTTTTTGAGTAGCTCTAGTGAGGGAGACTACATAACCTCTCTGGGCTATCTGTTCCAGTATATGGTCACTCACACAGTAAGGAAGTTGTTTCTCATGTTCAGGTGACACTTCCTGAGCATCAGTTTCTGGCTGTTGCATCTTGTCCTGTTGCTTGGCACCACTGGGGAGAGTCTGTCTTCATCCTGTTGACACCCACTCTTCAGATATTACATATATTACACCCTTACAGACATTGATGAGGTCCCCTCTCAATCGTCTCTTCTTGAGGTTGAATGGATCAAGCTCCCTCAGCCTTTCCTCATAAGAGAGATGCTCCAGTCCCTTAACTACCTTTGTTGCCCTCTGCTGGACTGCCTCCAAGACCCCCTGTCTGTCTTGTACTGAGGAGCCCAGAACTGGACACAGCACTTCTGAGGCGTCTTATTAGGGCTGAGCAGAGGGACAAGATCACCTCCCAAAACTTGCTGGCAATGCTCTTCCTACTGTTCAACAGGAAGAGCGTTGTGGCCTTTCTTGGCCACAAGGGCACACTGCTGGCTCATTGTGAACCAGGACCCTAGGTCCTTCACTGCAGATATATTTTCCAGCATATCAGTCCCCAGCCTGTACTGCTGCATGGGATTATTCCTCACCAGGTTAGGGACCCTGCATCTGTCTTTGTTGAACTTCAGATGAGTTTTCTCTGCCCAGCTCTCTAATCTGTCAAAGTCCTTCTGAAGGGCTGCACAACACTCTGCCATATTGACCACTCCTCATGGATCTGTGTCATCATCAAACTTGACTGAGGAGACATCTACCCCTTCATCCAAGTCATTAAACAATAGTGGGCCTTTGGGGGACCCTGCTGGTGACAATAACACTGATAATAAACCTCTGGGATATGTCATTCAGCCAGTTCACAACCACTGTCCACTCAGTCCATGTTTCCTAAGTGAATGATTTCAATAATATAGTAGCAGTCTTGGCTAAATGAGGAAGTCCAGTTGAATAGAAGTTAGCAAATGTGATGCACATCAACAAGAAGAGCCATAATCAGAGTCTGAGACACTACAGACCTGATGCCTGACCTTGGTGCTAGGAAGGTCATGGAGTATATTATCTTGAGTGCCATCACGCAACACTTGCAGGGCAAAGAGGAGTTTGAATGCAGCCAGCATGGCTTTATGAAAGGTTCTGCTTGATCAACCTGATCTTCTACAAGAAGGTGACCTGCTTTCTGAATGAAGGAAATGATGTGGATGTTGTCTACCTGGACTTCAGTAAAACTTTTGATACCATTTCCCACAGCATTCACATGGACAAACTGGCTGCTCATTGCTTGGATGGATGCATCCTTCACTGTGTGAAAAACTATCTGGATGGCCAAGCTGAAATAGTGATGATAAACATCCAGCTTGTGGCCAGTCACAAGCATACTCCAGGGCTCAGTGTTGGGGCCAATCCTACTTAATGTCTTTATCAATCATTTGGATGAGGGATTGAATGCATATTTGGTCAGTTTGCAGATGACACCAAGGTGTGTGGGGGGCTGATCTGCTCAAGGGTAGCAAGGCTAGGTCCAGAAGGATCTGGTCAAAAATCAGCTGTATGATATTCAACATGGTGAGGTGCTGTGTCCTGCACATAGTCACAACAACTCTGTGCAATGCTACAGTGGATGACTGTGGTTAGCCCAAATCCTGTTACTTGTATATGGAATAGTAGTAGAGAGAAAGATGCAACAATATCAATTTGAAAAAACTTTGATATATAACCAGGAGACCTATTTTGCCCTCAGAGTTGAAACAAACTCTTGGTGAGTTTATATTTCTGTAATCTGTATTTTGAAAACTTATACCTTTAGAATCATATCTTCTCAAAGTTGCAAACTGCTGTTGCAGCAAACTAAAATTACGTATTATGCAACAGCAGCCAAAAAGTTATCTTTGCAAGGTCTTAAAAGTTCAACTATGGTTAGACACATTTCAAGAAAAAAAAAGTAAAGAAAAAGGAAAAAGAAGCAATCTGCAGATTCTGAGGGGGCAATAATGTCACTGAAGTTATTCTAATTCAAAGTTGGAAGTAGTTGAAGCATTATATTTTAAGAGTGGATGTTAAATCTGATTTAACAACTAGAACAATAAGGGATTTATTAACAACATTCTGATTGAAGAACATGTTGCACCGCTCATCCACCTTTAGGTTTTAAATTATCACTGTGTGGTAAATTAAAAATAACTCTGTTTCTGCTTTCAGTACATTATCTCATCATTCATCATATCTAATGTATTTTAATCAAAGTGGTCTTAATTCAAAAAAACACTGATTACACAGAATACCTCAGTTTCAAAGATTCTAGTACAGCATTCTGCTCCAAGCAGCACCTACTATTAACTAAGTCCATGTTGCCGAAATCTTCATGCTTGCAGGACTTGAAAACTTCCCAGGACAGTGAATAGCAACCCTAAAGGTAACCTGTTCTAATGTTTAGCTGTTTTAATTGTGCATATATTTTTTTTTTCACTACTATCAAGTCAGAACCTCTGGTTTCACTTTATGACCACTCTTTCTCCTCTGCGTGCACCTTCTTAACCTTCTTGCTTCTCTGTTTTCAACAATTTCCTCTAATGTTTTGGAGACTGTTATGAGTTCTACCACATCCACTGGAAACTTTCCATGCTGAAAAATGCGGTTTCCTCAGCCTCTTCTCATGTGGGTTGTGTTTCATGCTTCTGACCATGTGACTTACTTCAAGACTGTCAACACCTTCCTTTTGCTTAGGAGCCCCAAGCTGCATTTCAGATGTTGACTAATGGATGCTGAATGTGGAGGGATAAGAAATCAATAGATAGATTCTTTCTTAATCTAGTGGGTATGTTCCTGATGATACAAGTAAGTATGTTTTATCTTTCTTTGCTCCCCATGTACGTTGCTAACTCAAATCTAGCTTGCTGTCTAGTAGATCATCTCAATTCTAAAGAATTGTTCATCAACCATTTAGTTCCTAGCTTCTACCATGGCAAAAGGCAAGCCAGCAGAAAACAATAACTTCCACAGTCTTGTTTTTTGTACAAAACAGTAAGAAAGAATAAATAGTTCTAAGGGTAAAAACTTTATTTCTGGATAAATTTTAATTTCAGACAAAATAATTTGCACATACATTAGCAATTTTAAACTCAGGTGAAGATTGGACAGTATGCTTTGTTCAAAGAACCATGAAATAGTTGATATTGGAAGGGACAGGTTCAGCATTCCTGATAGGTTTTCCTAGAGTAGATTTCCTGGGACTACGTACCAATTAATTTTTCAATCTCCAAGACTAGTGATTCCACAGCCTCACTGGGCAACCCGTGGCAGTGCTCAGCCACTATCACAGTAAAAGAAGCTTTTCTTTATGTTCAGATGGAATCAACTGTGTTTCTGTTTCTGCCCTGTCAATGGGCACCATTGAAAGGAGCCTGGCTCAATTTACTTTGTATCCTCCTTTCAGATACTTACATTACTGATAAGATTATGCCTAAGACTTCCGTAGGCTGAACAGTCCCAGTTCTTGCAGACTTTCTTCATGTGAGAGATACTTCAGGATTTTAATCATTTTAAAAAAGGACTTTCTCTAAGTTCTTTGTTGGACTTAGAGAAACTTGTGCTTGTTGCTGTTTATACAACAGAAACGCAAACGAATAACAACATTGTGTAGCTGTAATAATTAGTTTACCAAGCATAAGTATGTCTGTTAAGGAATTTATCACAATAATTTTACTGTTCTAAGAATCTTCCAAGTGTGAGGGATTTTTTTGGGGTTTTTTTGTGTGTTTTTTGTGTGTTGGTTTTGTTTTGGTTTTTAAATTGTTATTCTATTTAGTTAAAATAAATAAAAATTCTGTAGTGATAGAAGTTAAAGGGAGTCACAAATGCATGCGGTAGCTGAGACAGGACTTTCATAGCTACAATATGGAAACTAGTAACAGAGATGAACTAATGATCTGAAGGTAACCACATCCACTGCACTCTTTTAACACTAAAACTTTGCAAATAAGTCATGAAATTGTGTAAGCATAAAATCATATGACATCCGTAGTATATATTAAGCAGATTATACATTATTACTTAGTTGAGTTTATTAAAATGTCAGTAAAATAAATCATTAGGCTAATGTTAATAATTAAGCAAAAAAAAAATTAGCCCAGCAGGTGACTAGTTTATCTGCTTGAGTGGAAAATCAGCTTAATTGCTGCCTTAAAGTCTTTCATGCTGTTAGACTATAAATAGAATTTTAACTTAGTATAGCAAAATTGTTAAACTTCATTATGGCCTTGTAGTAGCTCGAGTCTATATTTGATCTCCATACAAAATAAAAGGAAATCTATGCATAGAATTGTAATGACCTGCACTGACTGTGAGTCTAATAAAGCACAAGTTGAGATTTCATATTTAGGAGAGAAGAACAAAACTAAATTAAACAAAATGCAACTACAAAACCTTCTGACCTATATGAAATAATTATAAATATAATTTAAATATTCATTTTGAGGAAGGAAGCAAAGCAAACAAATAACTTTCCTCAAATTGCTGTGCTTGTAGCAGAAGCTTCTTTCACCACTTCTCTACAAGAGCATTAAACACCTGTGAAACACCATCAAGAACTGTGGGCATAACTCATGTACTTAGTGAGTTGTTGAAGTTCTTTTACCCCTTTTCTCACTAGTCTTGAAAACTGAGTTAATAGGAGAACAGAGTATGGAAAATTTGCAATTACAGCAATGAAAATTATCTCTGTTCAAGCTTACTACTGTCAATAGCATCTGTTCCAGTTTTTAGATGCTGATGGGTGCTGTTTCAGGAAAAGCTCTTAAGAGCTATGTTTTATTGCAGGGTATAGATTACTGAGGAGTGCTCATTCACCTAGAGAGACAGGTGGTAGAGGGCAATTGCCATTTCTCACATATATACAGTTCATAGTAAATTGATGCCCTAAAACAAGCCTTTCAGAGAGGCAGAGGTAATGGTTTTTTACATCCTTATGTGCATCAATTGTGCATGTAAAGAAGAGATAGTTCCTCATTAAAGGAGAATGAACACTACAGAAATAAAGAGAACAGTTCTCTACTTCAGTTTCAAATGCCAATTTTTTAACAGTTGATTGAGATGTTTCTTAGATTAAGAGACTCATTTGTTTTGATTTAGAGTTCTGTCATATTTAAATAGACTACAAAGTGTAATATGTTTGCAGATATGTTCTAACATGTATATTTTTCTTTATGATTCATGGATGCAAGTATAATGGGATATATAGCAGGTCCTCCTTAAGAGAATCATTTGAGGTCACTTCTCTAGAAGCCTAGACAAGAGGACACTGAGGGAAGACCTCATTGTGGTCTTCAAAAAGCTCATGAGGGGAAGTAGAGGGGCAAGCACCAATCTCTTCACTCTTGTGACCAGTGACAGTACTCAAGGAAATGGCATGAAGCTGAACAAAGAGAGGTTTAGGTTGGATATCAGGAAAAGCTTTTTCATCCGCAGAGTGGCTGAACAGTGGAACAGGCTCTCCAGGGAAGTGGTCACAGCACCAAGCCTGTCTGAATGCAAGAAGTGTTTGGACACTTCTCAGGCATATGATGTGATTCTTGGGATGTCCTGTGCAGGGCCACAAGTTGAACTTGATGATCCTGATGCATCCTTTCCAACTCAGTATGTTCCATGACTCTATGGTTCTATGATTTTCTCCAAACACCTGGTCTCTGAAAATTACCCGTATTTTTCAAGGTATCATAAGGTATGATGCGTCAAAGAAAAATAAAACAAAAAAGTAAAAAAGAAAAAAAATAATAAGCAGTCACATGCTTATTTAACAAGCTGGATTTCTACGTAGTGGAAGCCACAGTTGATAGTTTGCCTTTGAAGGGAACAAGAGCAAATTAGAATGTACATAGAAGATTTACAGTCACAGCAGAGATATCTGTAAGACAGAGTGTCCTAGTTCAGCAGGGGGGACCAGTTATCACTGTATGGGGGTGATTAAAGCTGTGTATTCTACACCCTCTATTCATTCCCCAAGAACAATGGACCATTAGCAGCAATTACCCAGGAAGTCGTTAGCACCTCCACACCCGGCCTGAGGGGGTGTGGCTGCTAATGGGCCATCAACGGCTCAACCATACCCCATGACTCATAGAGTTGATCACCCATTGTGTGAGTCCCCGCCCTGGGGGAGGGACTGGGTGCTCCCTGAGGGTACATAAACGGGGCTCAGAAGGCCTTGAGCAGCTTGTCAGACCCAGAGGAGCAGCAGGACGTCAACAGGAGGGAACCACTATTCTCGATCAGACTATGACCATCACTCCTGACTAGACCACAGCCATCATCTGCACCAACAGGTCAGAGAGCCCAGCCGGGTGGGCGCGACAGCACCACCTGCTGTCTGTGGACATAATCACATTTCCTTTTAGGGGAAGTAGCCAAGAGGACCTCTAGACTGTTTTGCCTTGTCATTTGGGGGTAGAGGGGTTTGTTACAGACTGTTATTGTATATATACATATGTGTTGTGGTTAAGAACTGTTATCTCTTCCTTTATATATATTTTTCCTAATTAAAGTTCTGTTCTCTAAATTTAAAAGAGAGGGATTATTTATTGGCCAACATAGATATCTTAGTTCTCCTTTGAATTGAGACACAGAGGCAAAATTAGTGTCTTCTCTATACACAGATAAAACTATAGGGCTGTAAATTTTCATTTCATGATATTCTGTGAGGTCCTTTAAGGTTTGAGTAGTATATAAAATTTGTATGGAAGAAAAATAAGTGACAATGATATGGAAAAAGCAAGGCTAAACCTTGGAACAAGGACTCCTTAAAAATCTTTGTTTTGTTGGCTGGAATTTTTGGCATTCCAAAGCTAAGATACAAATTAGGATTGGGCCTGAGGATACCGTGATGACAAAAGAAATCTCTGTGAGTTCATTGTCCATGGCACTTTCATGTAAGAGTCAGAAAAAGACTCATATTTATTTTTACATCTAGAGAGATCATTATTACTGTCTCAACTGGTATTTTGTAGAGCAAAAACCTAGAACTTCCAGAATCTGTAATCTAATCGCAAATGTAATTTCAGAGTAAGGTAACTCATTTATAAACAGCCTATTTCTGACAGCTCTATTTGGATATAACACAAGAATAGCAACTTAACTACAGCTGTAACTAGTATCAATGGTTTGGGTTGTTTGTGATTGAGGTTTTTTGTGTGTTTCAGCAGCTTGGGAACTGATTGTTTAATTCCTGTAACAATCTTACAGATATCCCAGTTTCTTAGCTGTTCACACATCTAAGAGTGAGTTATTTTGTTCTATCAGTCAGTTGTAGCAGTACTTTCAGGTTCATAAATGTGCTCATGATAGGAAATAAATTCCAAATTGTCAGTAAGTAGATTCAAGATTACTTGCAGTTTTCAGAGAATTCTTGTTTTCTGTATTTGTGCAATAAATGGATAGTCAAAATGCCCTACAATTAGTTCTTATTTTTTCCTACATTTGCTCTCCTCTTGCCTTCATGATCTACCAGTGATCTATAGTTCTGGAGACCATTTGGACTGATTGTAGTACTTCTATTTTTTTCCCTTTTTCCCTCTTTCCAAAAAGAACAAGAGAATTCATGACTAATTTTTTAACATTTGTTAGTAGATTAAAAGCTGCATTCAACTATATTCTTTAATAAACATTTTTGCGTGTCATGCTTTGTTAGAAATTATCTAAATGTCCCTCACGTTTATTTGTACCTTTAACTGGTAGGAACAAAAAGATACTGCTCAAAATATGTACAGGATTTGTGAATACCAGGAAAAGGGGTTTTCAGGTCACAAAGTAACCTGAAACAAGTTCACAATTCCTTGGGTTTAGAAAAATATATTTAATTTCCACCTCAGAGTATCTGGAAAGAGATCATATTTCTCCCCAGGATAATATTTTTCTTCTCTAACTAGAGAAAATTATTCTGTGTCGTGAATGTACTGTTGCACCTGTGCAAAAGTCAAAGTACTGCAAATGCTTCTGTGTTTAATTATTTGGTATGCCTCAGTTATCTTTAGCAGGCAGTTCTCTTTACGCAGAATTGTTTTTTCACTGCCGGTAGAGGGAGTAAAAACCATTGGATTTTACCAGATAAAAAAAATGAAAATAACAGCTGCTTTTTAATATTCTAAACACATTTTTATTTCATTAATTAGGGAAGAATAATTAATTTATATTAATCAAGATTTTTAAAATGTTTAGTTATTATGGTCATGCTGAAAACCCCTAGTGGGCCACTTTTATGAGATTTTAGGATGAGGTACCTGCAAGTAAGTCTTTTATCAAGGAAAAACAAATATTGCTTGACATTAGTAATCTGATGGAGTTCTTAAAAGCAGTCCTTTAAAATAAGTTTTTACATAATCTAGAATCACTCTTTACCTACTTAACCTTTAAAATATGCAATAATTTTACTCAAAAAGGATACACAGAATAAAGATAACTTTAGTATTGCAATTAATATTTCACATGGTGTTTTTCTTATTAAAGTTTTTCAACAAAAATATATTTTTATTTTGGGCATGATAAATTTACATTTTTGTGGGAACAACTATTTTTGAGTAACTTAGAGCTTAATTCTCAAGGTATACCTGAAAATAACATTGCTTATCCTTTTTTCCCCATGTATTTTCATAGCTTGTATTGCAATGAACTTTTGTTACTCATTTACACTACAAGCTGTCAAACATCAAGATGTCTTATTTCATAGATTCTTCCAGAGCTTCATTTTACATTTTTATTTTTGTTGTGCATTCTTACTTTATTAAGCTTCAATCTTTAAATCAGCCAAACACTCCAAATGCAATGGTTTCAGTAGGAGTTAAACTATTTGGCAGTTCATAAGACATACAATTTCTGTAATAATTTAATATTTTCTGGCATTATACCAACAGACCAATTCAGATTATTTTATTACAGATGGATATTTTTTGACTAGCAATTAAGGCCTGAAGAGTCAATAAAAGCTATACTAGGTATGCTTCCTACTCCCAAGTCAAACACTCCCTGTTAAAAATTAATGGCAATCAATCATTTATTATGGTTTAATATCACATAAAGGATCTTTTTGATTGTTGTTGTTGATTGTTTTTTTGTTGTTATTTGTTGTTATGTTTGTAGATATGGGCTATAAAGCACATAAATATATTAATTTCAAGGTAATTAGCTTATCGACATACATTTAATAAGCTGGAATGGAATTTAATAATTCCATTATTTTTAATTTAAATAATTTGAAAATTGGTTTTCTGGGAGATGGTGGTCATACCCTAATACTGTTTACTCCTAGTATATTTCTTTTAAAGAATCTCTGCTTTTGCTGTTATGCAAAAAGACCAGCCCAAACCAATGCAAATACCACATGCAGATTAACGCTTAGTACGTATTGACACAGATATATACTTTTATATATGCCTTTATATTTTTATTTCTTTATAGCACACTAGAAGGTAGCACACTGCGACTTCTGGGTTAAACTTTAAATTAGGATGTAAAACTAAACCTCTTGCATGTACTTGTTTAAATCCAGAGGAAGTTGTCACTGCTGAACCTTTTAACTCTCAACATTGTTTTTGCTCCTGCTGCCCAAAATCTCACCTCTTTTCTTATGTCTAGCTGGTATTCTTTCATTTGTGCCTTGTTGCTTTTGACTATAAAATAAGGAAACATCTAAGCAGAAACTAACATTCAACTTTTCCTATTTCTGTCCCAGCTTACTTTTTTCAGAAAAGTGAAGTGAAAGCTCTTAAAGCATTTTAAAAGAATTTGCATTCATTTCTAACAAAAGCTGAACATTCACATATGTTTGAAGATGTGTATACATTTTTAAGTTTTAAAAACTAGGCTCTGAAAATCGAAGTTATTTTAAAAGTTCTTTTATTTTCCTTAAAAATATTCTGATGTATGTTCAAGTAATAGTTTATAAGGACTTACAATTTCTAGATAACTTTCAAAAGTCATTAATGATTAAAAACTATATCATAATGTCTAATGGACTTAAAAAATGTTTCATTTAAAACAGTCATGGAAAATTGGTGTCTAATTTATATATTCCCAACAAAATGATTTAATAGATTTAAGTTTTATTTTTTTATTATTTTAGAAGAATAAAAATATCTGAGTCTTTTTTCTATCAAAAGTAAAATTTTTCTACTGTAGACAGTTATTAGAAAAGCCAAAATTCCTTAGTTCATTTATCTGTAATGATAAGAGATAATACTTTCCCCTCAAAGCTGAAGATTAAGGAAAAAAGAAAACAGGAAAAAAACCAAAACAGAAAAATTTGAGTGGGAAAACATTATTCCCATTTTTCAGATGAAGAACTGGAGAATGGTTTTCAATTTGTTTGTCTACTGAGAGGTCTAGAGGGTGAAATGAGCTTGACATTTGAGAAACTGAGGGAAATTTCTGTATGCAGTCTTCTGTAGTGGAAATAATACTCTGAGGATATATACAAAAGCTTGTGGAAATGCAGTAGTGGATTTCTCACTCTGTATTCCTGTAATGAAAACAGGAGAAAAAAAAATGTCCTTTTTAGGATGGACTAATTAAATAATCATGTATTTCTTCAGAAATAGGAACAAAAATCCAGAGGAAATCATTACTGTTCCTTAGCAGAAACAATACTTTATAATGCATAGCATATTTTAGAGGGCTTTTTAAATTTTATCTAAAATTTTTTCAACAATATTCCCTTTTTTACTGTACTGTTGTGTTTCATGCAATCATTCCCAAACTCCTATTTTGTCATCCTAAGATTTCCTGTTAAATAGCTGTTTTCCAGTTCTATATTTCTATTGGTTTTATCTACCACTGCTTCATTTTTTCCCCCTTATTTTTCTGTTATTTTAATGTTATTGCCTAACAATTTTTACCTATTTCAACTGAAAAGTTTCTTTCCCACCTGTCACCCTAATATCTCCATATAAAAAAGAAACATTCAACCAGTCCTAAACAAAATTTTTTTTTCTAGCGTTTTTTACTAAAAAAAAGTGTCTTTTCTGCAAAAAGGATTAAAATGAACTTCAGTAGAAGATTTCATTGTCAGAGGCCAAGTACAAGAGTCAGAAACACCTCAGCATCAGTCTGAGGAATTTTATATGTCTCTTAAGATGACTGATAAGCTCCTAACCCATTGTTTCATATTTCTTCTAACTTTTCCCACTTTTGGTTTTTTGGAATGACAAATATCTTGGAAGTCATAATGAACCTAAGCTCTGTAGAAATCTAACTATTTTGAAGTAATTTCAGATAAATTTCCTCAGAGAAAGGCAATCAATAAAGCTCTGAAAGTAGTTTAATATAGAAGAAATTGGTAACTTCAGCTTTATATTAATCTTCATTATGAATGAGCTTCAAAATGCTTATCCTGTTCTTTTCACTGACTGAGAGTCTGACTATTAATCTTAGTAAACACAGAATCACAGAATGGTTCCAATGGCTTGGAAGGGACTTTCAAGATCATTTAACTCCATGTACTCCATCCTGACATGAAGAGGAACATATGCCTGAGTTTTTCCTCTGTTGGTTCTTCACCTGTCAGGATAACTAAATAGTTGATGTGCTTCTTCACAGTTTTCCCTTTTGTTTTGAGATTCAGAGAAAAACTGAAAAAGAACAATTCTAGTCATGGCGATCTCTCTTCCTCTCCATCTTTTCTAAAGTTGTATTTTTGCAAGGTGCATTTGATAGCAAGCTTACTGAAATCAAACCAAGTTTTTTCCCACCACCCCATTAACTTCAGAATACTTTACTTTTTACTCTAAATTTCAGTTTCTCTTTAACTGAGATTTGAATTGTACAGGCAGAGAAACTTTTGTTTCCTCTAGAACACTGAACTGAAGTCTAATTAAAGATTTTCCTACTATTGCTCTTTTACTAAAATCTTGTGCTATTTTTTTGCAGATTCTTAAAGCTATAAAATTGCAAGTGGTTCAGCAAGGTCATTACCTTACTCTTTAGGCATAATGGGTTTCATACTATACTGACCTGCTGACTTATATATGCAAAAAATTTTCCCAGTGTTTTCTTATCTACTGTTATCAACAACAATAGTGACCTGGTGTTCATTAATTGTTAATTAATCTGAATTTTTTCATCTTTTTTTGAGAGGACTTAAAATAAAAATAGTGTAGAAGTTTAGTTATTTTAGAATTATCATTGATTTCTTTGCACTCATAAATGCTACACTTATTGCTATTGCCTTCCTGTCTCCCTAAACATATCTTCTGATTTGTTGGTGAGCACTGCCTTGTTTTTTGGTTTACTAAATTTCCTTAGCAAGTATTAATTTAGGAATTGTGTTATCATAGAATATGGTCTCCAGAAATAAGAACATAAATTTAGTAAAAATGATCAAAAATCCTTGATAAAACATTTATTTTGTGAATATGGGCTTTGCAGATACATAAAAACAAGGAAAAAAACATCAATAGTAGTAGTGTTACAAAAGTAAACTGAAAATCTGTTAATTTATTTACTGCTTTTTTAGTTTCTTCAGTTTTACTACATTGCAAGTTTTGGGAAGAATGATTCATATGCCAGACTCATGCTCACCTTGCCTGATGTAATCAGCTCTACTGGTGTTTTTCAGGACAGGATTCTTATTTGGTTCTCATCCACCCTTCTACCCTTGCAGTGACAAGCAGTTCTATTTTGATTGCTTCCTGTGCAATGATCTGTGGCTGCAGCTAACATTTTTTCAGTCTTCTCTATGCTCTACAGTCTGATGTCCATGGATGAAAAAGATGATTACGCAAAGAATTTTTCTGTCAGTAAAACACTGATGCAGTTGTCACTTTCATATATCTTACATATATCTTACACCTTCAACTAATGCAATCATAACAAACCTTCATTTTCACCTTCTTTAACTGTTTGGAGTCTATTCCAAAATGGAAATCCCTATCAGTCTTGGCAAATCATACTTATTTTCTAAGATAATTCTTACAATTAGGAAATACAGAGTTTAAGCTTTCAGGAACACATGTGTGTGTTTATACATTTTTGCTCTACGGAGTGAATGTTGTTGGCAGATCTGACAGCACTTCTGAGAGATGTAGTAGTAGCAGTAGTAAGCAAGATGACTGGGATTTGTATATTGTGCATCAGTTATTTATTGTGGGTTTGAGTTGTAACTATCATAATAAAGTATGTTTCCCTATTTTTATATAATTTGAACTCTTTATGTGAAACAATGAGTTATTCTAAGTAAAAGCCCATACTATCTAGTTTGTTTCCCCTACAATGAGCAGAGACATCTTCAACTAGATCAAAGATCACTAGATGCTCAAAGATTCATCCAACCTGCCTTGAACAGTTCCAGTCATGGGGCATCCACAACTTCTCCAGACAACCTTTTTAAGGGTCCCAACACTGTCAAAGTGAAGAATTGCTTCCTAATATCTAATCTAAACCTACCCTCTTCTGGTATAAAGCTGTGCTATCACATAGATCTTGGTAAAAAGTCTTTCCATCCCCTTTATAAGTCTCTTTTAAGTACTGAAAGGCCCAATAAGGTCTTCTATGAGCCTTCTCTTTTCCAGACTG